>JAJEJO010000852.1:1117391-1169925 GCA_020662805.1 Glaucomys volans | reverse complement strand
AAAAAAACAGGAAGATGGAACATTGATCTATTAATGAATATTTATAATTGATGAAACAACATACTGGAGAAACTCAAAATGAATCAAATTTGGTGAACTGAGAACAATCGTAATAGAAACCAAAAAACCAAACCACTGTATTTCAAGAGTTGGAGAAAGAAAAGTAAATATTAGATCCTTCTCTCAACTAAACATCCTGAGTTAGGAATTTATCTTGCATTTCTTTCTTTCTGTAAGAATTCAGCTGGAAAATGGACTTGGGTTTGAGATTACTTGTGATAGTTTCTTTTGGGAAAGCTTTAGGGCTAGCAAAAACAACCTTTTTCTTTAGCCTGTCTCCTCCTCTTCTCCGGGATCTAAGAAGCATCTCAGTGCAGCCCTCCACTGCCCCAGCCCCATGGGCCTGGCTCAGTGATCTTTGGTTTTCTCCTTTCTCAGCTCCTGACAACCCACAGTGGTGTTCTGGTCACAGGATCCTCCTTTACCTGGTTCTGCATCTCCTGGTTTCTAGATTTTCCATGCAGTATGGTCCCAGACCTCTGGTGTCCCACTTGTGATTGGTGGAGGAGACAGAGGGGAGAGGCAGCAACCGGGTGGGCACTCCAGCTCTGCTTCCCATATAAAAATATTCACATGCAGAAGGCATTAGTCCCAGGAGAAAGGTGAGAGGTTTTATATGGATGCATATAGCTTAGAGAAAATTGAATATAATAACATAAAAGTGGATTAGAATTCCTAATGATAGGAATTGGAACCCCAATAATCTATCAGTCTACTGAAATATATAGTACTTAGGAAGGAAAGTTACCTAGAGACCAATCTAATATTAACAACTATCTCATGCCTTTTGTCAATATCTGCAAACACCATTGCTGTGCTTAAGAGCACGCGTTTACCCCTGTGGGGACTCGGTCCCTGTCACAGAGTTGCGGTTGGATAGCACTGCTCCATGTTTTTAGTTTGTTCCAAACTTAATCACGATTTTCTTAAAAATCACTACTTATCATGAAAACAGACACTCAGTTCCGCCTCTCTGCATGCACCACCTATTTTCACCTCACAGGGGACTAATTAAAACACGATCACACGCCCTCAGATGTGGGAGCTGTGAACAACTGCACCCAACACGGTTTGTGACATTGTGCAAAGTGAGCACCGACTTGTTCCTGCAACCTCGGCCAACTGTGAGACCTCACACACGCACCATCCGAATGACAGGTAGCTTCTCATTTTCTTTTAAAAGTAATTAGTCTCAGGAAGCCATAAGACCAGAGCGGTGTCGGTACACTGCCTGCAGCCCTTTCTAATAAGCTGGTGACACCATGTTTTTTAATAAGCCCAGAATTTGCCATTAGTGTCCTATGGACTCTGAAAAAGCAGACTTATCTTCTCCCTCAGGGCGCTTGCAAGTGTGACGGGCACTGGGCAGTCCTTACGTGAGCTAATGAACTGAGAGAGAAGCGCCATCCACCAAGACCTGAGGCAGGCAGAGTTTCCTCTGGACCAGGTGAAGCTTCACCACTCGCGTGCTGATCCCCAGCCAGGGCGCTGCCTTCATCTCTGGCTGCTTGAACAGAATCTCTTCTCAGGCCATCATGGGTCCCCAGGCAAGGGCAGGCCAAGGCGGAGGAGGAACACCATGGTGTCCCTGCCTGTGACCATCAGTGTGGCAAACAGGCAGCGGGACAGCTGCCCCCACTGCACCTGATGTGTCCGTGGCTCCCCAAGACGCCTGTGTTTGAGACTTCCCTCCACCGAGGGCTTAGAGAAGAGATGGCAAAAGGCCTTTTCTCCGTGTGGCATGGGGTCCTGGTCTCCTAACTACTCATCCAGGCAGTAAGTAGTGTTTTTTTTTTATTTTTTTTTTTTTAATTGTTATTCTTTTGTCACTCTGTGTGAAAGGATCTACTTGAAGCCCAGATAATCTGGTCTTTTCTCAATATTCATGAGATTTAGGAAAAAGTGCATCTATTTTATTTCATTTAATTCCTATGGATTGCTTAGATACATTTCAGGCAAGGAACGAATCCAGCGTCTATTTGCTGGAGGCCTCTCTAGGTGAGTTTAGCTTACTATTTCTCATTTCAATATGAAAACCTTCATGACAACTACTTCTCTTTGAACTCGGAGAGTGGAGAATCCTGAAATTTTGACAGTTGGTGGCAATTTATGGAACTTGTTCTATTACCGTTGGCAGAAATGTGGGAAAACATGGAAATGAAAATCTGAATCTATAATACACACACACATACGTGCATATTTATATCTCTATATATTCAACATCAGTGAAGGACAGAAATGGCAGAGCCCTGGGACTGGAGGGGACTTGGAGATCATTCCCTGCACAACGCTTTCCACTGAGACTGAACTGAAGTTCCACTCCTTCCTTACTGTGGAGTTTGCAACCCCAGCTCCTGGACATGCCAGCACCCGTCTCCCCACCGGCTCCCTCTGCCCCACTGCCCTCCGTGGGGCAGCCCCAAAGCCCTCCTGCTCTCTCATGCCCATCCGCTAAGCTGTGAGCCTCCTTCCAGGGCGGCCGCTCCTCCACCCGCACGCTCTAACTCTTCACCCTTCACCTTCCCACCCTGAGTCCCTTCTGGGTGCCTTGCAGTCATGGCAGCTCCTTCCTCAGGGCTCACGGCTGCCCTCCAAGATGGCTGGCGGGGCAGGTCTGTCTCCCCATGAAATGGGACGCAGTGAACATCTGCCATGTGCTTGGGCTCAGAGGGCATTTTCGGGCCTCTGAACATCACAGTGACGCCATTTACACGTGTGGAGACGGAACAGTGGTGGTTATTGGTGCCACAGCACCCAGGTGGACTGTGACTATGGTGTCCCAGCTATGGTGGACTGTGACTGAGCACCCTATCCTTGATAGGATCGGGCTCCTAAGGCGCAGCCGGCACCCTCCCCTAACTCCTGTGAGTGTAGCGTCTCTGACTTGCTCCTTCCTGGCTTCCCCAAACACTGGCCACTGTATTTGTTGGTTTGAATCAGTGTGGGGATAGGTAAGGAGGGTGCATGAGTGGGGAGTCTTTGCCCAATCCATCCTCCTGCCCAAAGGTGTTGAGGAGAGTTTTGTTTCCTGGAGGTTCCTCACAGGGGCAAGGGGGGTGCTTCTCCTGTGGCTCAGGGACACTTGGATCCTTTTATGACATGTTCATAAAAAAATTGGGCTTAAATGTACGCCACAACATGATGGACTAAGAAAAACCTGCATGCGAATTAATTCATGTGGTAGCCTTCCTGGCTCTTTAACTAATCTCTAGGTATTAGCAAGAACTGATCCAGATTAGATAGATGTACTCTGATGATATGGGAGTAGAAATAGGTTGGTGACAAACTCCTTCTTCAAGTTAAAAGTTTTCACTGATTCTGTTAAAGTATTCACTTGGTTTTATAATGGTGCTTTAAAAATATTTTCCCATCTGTTTCTGTCTTTTTAACTTTCCTTGTAGTTGTTTTACACATTATAAAGTAAGAAATAATAAATGTCACATATGAAAAACTCATACTCTAAAGAACATGGGACTCCCTGGCCATGGGAAGATCAGGAATGGGAAAGGAGAGAGCACAGGGCCAGGCCCAAGAGGAGCCCCAGTTCTGATCCAGCCCAGCCCACGGGTTCTGGGAACTGGAATGTAAGTGGAGCCGTGTGCTCGCCATCGTCCCAGCTCAGTGACACACCAGGGCAGGGTGTCCAGTCATCCTGGATTAGCACTGAAAATCCTGTACTCTGGGAGACTTTTCAGCCCCGAACAAACTGGGACAGTCGGTCACTCATTAGAGACATCTGAACAAGGACCATTCGGATGTTAAAACCCGTGAGGACTTTCGGCATTCACCAGTTTGCCAATTCTCACTTTCAGGTGTCCTCACTTTGAACTTTACCAGGTTAAAACTCCACCTTCCTCGGAGAAAAGAGTCCTGGTGCAGTTCTATCAATCCATCTGGAATGCTGCTCATGAAATTCAATCCTCTCCCTCTCCTACTCATGGCTGTGTTGTTCGGAAAGTATGCCTGCACTGAGAAGTATGCGACACGTGCCCACGTCTGCACCCTTGTCTGCGAGCCCAAGGTCAATGCCACTCGCCTTAGAGCAGGGTCATGAAAATGTCCCGATCATGGAGTCAGACACCACCAGACACTGGGCAGGTGTGCACAGTGCGTGCCCACGAGCACGTCCGGGAGGTCTCATCCCGAGGAGGAACCAATGTCTCCGATTCTGACTTTGGTGAAAGGCTCTAGGGAACACCAGGCCTGGGACGTTCCCCTCTCCATATTAGGCAAAAACATTTGCCTTATTTTTTTTTGTCTACTTTAAAAAAACTATATATGTAGAATCAGAACTGGTACAGGTAAAGAGAAGAAGCCGAGTCCTCTGGCTGCCAATCTGAGCAAATTCCTGCACTTCTTGTCCTTCCAAGCACCATATCTCTGCTTACATTTTTAAATTAGATGAACATTGTCACTTTCTATTCTTCAATGGCCAAATATTTGGGACCTTAGGCAAGTCTTATGGAAATATTCAAACACTGTAATGCCATTTACCATTTAAAATGTTCAAGACTGTTAAATATGGAGATTACGTACATTATGAACATCTAATGCATATGTATTTCCAGCTCTATACACATGTGTGTACATAGACTTGCGTGTGCCACACAGGACAGGATGTCTCTGAGGCCGAGCTGGAGAATGAGTTCTAGAGAATTCCAGCTGAAGGCTTTGAAGAAACTGGGCTAGCATTGCTGGTTCACTGAACAAGCTCAAGCTGCAAGGATCAGAATGCAGTTTTGCTGAGGACAGGAAGCACTGGTCAGCCTTATTCTTTAAGTGCACACAACCATGTGGTCATCTAACAGTGCTGGTGTTCATTATTGCTGCTTATTAATTCTACCATGATTATTAAGCTCTTGATATTACCAGGCACTGGGGCCAATGCTGGGACCTCACTGATGAGCAAGGCCACTCAGTTCCTACAGCAAAACACAGGAATGACAGCCCTGTGCCCCACAACCTCACTGCACATCTGGAGGCACCCTTCCCACTGTGAGACCTGGGGCAAGGCGCTCGCTGCTCTGAGCCTTGCTTTGATCATAGGGAAGGCGAGGACAAAGGGACAATTGGCCTCATGCAACCGGCAGCCATAAGAGGTGAGCCACGCAAAGTGGGTAAAGTTCTCTGCAGAGGCGAAGCTGCTGTGTTTCATTACAATCTGGGTTTTTGATACTGTTTTTTGAACAAATGATGAATGATCTACCTCTGATGATGTTTGTTAACTTACTGAGCTGTCTTGCCTTGCTGTCTTAGCAAAAAATCATTTCTCACTATCAAAACAAGTCATGTGAATTACATTTGAAAATCAGGTTAGTGAATAAATAGTTCTGGTCATTTGGTTAAAACATAACCAAGACCAGATCAGAATGACTATTTCATAAAGGAAAGTATATTACCAGATAGAAGTTTTCATGAACTCCAGTTTCCCCAGTGCATTAGTGCATCTTAGTGTGGAGCTGGGAGTCACAGGACCAGGCTCACCGTACTGGTGACGGTGGGCCACGATGTCTTCAGTGCCAGTGCTGCCTGTGATGTCACCCTGGGCATTGTTTTGGTGTGTCTCTGACATGGACTGGAAGCTGTTCCTTTAAGTTTCTATTGGGATGCAGCCAGGCTTCAAAGATAAGATAGCCCTTGCTCTGAATCGGTCCCTTGTCAATTCCCTTAAGAGGGAGGTAAAGAGAGGAAATTTAAAATAAGGATAGAAAATAGCTGCCAGTCTCCTAAGGACAGCAGGTGAATGGGACTCTATTTTGATGACACACTTCTTGACAAAAGCCTTTACAGGTGGGAGTTTTCCCTTCTTTTATAACTAAAGGTGATTTTAGGATAGAGTTGTGCTTCTGAAACAGCTGAAAGCAGCCCAGCATGTTCACAGAGATGGAGACGGAGCGGTGCCAGCCGAAGTCAGCTGTCCCTGAGCCTGAAGGGAATGCTTCTTGCTGTAGAAATTAAACATCTAACCAAATGTGGGCTTTCATTCCTAGTGGAAGGGAGATTATCTTAAAAGATTTCAGGGTCATGTTCTTGGCCATCTTTCTGTTGACCTGTCAATGTGTCTGCTGTCTGCCTGTCCATCTCTTCAACACCCATGGGTCTTCGGATGTGTGAGCAGGTTCCTTTGTATCCCTTTCCTGCCTTCTTTTCCTTTGACTGCAGAATATAATAGGCAACTACCTGTTCTTCCATGCTGCTGTTACAAGATCCTATCAACAGTTATGAGGAGACCCAGGCTACACCTGCTGAGTGGCCCTGAAAGCCAAGGTGCTCTGTGTCAGGTCTCCAGTGTTCTGCCCAAGTCACCCCGATTCCTGCCAGCACAGGTTCCATATTCCCTATTCCACATCTCTGAGGCTCAGGCCAGTATGGAGCCTGCGACTCACTGGAGGTGAAGCTGTCTGCAGGTTTCAGTACCCAGACAAGAGGCCTTGGAGTGGGTGGACACTGGGGAAAAGGGAGGGAGGAGTGAGTGGTCACTGTGAGGGTGAGACCCTGATGGCCAGGGAAGGGCAGTCCTGGGGGAGACAGTGGAGGTGCTTGGGCAGCTGGTGTCACCAGGGTTCCTTTACTGCAGTCCTAAGGTGCTTATGGGGGCTAGACACTGCTTGACTTCCGACTCCAGACAAGAATGTTCCCACTGGCTCTTACATAGCCTTATGATGGGATGCTGGTCACACTGCTTTTGATGTGATCCTGAGTAAAGCAGCAGGAGGATGGGACTCAAACACCTGGACATCTTTCTATCCCAGGCTCCCTCAGAGACGAGGGGGAGAGCAGGGGAGATGGAAGAACAGAAAGAAGGGAGGAGGTGAGGTTGCAGGCTGGAGGGGCTGTCTCAGAAAGCCACGCAGGACAGAAGGCCAGGGAGGAGTTACCAGCACTGTCCAAGGACAGAGCAGCTAGGAAGGAAAGATCAGATCTGAGGGGCAAAGGCACAGAGAGCAACAGTAAGTAAAATTGCAGAGGGGACGGAGAGACTTTCCTTCAGGTGGAAACAGTTGTGTGGAGAGCAAATGGGGTCTTCAGACATAGAATCCCCACTTCCGGCTGTGGTAGGAAGAAGTGTGAGATGGTGTGGGAGGAGGGACAGCAGAGGCCAGGCCTCCCTGAAAGCATCCTCCCTGGCCATGAGACCTCAGGTGTCCCTGGGGTCCCTTACTATCTACTCTGTAATCGTAAAATGTCTCTAATGTGTGTTTCCAGGAAATGAGGAAAAATGTTCTGTGGCTTGAAAAGAAGTTACATAGAATCGAAAGCCCTGAGTGACAAGGACATGTGACCATGCAGTGTTCCTCCTCTGTGGACACCTGAATGAAGGGCTCTCAGGGTCAGACTTAGGATGTAAGTAGGACCAAAGTGAAGGGGCAGGCTCTGGGTCGCTGAGGCACATGAGGTTAAGGTTTTCTTTAACAGCATTCTCTCTGCACCTAATGGCTTCAAGATTAGATTGAGGTTCAAGGAATTATAAAGCAAATAAATAATTAGCCAACATCATTAGGGGTTTCATTACAAAGAAATAGGACAAGAATCAAAGGCCAGGCATGTATGTAAGGTTGGGGGGATGAACACACCCCAAATGCTGCCTCTTGCCTGTGGATAGAGTCCTGCGGATGTTCCCTTTGGATACATAGCCCATTCTGATCCCAGCAGGGGCTGAGGTCTACAGAAGTGAACTCCCTCTGCAAGTCCACTTCAGACCCAGGTTCAGACGAAGAGGACCGGCCCCAGGAAGCAAGAGAGCTATGGCACCCTGTTCTCCATGGCGGAGGGAAATGCTTGGAAGAGCCCCAGGTGTGTTATGCCTGCAAGGTGTACTGACGACCAAGACAGCACCACAGTAGGGGGCAAGGAGCAGGAGGTGCCAGGGAGGCGGGAGGCCGAGGAAGAGCCGAGGACGCTGAAAGTGAATCGGACCACAGACAGGTCAACAGCCAGTCTGATTCCTCCTGGCCAGGCAGGCAGCACATTCTAATTGCTAGGACTAAATTTAGCAGCTCCAAATACTTGGACACTGATGCCTTAATGAACAGGCTACTTGGATGTGTGGTGCAGCCACACCCTAAGAAAGCATAAGCCAGCCTCTGCAGGGGAGTCATGCCAATGTGATGACCAACCATCGCTGACCTCTGGCTGCTTTCCAGCTTGAATGACCAGTTAAACCTGTTTTCTGCTGGGTGGGTGATCAGCACGTGACTGTGGGCACGAAGGAACCAGGGAACTACCAGCCTGGAGGTGCCCAAGGATTCCTTCTTTGGGAAGGACAGTCAGAAGGAAATAAGGAAACTGAGATAGGTGGGAAGGAAGCGGGAGGAGGGCTAGAAAGGAAGAGCTAAGCTGAGTTCTGGGAAATCAAAAGCAAAGGACACCAGCTATGGCTTCTTTTCATAGAAAGGACAGCGGAGTCTATGACTCGCAAGGGCCCGTGCAGCTGGACCCAGAAGCTCCATCCCAGATGGCCTGCTTTGCTGTTGATCTGATCTGTACTAAGAAATAGTCTCCCAAGCCAGCACGGATTGGATAGTCTCTGGCTCTGTGATTTTCAACATGCTCCACATATGTGCTACATTTAAAATACATTTTTATGTGAAGTTCTTTTAGGAACACTTTTAGAATACAATGTGCTGGTGAGATTCTTAACTTTGAAAAGAGAAACTTCAACAATTATCTTTGAGGAGAAGTCATCAAATTTAAAAATGAAAGCCCTCAGCTACAACTCCAGGTGGCCACGTCTTTACTGAGTATTGTCCATCCAGTTTCTGGGAAGCCCCTGCCAGGCTGCTGGTTTCCCCCCGTGTGTCTGGATTCTTCAGAGTTGCCAGTCCCATAATTCCAGGTCCACAGTTCTGGGAAGAATTCCCCCTTAGAGAGTTTTGATGGTTTTCCACACTCTGCCTGGGCATTTAAAGCAGCACACCTCAAATATGGAAAAGCTACTGACTCTAACCTTGGTACTTCACACTTGTGAGTTTCAATTTGCTCTCAAAAACCAATCCGAAACCAAACCAGAGCTTCTTCCTCGAGGCACTTTAAAGACTGAGACTCATTTTCATCCTATCCATTTAAGTAAGGGAAGTCTCTCTGAAATGATTAGAACACAAAATATATTTCCTAAATTTGTATTCATAAACATATGAAGTGTCATGTTAGGACTTTTTGCAGAACTTTAAAACGTGAATAGTTTAAAATCACCCTGAAGTTATGTGCTGGTATGTTTGAGATTTATTTGATTTCTTTTTTATAAACCTTCATTTGTGTTAAAGGCTTCAAGGACTGGATCAGGCAACATATTGTAATCTTTAAACCAGAAAACACAGTTACTATTTATTAGGTTGTTTTGAAGCCTTTTACTTCCTGCAGGCTGTGGGATCAGGTCTAAGAAATGGAGTGGTAAGAAGCCTTGGGCACTCGGAGAAATGGAGACCCCAGGCATGGAGAACACGTCAGATCTTCCCTATGCAGGACCTGTAGCGATGTCCACAGGCTGCAGAGAGTCACAGGTGCCTGCACCTGCCTGATGTCTGACAGATGCTTTCGGCACACCCCACCTGGGAGCCAAGAGGCACAACCATGTCCCCTCAGAGGTGAAAAATGCAAGATAATAGACACCATGGAGTCTCCAGAGAACTTCATCTGAGCCATATGCATTGGAGAAATCTAGCTCAGTGGACTGCAATGAACATTGTATTTAAAAAGAAATAACAACTTAAGATTCATGCTAATCTTGAGACATACATGCCAAAGTTTAAATGTTTAAAAGCAAGGCAGTAGACATTTTTATGGTTGATAACAAACTACAAATTTGTCTGGGGAAAAAACCCTGAAATATTTGACAAAAGCGCTGTGATAAGAGACGAACACAGCGTGCACTGTCTGCGGACCCAGAGGGGCGCGCCAGAGCCCGAGCCCACATTCGCAGCTCTGTGCGCTGTGATTACAGTTGTGAACAATGGTTACTGTGTCACCAGGAGAAAAACAAACAATGGGCCTTTTTCTGAAAGTATCTGTAGGAAGAACATACAAATCAGTCAACAGGGAGCTGAAATGCTCCTTGTATTCTTTGCAAAAATACTTTCAGGTTCATTGCGAGAATGTTGGTGCTCTTTCCACCAGGCGTCTCATCTTCTGCATTCACTATACAGTTTTGCCCAACTTGCACCTGGTTTGACCAGCACTCAGCTGCCCTCTGAGGGATCTCCCTATCTTCTTCCCCCAACCCTCAGGCTCGACAGCTGCACAACCGTGCTTTCTTTACTTATAAAAGCCAAGCTTGTGACATCCTTTGCTTGATTCAGTTACAAACGGAATTAATTGAAATCAATTCAACAGCTACTCCTGGCGCAGGCTGGGAGGGGACGTGGAGAGGGGAGTGAGACCGTCTTCAGGGACCTCACAGTCCACCATGGGTGTAAGACACAGCCAACACGAGCACCAGGGATGTGCCCTTCCTATGGCAGACCATGAGGGAGGGGAGAAGAGATGCACCAAAAGGCCTTAGAACTAGGAAATTCCGGACACAGTACCCATCCAAGAGAAGTGGAAGACACCAGTGCAGACAGAAGCAGAGGTCCCGTAGCCTAAAGACGGACTCCAGAACCCTAGAGCTGGAAGGCACCTGGCGTTGACCTAAGTGGGCGCCTGCCCTACAGGGAGGGGAGTGTTCAGGCCGGAAGGCAGGAAGGGATGGCCCAGAATGTGCGCAGCCCACGGGGATGGGAGGGCAGTGAGGCCGGGTCTGGCGGGGGCGCCAGAGTGGGGGGGAAATTGTCGACAGACATCTCCCATGCGTGGAAGAGCTAGGAGAGGAGGAAGTGGGGACCAGAGGGGACATGAGACGACACTGAGGCGAGGCGGTGGGGTCTCTCACAGACATTTGATTTTGAGGCTGGAAGGGCATTTGAGGACATTTGGTTGGGGGGGTAGGAAAGATGGTGAATGTAGTTTTTTTGTTTATCATCATCATCATCATCATTGTTATTATTGCACTTTCCCAGTACCAGTGTCCACCAGGTGGGATGGGTAGGAATGGTGCTCATGTTTTATGCTGTTTTCCAGCACGAAGGGTTAGTTAATAATCCCTTTCCTAACTTGAATTGGAGCAGCATTTTTCTGAGCCCCTAGGATAATAATACTTTCAACAGTAGGTGGGCACCTCTGATTTGGGCTGCTTCGGAGAGGGCTGGCGATGGGCAGGGTGGGACGCTCCCGCAGTGTGGCTGGCGTGGGCTGGATTGGCAACGACGAAGCAAGATGGAGGTAATCGGAGAGCCAGGCGGAGTGGCTCTCAGCTTCTCTTTGGGGTCGCCTTCCAGGACATGTGCGTGGCCCTTGGCAGAAGAGGAAGAACACCACGTGTGCCCCGTTCCAGTTCTGGGCTCTCTGTTCTGGACCGAGGGGTTTGACTGTTCTCATTCACTTTCTTTTACTCTCATAAGCAGCTTTGACCATTGAAGTCCAGTCAGAAGCAGAGAATGGGTCACTTGTACCTTCAGAAAGAAATTCACATACAAGCAAGCCTGTGTTTAAAGTCCCTCGGGCTGCTGGGCAGGACTTCAGGTAAGCTCCAGGCAGACCCTTGGCCCTCAGAGCTTCTTTGTGGGCTCTTTGCCCCCAGCCCAGTTTTTGCCTGAGGGTCTGTCTGAGCACCGGAGCCTAGGTTGTTCCCTGACCTGTGTCCTCCCTGCTGAAACTTTACTTCTGAGCATTGAGCTCAGGGCAGACTGTGCCACCAGGGCTCAGCGTCACAGCTGTCCTCAGGAAGAACAAATGCACAGGTAGAGTTTAGGGACTTCAGGTTAGTTTAGGAATGATTATGCCTTCATCTGAAATTCTATTTATATTTCGGCAAGTTTCCTGCCTCCGAATCGGCTACTGAAGTGTCATTGTTAGTGAGGCTCTGGGTGAGAACTTTCTGTAAGGATGGCAATCAGCTGGTTTTCCTCATTTGCAAATTATTTGGGGAAGAACAGAATATAATGTAATCTGGACCCAGTTGTGTTGGTAAGGCCTGCATTAGAAACCTGCTTTTGTCCATTGGATTGGCCTTATCTGCTTGGAGTGAGCTTTGGTTTTGAATTCTTTTGCATCAACTTCATCGAGATGAATTACACTGCTTTGTGGTGTCACCAGATCTAACCTACAAAATAAGTGACAGACCACCTGGGAGCCTGACTACGTGAGCATGAACTGAGCAGCAGCAAACAGTATGTCCTGGGGTGACCAGTGCACGAACATTTACATAAACAGGGACAGTGAATGCAGGCCCTTGTCAGTCACGGGCACTGGGCTCATGGCACCGGGAGCAGCTGACTGGCTATTGATGCTGAAGGTTGATGGCTGCATGTAAACACACTTTCACAAAACTCATTTGTGTCTTCTCCCAAAGGGGCCACCCAAACGGAGGTGGCTGGCCGGGGGGCTGTGATGCAAAGTTTCGAATAAAAGATGAAATGAATGTAGGGTAGTTTCACATAATAGGGAACGTGGGAGAGAATGGCAATCAGTAAACTGAAAGTCGATTGAAGCACTTGCCACAGTAATAATTGGCAATGACATTCAGCCTCTAAAGGTATTAGATAATAAATGAGCAAGGCATAAAAACCCGCTTCTATTATTCTCCAATACATTGTGTAATAAATGCCCAGTCGGCAGCGAATAGGTAATTCTTTTTTTCCATTGTTCTATAAGAGGTTCTTAAAACACTGTACTAACAAACTGGTTAAATGTCCACTTGTGGAATTGCACTGCCTAAAACCAGAATTAGCTATTGCAGCTATTATGCATTTGTGAGCAAGGCTCTTATCAGCTCATCTCATGGCTGACTTCTCTCCAACAAAATTATGTTAGACATGGAACTCAGCAGCACGGAGGATGCTTCCTTTGATTGTACAAAGGAGCTTTCTACATGAATTCTAAATCTCCATTTGAACTTGTTTTGGCAAAAAGTTTTCTGAAATATCATCCTAGGTCACCACTTACCACCACCGTCTTTGCCTTTTTTAATTACAATTATCTTCTCATCTTTTGTTACGCTATGAGAGTGTCTACTTTTTATAATGAAAAAATATTGATCACATACAAGATGGATAAAAATGTGAAAGACGTTTTTCAGGTTCTAGCATATATTCCCTAATTATTCTTGGTAAATGCCCACAAATAAACAGCATTTGGGAAGATCCCGAGCCCATGCTTACTTTGCATAAAGAATTCTTTCCCTATTGCAGAATGATGTGTGCTGGACAATGGTGACTATTTTTCAGATCTCAGACACAGTACCAGAACCTATGTACAAAGCTACAAAATTACAGTTGCAACTGCTCATGGAATTTTGGTGCAGACTATGTAACAAAACGAAACTAGACAAAGCATAAGAGAGGCCATTTAAAAATGATTAGGCTGCCGTGTGGAAGCAGAGAATTAGACTTTTCATGTCCAAGCTGGACAGGACCTTCCTAACCATGGGCCAATACCTTGCCATGACCCAATTTTACAATAGAGGCACTTTCAGGCCCCAGAATGAGAGGCCTAACTCAAGAAAGAGAGTAGACTTGCAAATATTGTCAAATCTGTATTTAAATCAAGTGACCTCTGCTGTAGCTTGAGGGCTTAAATATATATTCCTTGACTTCAAGTTAGTAGTCAATCATTTTGATCAGGCCCAGGCTCAGGGCATCAACTGTCATCAAAACAATTTATAAATAGTTGGGTGTGGTGGCACATGCCTGTAATCCCAGGGAGTCTGGAGGCTGAGGCAGGAGGACTGAGAGTTCAAACCCAGACTCAGCAACTTAGTGAGTCCCTAATCAACTCAGCAAGACCCTGTCTCCAATAAAATATAAAAAAGGGCTGGGGACGTGGCTTGGTGTTTAAGTACTACTGGGTTCAATTCCTGGTACCAAAAAAAAAAAATTTTTTTTTATACAGTAGCAAACCATTTCAATACTGATTAAGCCTCTGGTAAGTGCCTACTATATAGAAGACAAGGAAAATAACTATTGGGGGATTTTCTACACACATGGGGTGGATGCGGGTCTCCTGTCCTCCAGATGTTATAAGGCAAGTCAGGAGCTGCTTGGGGGCTCTGTGTGCACAGATCACATAAGTTCATTCAGGGAAAAGATATTCACATAAATGTACAAACCCCAACATGGCTGAAAAGTGACAATTAGATGGACATTTATTAGTGTCTGTGGTGTGGGAGGCCTGCACTGGGCTCAGGGAACGTGAAGGTGAAAGGAGAAGGTCCCACCTCCAAGGACGTCAATGACAGGCAGGGCATCGACAGGCACGCCTTGGATGTGCCAGGGGCAGTGGTGGAGGTTGGGTGTAGCGCTCAGGAGTGGCTGAGGGGGATGCCTGACGAATTGCCTGGGCTGGGCTGCTGGGATTCCTTCCCAGAGAGACTCTGGACCTGGGATGAAGAGTAGGGATTTGATGAATCATGGAGGCATGGAACTCTTTTTTTTTTTTTTTTTTTTTGGTATGTGCAAACCTATTAAGTCAAATAGGAAAAGTGGCATATGAGGCTGGGAAATCCAGTGGGCAAGTTGGAATGGTTCTGCAGGCAACGGGCTTCATGGAAGGAGCACTGGGAGATCTGTGTGCAGATGGGCGACCCAGGGCAGTGCGAGGATGTGTTTAAGGAGAGGAAAGTGGAGTGTTTTTCGACAGCATGGCAAGAGACTAGGAGAGTCCTGAAGCCAGGTGACGGCACTGGCAGGAGGAGAGTTGGATGAGTCCTTCACAGGCAGCACTGCAGGACTGAGCCTGGGCTGGATGTGAGCGTGAGGGTGAGGATGGCATCCAAGATGGCGCTGACATTCCAGCAGGGGGGTCACCCAGTTCTTAACAGATGCTGGACATGCAACGGGAAGGGAAGGTGTGGAAGGTGGCCGTGCTGAGTTTGGGGTGTCTGAAATACAGTTGAAAACGTGTTTGTGTTCAAGAGACTGTGGGCTTTTAGAAAAATAGATTTGGAAACCACTGACATTAAAGTGAAATGGAGGAAGTTATGAAGGAGAGTGTGGAGCCCAGGTACTGAGGAGTATCCCTCACTACAGAGCCAGATGAAGGGAGATAAGGCAGAGAGTACAAACCAGGGAAACCTGGGACGCTGGATCCACGGAGGGAGTGCCCAATAACCAGCGGCAAAGGTATCACATGAAAATTGAGAAGGGCAGAGAACAAGCTCATTACATACACCCTTGTTTGTGCCAGTCAGGGGTTGGAATGGAAGGGTACCTGCAGGCAGGGAGTGGCATGGGGTTAGTACATACTGGCTTAGTTGAATTATATCAAACTAAGTGGAGATCGAGGATGTTGTCATCTTTCAGTCTGTGAGATGGTGCTGGAATGGAGTTTCCACACAGCAGTGGTTTGAAGTGTGCATCTGCATGTGGCCATGAGATGTCCAGTGAGGTTGCTAGGAATGGACCCATGGAGTCAATCCCAAATTCTCAGTAAGGACATAAAACAGTAGTGATTTGGGGCACTGATCAGCAAAATCGTCCACAGCATTAGCTCCAAGCGGAGGAGAGAGGTGGAAAGCTTCCAATTATAGGCAGAGTGTGTGGGGGGTGGCGTGGGGGAGAGGTGGAACATGGGGGAACTCCTTCCGAAATTTGTGGGAGATCTGAGAGGAGAGGAATTTGACCAGCCCCTCTATAGCGTGTGCCACGGAGGGCTATGGGGGAACCACCGGGGGTTGGGTTCTCAGTGGAAGGGGTGGATCTGAAAGACTGCCAGAGAAGAGGACGCAGCCCAGACTCCAGGCTAGGGAACCCATTATGAGATTCTAGGAGGCCCTAGGCGTGTGCACACAGCCTGGGATGCCACAGCCTGCCCGCTGAGCTGAGAGCCCAGGGAATGCCACCAGGGTGGCTGTCCACACTCAGCAGCCGGGTGCACCTCTGTCTATGCTGGACTGAAACAGAGCCGGGGCAGCTGGCCCGGCTGCTTCTGGGAGTCAGGGGTGCTTTGCTGGGCTTTGAGTCGGTAGGGGTGGGGCCAGAGTGGGAGAGAAACCGCAGGGAAGAGCTTTAAATCCAGGTGCGACCAAGCTCTCCACCTGAATTGGCTGAGACGTGTCCTGACTCACCCAGGGAGTCAGCCTGGGTGCTCTGAACCAGGAAATTAAACTGAGATACGTAAAACGTAATTTTACCCTCCAACCTGGTGTCGGTGAAGTTCATTCCCACTACAACTGCAACTAAGTTGAGGAGGTTGCTTAGGATTTTATGTGGTATTAAATTGATAATCCAGTTTTTTCTCCCAGTATCCTACAAGTTATGAATAAGGAATCTGAACTAGGCTGCTGATTTAGATTTGGACTCTAGAAGTGTTCTTTTCCTTCAGTAAGTTTTAAATTATCTAATATTTTCCCAGTATCTATCTCGGCAGTGAAAAGCACCAGTCGTGAAAGCGAAGGCCTTTCATATGCTTAGGCCCTGAGGACTGGAAAGTCCAGGCTCCCGTGATGTCCTGCACCTTCCTGGCGCTTTGCTCGGGCTCCACCTTAGGTCCTGGTTTCCGAATCTCCTCTTAAGACGGATCTGTGTGATGGGAATTATGTGGATCGTTTCCTAACAAGGCCCTGATCTTTCTTTTTTAGTTTCATTTTCGATTACAACCCAGGCTTATCCTGGCCAATTGTTCCCACTTACTTTTTCAGTAAAAATAGATCGTAACAACTTCTGGAGCGGGGCTCCTTCCTCCTTTACCCGCTCCTTCGTGCCCAGCTGCCTGATGTGTGGACGGCCCTCCCCTTCCCTGTATAGACTGTGTGTGCTAAATTAATCACGTTTTGGCTTTCTGCTAATTGCTTGGTCTTCTGGCCTCAGCCCTTCTGGTCTTGCAGGTATCATGCGAGGAAGACAAAGCCTCTTCCACGGTCTGGCCTAATTTCCACTGCCCCGTTTCCATTTGCCCCAGGTCTCCGAGGGTGACCAAGCTGTTCTCTTCTTCTCGTCCCCGCACTCCTCCGTTCTTGTGCGTGCAGCGGCGGGATGGACTGTGCAAGAATGGGCAGCTCTCTCCTGGGTCTCTGGGTACCTGTGCATATTTTTTCTCATATTAGTGCCTGAAGTCAGGCAAAGCCGTTTCTCCCTGCCTGACAGATGGGCCTCCTGCAGTATGCGTGGACCGTGAGCGATGTGATGCTCTTGAGTTGGCGCCTTTCAATCAGATGGGCACTTTTAGTTATTTTTTCCTTGAAAAGAATTTAGGAGCACAAACCATAGCACTTAGGACGGGTAGCAGCGTTAAACCTGGTGTGGCCGATGGGAATGAGACTGTGTGTGCACTTCCTCTTCCTGTTGGGGATTCAAAACTCCTTGCAGTTCTTATTGCAATGTAATATTTAAATCGACTGCATCATTATTCAGGCACTACTATTTTCTTACCATCTTCATTACAATTTGAAACTCAGAATTTCACCATAATTTGTCATGGCCGCATGAACTGTATTGGGAACAGTTTTAGCAAACCATCACTGATCTAGAGACTCAGTGGAACCTGCGACATTGAAGGAACCGTTTGTGCCCAGGGCTTGGGGGACACTTAAGAAGACTTAAATTAAGCAAGAAATGCTATTTTAAAACTCCGGGCACTCTCTGTTCTATGATCTTTGAGTCCTGCCTATTAGCAACAGGGTAGATTTCCTAAGGAACCAAGAGCAAAGAACTAAATTTGAGCATCGATTTTTGTCTTTTGTCTGCAGTTTAAGGCTAATTTAAAAGGATGGTGAGGAGATTCTATTTTCAACTGGCTGAAGTTCAATAAGAATATAATAAAACACTGTTATAGCAAACTCGTTCACAGGGAAAGTTTGGCAAGGCTAAATCTAATTCCTTTCAATACGCTCCAACAGCCGAAATACTGTTCCAGTAGGTAACACACCCGTCAGAGTGACAGGCTTCCTACAGTTCAGGGATTTTTCCAAATTTTATTTTCAACCAAATCAGCATTTTGTTGCTTTGAATTAAGAATGCAAAAAGGAAATATTTTATAAATAATCAAGAGGACATGAAGTTTCATCACGGCTCCATTTTTTTTTATCATGAGCCTGCATTTCCTAATTTCAGAAACATATCTGATCACATTAGACATAGGAAATGACTTCATTTAATTCTTCTTGTAACAAAAATTTTATGACTCCTTAGTAAAGCCTACTGATTAGTTTAACACCCTGAATGGAAAGAGTGACAATGTAAAAGATCTCTTAGGGCACAAATCAAGGATGGAAAAATTGAAAGGTAATTTTCACTTTCCTCCCCCTTCCTCTTCCTCTCCCTCTTCCTCTTCTCTTCCTCCTCCTCTTCCTCTTCCCCGCCTGCCATGCTGGTCTTTAAATCTCCTGCTCTTCACTGATGGGAAGAGGGCTTTAGAGAGACACAGGGCAAGCTTCTTAAATCAGGATCATTGCGACCCTCCTTGGCCAGCATGAGCCTTGCACACCCGGGGTCACCCCCGCGTCACCCCTGCACATACCCAGTCGTGGTCCGCCTTCATACCTTCTTGGATCACTTTCCTGATCTCCGACAGTTCCCTGCTCATCCATTCTTTCCTCCTTCATTGAACAAATACCTCTGGGGAATGTGATAGATGCCAGCCGCTCGGTTTCCAGCTACATCTTCCAAACTGCTCCAGTCTATCCATTTTTCAAGGTGTGTTTCCTCCACAAATCTTCCTTCACTGCTGAGGACCAGCAGAATCTCCCCCTCTCTGGTCTTAAGTACTTCTGAAAAGTGTTTTGGACTCAAAGTCAAAACCCTCAGACTAGATGGTACTGTAAATTATAACCTCTGTGACCTTGAAACAGTCAATCAACATATATCAGTTTCAGTTTCCTTGTCGATAATATAAATGCTCATACCACAAGTTCACTGGTAAAGTTTAAATGAGATATGTCTAAGCTCCGTGTTTACACAAGGAATTACCATTTAATGTCTATGTTGACATTTAAATCTGAATTTCTTAATTTTATTAAATGCTTTGAAATTCTTCTTTCCAATAATATCTGTCTGATACAAGAGAGCTATACTAAAAGCAGACACTATAGGAAACACCAAGATCTTTTTTGGGGATGTATCATGACTCTAGTGATTACTTCAGCAGCCCAGAAATCAGTGGTGAGACTGTCACCACTGAAGAAGAAGACAATGACCCTCCCCTACAGTCTTGTTTGGACTGATTTTAGACAGAAGGACATTCCAAAGACCATTCTTAGATTGTGTTTTCTCTGCAACTAGAAAAAAGTAAAACAAACTATGGATTTAAGCCAAGCCTGAAAAGTGTTAGAAATTTTTCTTCAGTAACTTCCATCCATCAACTAATTTTAGGATCAGGAATTTTCAGCATGAACAGGAGCAAGCACTTGGCCTGGGTGGAAGCGGCGGTTCTCTAAGAGGAAAGGGGCGGCGACTCCCTGACCCAGCGGAGCACACAGGCCCGGAAGCACGGGCTGCTATCTGCTGACATTCCCTGCGGAAGGGGCAGGTAAGCCCTGGAGGAGGCCTAGTGACCTATCTGAGTTGGAATTTCCCACGAGTCCTTCACCTCGCCCTGCAGCAGGGATGGGAGGGCTGGTGTGGGCTTTCCTCAGCCACAAGGCAAGGGCCGCCTGGGTGCCGGCTCAGGGCGAGGGTGCAGCAGCTCCCAGGTCCTGGAAACCTTCCATTCCACGCTGACCAGGGGAGCTCAGGTCATCATGGGACACGATAATCTCACGGAGTGATTAACATGGGGAAAAAAACCCAGGAAACAAACGCCAAATGGCAGCTTACTGTGATAACGAGACCGAAAAATAAAAGGGTCAGCAGGAGACGTGGTCTTCCCTTGCCACCTCCAGCAATCTGTCTGCGGAAGGTGCACTTCCAGGGGCAAGTGTGTGTGGGGGGGCAGCGTGCCCGGAGCGGGAGGGGCAGGACAGCTGGGGAGACATGGAGACTGGGAACAAGGTCACTGTGTTCATCTCTGGGGACTCACAGAAGAATGGAGAATTGGCTCTTTCATTTCTGGCCTCTGCTCTGGTTTTGCTGCCCCTGAGCCTCTGCTGTCCCCAAGCGGCCATCTGGACCAGTCGGCGGCATTGAGATGCTAGTGTGTAGGTTAAAGTTCTCTAGGCTTCCTGTTTACAAAGGCTACAGCAGGATTCTTCAAGCTTCTGTTTACACAGGACTGGTGGTAGAATGGTAAGGGGACCTGCTCTCTGAGTGGCCACTCGGGTCCAAGACCCGCTCCGGCAATGTGGCGGCAGGATCGGAGGCCCGGGCTGTGAGCCAGGTCTCTCAGCCCTCCTCTCCCTCACATGGGCCACACAGGCGCCTGCAGAGTTGACCAAGTGATTTAATGCTGCTTTGACTTTGGGGCAGGCTGCCGACCTGTAGTTAGAGATGCAGATTTTGCATTCCACTTACCCGGGGTCTGTGGCTTGCCATCCGAGAGACCCTGGGAAATAGAACCTTCAAATGTATAAAATCGCAATTAAAACTCAAGTCAGAATTTCACACATGCACATGTAAGGCAGAGATTGTTAAGAATTTGTGAATAACTTTTGTAACAATTTGTGAATGATTTTTGAGAAAAACAGTAAAATGTGAATTTTTTTAGCACATTTTCAACCTAAGGAAACAGTGCTCTGGGGCCTCTGTATGCTTGAAGACCCAAATAAGCTACTCACAGGAGTGAGGAGTTGGTGCTTGGTAGCCACAAAGCAAAATTCCTCATATAAATTCAGTGAGACTTTTTAGTAGCATTTCCCATGACCTCTATCATAATCTTATGATAATCTATGTAATGATGGATGCAAGTTTATTACTGGGTTCAGAGAATAAAAGTTGCCACGGCTAGTAGTGGTTAGGAGAAAATCTTGTGAAAGTTTCATGATATTTTAACAAATACATTTGTCAATAAACCCAAGCACCACGTGTCTCTGGTGGAGGGAACGTTTCTGTTTCTCATTTCTGAGAAAGTGTCAGTGGAGTGATTGATCCCTTATGGTTTTCCAGTGGGGAAGCAAGCGTGCCCAGGAAATGGGCAGCAAGAACCTAATTGTGAGCAGAAAGCTTAATCTCTTAAACAAAGACGCAGGTTAGATGGAAGAACCGGGAAAGGAAAAGGAAAAACAGAACAAATGCAAAAATTCTGTCTGGTTGGGAAAAGATGACAATGATCAGAGTTGATAATGGGATAACATGAGTGATGTCAAAGTCAGTGTCATCTTTGGGTGACCTCCTGAAGCCAGTGTAACTTCTGACTGACTTGAAGAAGCAGCACCAGCCCTCCAAGTGTGTGCTCAGTGCTGAGGAGCAACTCAGGAAGGCCTGGCTGGGAGACAGGAGGACTGCAGTCCAGCCTCAGACTTGGTGGTTCCTGCCTGTGTGACCTACTTGTCTGGCCTTCAGAAATGTCATTACAGCAGGGTGTGGTGGCACACACCTGTAATCACAGAAACTCAGGAGACTGAGGCAGGAGGATTGCAATTTTGGGGCCAGCCTCAGCAATTTAACAAGGCCCTAAGCAACACAGTGAAACCCTGTCTTGAAATAAAAAGATCTGGCTATGGGGCTCAGTGGTTAAGCACCACAGGGCACAGTCACTTGTAGGCAGATGTGGTAGGCTGGCACAGTACTCAGGACTGACTTTATGGAAGCTACCATGACAGTTATAAGAACCTCAGAGACTAACCCTGCCCTTAGAGGTCACAGGCTGGATGGAAGCTGGCCACGAACACAGGCCATTCAAGAACAGCAGTGACGGATATTTGTTAAGAATACTGAATGAGTGGGTTGAACCTGGTGGCTTTGAGGATTCTGTGCCTCCTCTTCTAGGAGTGGCTCAGCGATACATAAATGCTGTAGGCGTGAAGCCAGAACCATTATGGCCTCTTCCCCTCTGGTCTCAGTTGGCAGGCAGGAGAACCTGTGGAGGCTGAGCCTGGAGACGAGGCTCATGGAAAAGAGGATGGATTTCAATGCAAACCAAGCTGCAAAGCTGTTTGCATTAAAAAAGTTCTTCCATTCCTGAAGAAGAAACCTTGCATTTAAAACTTAAGCTTTGATTTTATTAAGTCCCAAGTGGTAAATCTCTGTGACTTATTTTATCAACCTGAAAATTCAACTTGTAGCAAATGAAAAGTAAAAACTTTAATTCTATAAGAACAGAAGAAATGCAGCCTTTTTAAAAGAAAGAGCTCTATCAACTCAAATAGGAATTGTCACATGTAATTTTATCAAAATTCACTTGTATTACATGAGTGCTTTATTTTTGAATGGTAATTTAAAAGACACCAGAGAGACTGAATTCCGCGAGACTATGAGCAATTACAACTGAAAATATGGGGCCTGGTCCTGCCTCGTGGGTGTTGCGCCTGTGGGCTGCTGGGGGGGGATTGAGGAGTGAGCCTGGTCCTCAGTGCTGCCCAGGAGCCCGGGATGCACACACCGCTGTTAATGCTGCCAGCAGGGAAGACTGTGTTGGGGTGCACGTAACAGAAAACCCAGTGTTTAATTTTGCTCCTGCAAAAGAAAGGCTGGGAGGAGCAGTGTAGCTATTAGCAAGTCCAAGGCTTTGAGGAAGTTGTGGGAGCACTGGATTTCTATGTTTTAACATCAATTTCCTGGCTGACTTCTGTCTCAACATAATTCTTCGCCAGCAGTGGCTGCTGGACCCTCGACCTTCTCATCTGCGTCCAGACTAGAAGCAAGGGGACAATCAGCTCTCCCACACCACCTGCGAGAGTAGCTGAGAGCCAGCTTGTTGTTGAGGACAGTGTCCTCTACCACTCTGGGTGTGGTCACAAGGGGACAGGGGAGAATGGGCACTTTCCATGCTCAGGTGTGCCTAAACAGGGATGGAGAGCTGGGAAAGCCCTTCCTCACATCCATGTCCTTGCCTGCCTCCTGTTCCATGCAACCCCTGCCTTCCTTGTGACTGTCCTTATTGTGGAACCTGGAAACAGACACCCAATGCTGTCCTGAAGCACCAGCCAGTGACCTCTTTGACGTGTCAGGTGGGGGATGAGATGGGGTAGACTCGTGCCTCTGGTGGACAAATGGACAGGCAAGGAAGAAGGCTTGGAACTTGAACGTGGACTGTGGCCCACAGTGACCAGGTAAGCAGGGCACAGAAGCACACGCTGCTGCGGGAGCACTTTGAGGGGAGCCTGAGCCAGCCCAGGTCTGTGCCCTGGAGTCCTCTTATTGTTGGAAGAACATGGCCGGGTTGCTCCCCAGCAGAATTCCCTCTCCTGATTATTTTCCCTGATGCTCCTTTACACCCTCTCTCTGTCCCAGCCTCTCAAAACAGGTTTTCTGACCCACAACTGCCCTGTCCATTCCTAGTCCACTTTAGTGCTAGTTTCCAGTTGTGGGCTTCACATGGACGCTCCCCAGGCCCCCTTAGACCGTACTCACAACTAACTGCTGAGTGACACGCATGGCCTGGCAGTGTCCAGTTGCCTGATGGTGCCCGGGCACCGTCTGCATCATCTCATCCTTGCAGTTTCTACTGCAGCCCTAGTTCTGTCTCTTATTTTATGTCTTAGACAGAGCAATAGGCTTCAGGCTGGTCTGCTAACCCCAATCCGACTCCCTAAATGCCCCACAAGTGGCTGCACACTTGTGAGGATGTCACTGACCTGTTCACCTGTGTTCAATGCAAACTCACTGTCCTGGACATCTCAGTAAACACCTGTCACTCTACCTGCTTCTGCAACCTTCACTGTGCAATTCAGTTGCAAATTCATTGCTTAAGTTTAAAGTCTATTTGCACAATTTCTCAGGCTAGAATCTGTTTCCACTATCTCCCCAGCATTTGAAGTCCACGCGAAATGGTTTACAAAACCTTCTCTCATCAGTAAAGCCAGGCCCTGGAACATCCACCAGGACCATCTCCTGGATATGACCGCAGTGTCCATAAGGACAGAAGTTTTGTCTGAATTCCTTTCTTCTTTCCTCTTTCTTCTCTTTCCTTCCTCTTTCTCTCTCTTTTCATTCCCAGCTCTATGAATAGTGCCTTTTAACCTGCTGGGTGTTCAATAAACATTTACTCAATGAGTGAACAAATGATAACCAAAAGAAAACCAAGCTGGAGCTTGCTGCCTGTGGGGGGCGCTCTCCTTTTTCCTGGTGGTTGTTCCCTTTGTTCTCCATTAACTGGACAAAGTGTAGCTGATTAAAATAGAGGAAAATTTTACCCTTTATGACATAGACCGGAGATCGCACAACTTTTGTCAGAGCAACAGCAAGTAGGAAAAGAACCAACGAGGTGCTGGCACATTTGCCCTGGTCACTCCTGTGGCCAGGAAGAGTCATGTGTCCACCTTGCTGCTGAGGAAATGAAGGGCTGTTTGAAGGAAGAAGGGATATTCAGTCTGCGGGCTCACGAGGCAGCCCTCAGAAGGACTGACAGCTTACGGTTACTCTTAACAGATCTACTTGTGTTTTGTGATTTCTTTGAATAAGGTTATTTTGACTTAGAAACCCAAATCTCTGAATTAGATAAGTGCTCAGAAATAAACAAAATAGACTTTTTAACCGGGCTGTGCACTAGAGAACTGAAACACAAACTGTGCTTTAAATCAGGAACGAGTCTCATATCTGAGATTGGCCATCCCAAAGTGAAAAGGCCCGTTTATCTTCTGATCCACGATGACCCAGAAGCAAAGTGCTGGGTTATAAGTGCAAAATGCTGGGATCCATCAGTGGAGATTCTGCCCGAGGAAGCCGAGACGTCCCTCCTGCTGTCATGGTGTTGCTTAGCTTTCATTTGGCTCATGCTCCTTTATGTTTCATAGTGTAATGGGCCAGGGCTCAGAAAACCCTGGTTCAATTTGCAGCTTACATGCGCTGTGACATGTGGTCCTTTCTCACTCCCGACTATGAACCTTGGCAACAGCTCATCTGATTTCCCAACACCTAGAGCTTTCAGGCACCCTGCGGGCTAGTAGAGACCCTCTGAGCATTCCATCACGATAATTGTTACCACAACTCCTCAGGAGTGACAGAGGCAAGCCTGACAGTGGACAGAGGGGTTCTCTAAGCACAGCCCTCAGACTTCATAGGCAGCCCCTCCCTGCAAGCCAACTCAAATACACGCATCACCTGCAGACAAACTGTGCTTGCTGTGAAACACAGCTTAGAGAGAAGTCTCTCTGGCCCCATCCAACCACACGGCCCCCCCCAAAGAGATGTGGGAGCTAACAGGGTCAACCAGGGTTTCACTCTCCCGTCCCCAACTATGGTAGAAAACCAGATCTCAGCTAGGCAGAAAATATCAGTCATGTGCACCTTCCCCCCGAGGTGACGGTAACCATTCCTGACAGGTAGAGTTACAGGTTAGGAAGCAGGATTAGAGGCTGGGATAATTCCACCTAAAGAAGATTTAGAAAGGGGGAAAAAGGTTCTAACTGTCCAGACACGGGGCACGTGGCGGCACGGAGTAGGAAACGTCTGGCTGACCTGGGCTGGTCTTTCCTCTGCTACTAACCAGCTGTACTTGGGACAACTGCTTCATCTTCACGAGACTTTGCTTCCCATCTATCAAAGGGTAAGGATGAGCTCCCTGCCTGTGTTTGCCGTGAGGAGCAGGCGGACACCTGAGGGGCCCTGCCCGCCACAGCAGGTGCCCAGTGGCAGCAGCAGCGTCAGCAGCAGCAACAGGAGCAACAACGACCAGGACAAGAAGGTGGTGCCCAGCTGCTTCCCACTGGGAATGAGAATGGAGAAGAGACCCGGGCAAACTCCTACGCCAGGTTCACTCAGAACACAGGAAGTAATTCCTGAGTCGGCTGGTGACAGCTCTGCAGGAGGCTGGGCTTCTCCTCTAATGGTCCTTAACACAGAGACCCCTTTCGTTAGTGAGCACTGGCTCTGGCGTGGGTGGCCCGAGGGCAGTGAGGGGCCGGCTGGCTCTCTAGGTGCCTTTCTGCACTGCAATCATACTCAGGGGTATAGTGTCCGTGACCTGTGACCAGACGCTGGGAACCTGAAGCTTGAAGTCACACTCAGAATTTTGGAATTTCCTTTTTCTCTGTTCTGTGCTCAGACCGGAAATCAACTTGACCCTGTCTGGTAACCAGGAAAGGATATTTTACATAAGAAATCACTTCCAGGTGAATAGAACTGTTTGAAAGAGGCGCCTGGAAGGCTGCACATTCCGGAGTCATGCGTTTTCCTGCTTGATTGCTTTGGAGCCTCTGCCTGAGTCACAAATGCTCCCGAGAGCAGTGCTGGCCAGGGCGTGTCGGCTCCCAGCACTCTGCAGCACAGGGGAAGCCGGCAGATGGGGGAACCAGACAGCGACCCACCCCTCCTAGGTCACCATGCAGCTCACCACGAGCCCATCGGATTGGGTGACAGCTGCTGCTCTGGCCACCAGCAGACACCTGCAGGTGTGCCAGGCTGGCTTTGAATGAGAAGAGAGTGACCTTGAAACTATTTTTTATTAACAGGCCAGCAGAAGTGGAATTGCAACCCCACCAAGCCGAAATTGGCTGCAAGGGTGGGAAACAGGAGAGCAGAATTACTGAAGATTCTGACGGAAGGAAGGGTGACCCTACCCTGGCACAGGACCCAAAGCCTGAAGACGCTGGGGAGGGAGAAACTTGCCACATCACTACGGAGGAGAGAGCGGGAACGTCCTGTTTCTAAATAGGCCCTGGAGTCGTTGTGACCAGGGTTCTGGGTGCTGCAGTCCTGCCCTGGGTCGGGGAGATCAGGCCTGCTTCCATTCGGAGGAGCAACTGCTTGTAGACACTCCAAACTACCTGTTAGTTTTGACTTTTCTTATTGGTTCACAAGCGGAATAATTATTTAGAATTGTAAAAAAAAATTAGAACCTAGATCAATGCATTATTTTTAGTTTCAAAATAACTATTCTTTCTTTTTTGTAAAAGAGGAAAAGTTTACTTAGGGAGTCACGGTTTTCAAAATAACTATTCTGATTATATTGTACATTACGGAAGAGACAGTAAACCAAGAGGATAAAGAACAAAACAACCGTTACTGATCGAGTCCCCAGAACCAGCCACCACTGCCATTTGAGCCCATCTCCCTACGAGATGTGTGTTCGAAACACACATCTTAATACACAGTGAAGACTGCACTACACGTTTTTACACCTTGTTTTTTCACTTAATTTTGTATCGTGATCACTTTGTCCTGTCCTTGAATATTTTCCACCCATTTAAATGGCAACATAATCTTCCATCATAGGAATAAAACGTAATTTTATTTATAAGTCAAATGTCTATCATTTTCATATTGGTGGACATTTAGCTTATGTCCGTTTTTTCACTATTATTAAAAACAGATTTAAAATATCTCAGTACTTGAGTCTCTTTCCATTTCTATTTCCTTAAATTTCATTCCTAGAATTAAAATGATTAGGTAAAGTTTCGAACGTTTTACAATCTAAGTGGCATACGCATTCCTGTTCTACAAATTAGGATTGGGCACAAAGAAGATTGGAATTTTCTAGAAGTGGCACAGCTCTGCCAGGAGTGTCCTTGCAGCCTGCTCCCATTCCCAAGCTCAAGGCTTGCTGAATCCTGGGCGCTCCCACACGTGTTGGGCAGCAAGAAGCTATGAGAACTGATGTGAGCTGCATTCTTCTTCCCAGAGAAATCCAATGTGCAGGAGAACTGAGACACAGATATGAGTGTGCAAGTGTGTGTGCGTGAGCACAGATCAAAATCATTCTGTGACCTGGGTCAAAGAGGCGTCCTCTGGGGCAGCTTAGTGTTTACCCTGATGTGTAAGCAAAATATAATTTCTGGCAACTAAAGTAACAAACACCCAGTTCCCTTTCTTATATTTTTGGTTACTTCTATTCAGAGAATTGCGGGTGAAGTTGAGGCCCGCTTATCTTGGGTGAGGGGGTGGAAACTTCCCAGCTGATTAAGAGAGGGTTAACTGTGCTCCTCCATTGCTGGCTGCAAATTTGAGACATTAAGAAGCACTTTGTAAATTTTAAGAACGGACCAAAAGGCAAATGGCCTTGTTCTACAATGATAACTGTGGCTTAATAAAATGTAGAAGCTGAGAATTTCCTGGGATCATAATGAAAGATACTTCTGTGTTTGGAAGATGATTTTGCTGTTTGCATACTTATTGGGGCCCTGGCTGAGGAGAAGACCGGGGGCCAATACCATCTCACTTGGGGCAGGTCCATTATCTTTGCATGACAGGTTGATGGACTTCTTATTTATTTTGAAATAAAAATGAAGCCATGGTAGTCTGTGATGGCTACCCCCCTCCCCTGTTGTCACGGGGGAGGCTGGCTTTCCCACACTCGGGTCTCTTCAGAGCAGGGCTGACCCTCCTGGGCTGGCTATGGCCAATGTTCCACAGGGAATTCAAACCCAAGGGCTCAGCTCCCCCAGGAGGACAGAGTCCTTCCTCAATCTGTGCCTCTCTTCTCTTGTCACTCCTCTGGACACACTGATAGTCCTGTCACTGCCAGAGGGCCACAGCTCGCCTGCACAGCCTCACTCCCTCTCCTGACAAGTTGGGGGAAAGTTATTTCATTCCCAGATTAATGAGCAGCTGAGAAGAGCTATAACTGTGCTTTTATTGATACACCATTGGGAGCAGACAAGATCCTTTGCTTTAGGGCAGTAGATTGTGCCATCTCAGGCAAGTTGTTTAATTTCTCTGAATTTGTTTTCTCCTCTGTAAAATGGGAACAATAATAATTCTTACCTCATTGAATCTGAGGTAAATTACCCAGGGTGCACCTGGCACCCAGCAGTCCGTATCAGCTGTCGCTCGCTGTGGGCATCCTGGCTGTTCTTACATGGAACCCCTCTTCTGATTTGCATTTCCCTCTTAACTACTGGATATCAGGCTTCTTTATCTTTCTCAAAACGTCTTCCCAGTCAATGCATTATAATGACTACTTTGTCAATCATGCTACTTATCATTGAATGCATTCGTAATGTAGTCTCCAACAGGGTCTACTTTGCTTTAAAAATTATGGTTGAACTTTCATTTTTGATCTTTTAAAATATCCAAACCAAATTGAAGCAACTATCTTAAGTTTCACAAAACAGTCTGGGGCTGGGGTGTGACTCAGTGATGGAGTGTCTGCCCACCATGTACGAGGTCCTGGGTTTCATCCCTAGCACTGAAAAAAAGGAAGAATAAAAGCAAATCCAATAATTTCTTAGAATTTTGCAATAGAGGTAAAACTGCAGAGCTTCTATAGTTTATTTGACGAGTTGTCATTTAGGAGTGATGCTATCAAGTCATATGAGATTTCCTGATATATAAAGGCTACATGTGAAAAGAAATGGGAGAATGAGAGAAAAAATACAAGAAAGGGTTAAGTGGTCAAAAGCAAAGTAGGAACTGCAGCAAACCTGCAGGTCAGTGGAGAGGTTAGGGTTGACTTTAGAAAAGTGGATAAAATCCAGATGCGTGGACTGTTCACGACGAACAGTGACTAGTGACTGTGGGAACAGAGGTGGTTACGGAGGAGTTTTTATCTGTTTCCAGGTTACCAGGTACGAGAAGCACACGTAGAACACAGGCGAGTTCACCTGAGCCAGGGTTACAGGGTCCAGTAGAGGAAGGTCCTTCCCTGAGAGAGGCGGGTGAGGGGCGGTGAGGTACCCATAGCAGAGGGTTCTGGGTAGTTAGAGCTCAGGTGGAATTTAGAGCTCAGGCACGGGACCTTTCCCTGAGTGTCCTTCCAGTTCAGCACCCTAAGTTGGTGATGTGCAGTTATTGCACTCTTCCCACAGGACAATGGCCTTCCTTCTGTGGTGGGCTGAAGAAGAGTCCCCTTCCTCCAAAATTCCTAGATTAAGTCTTAATTCCCAGTCCCTCAAGCTGTGGCAGCACTGGGAGACAGAGTGATGAACAAGGTAACCAAGACAAAATGGAGCAGTATGGATGGGACTCAGTCCTTCAAAGTGAGCTGAGGACGCAGCTCTCAGACTGAGGGACAACCACTTGAGGACACAGAAGATCGGAGGCATGTGCAAGTGGGGAGAGAGGCCTCAGAGGAAGCCATCCCTGCTGGTGCCTTGCCCTTGGACTCTGGCTTCCAGAACTGTGAGAAGACAGATTCCTGTTGCTTGTTGAAGCTGCCCCGTCTGCCGGGCACCTCTTTCACACCCCGGGGCTGATGGCGTCTCTGCCGACCCAGCCTGCCTAACAGCATGTTGCTTCTGAACTCCTTGCCAGCTCCTTCTAGCACATTCTAGACATGCCTTTTTGCCACACCCTCCTGCTCATTCTGAGTCTGAGATCAGCAAACCTGGTGATCATGAGATAATTCCTCTGCCACAGAGCACAGCACGCAGTGCCTGAAGGGGCCCAAATCTGCGTTCCCAACACCTTCCACTGTCCCCGGCTAGTCACCACTGCATCCAGCCCCATGGCCACTCCACACACTCTGACCTGCAGTCCCGAAAGGGGGTGGCTAGAACTTAAAGGGTAAGTTGGAACTTTGAAATGGGCTCTTGGGCTCTTGTGGAAAAGGTGGTCTTCCCTCTTCTTCTATTGGAAACGCCGGCATCATCTTAGATACAGGTACAATGATAAGGACCTACAGTGAGGCCTCATGGAAGTAATATTTCAGATTAGTTGTGGTCAAAGTCATGTTCAGGTTCGTTTGTTTTTGTAATCACAATAGGGGTTAAGATGGAACCCATTCAGCACTCTAGCAAGTGCCCATTCTCTTTCCCACAGGGTATTCCAACATCCATGCTGTGGACCTTGACTTTTAGTCAGACAAAGGCTAAGTCACCGACAGAAAACACTGTAAAGGCAGTGTACAAAGAATGTTAAAATACAACAACCAATTGGTGAACTTGATGTCAAAGGAACAAGTTTGCTCAGTCGGAGGCCATGGGTTCAATACTGGAAAAAGTAACTAATAATTTTGATGAAAATATTAGTGACAACAGTGAAGTTTGGGGTCTTATTTATTTATTTATTTTTGGAACCAGGGATTGAACTCAGGGGCACTCAGTCACTGAGCCACATCCCCAGCCCTATTTTGTATTTTATTTAGAGACAGGGTCTCACTGAGTTGCTTAGTGCCTTGCCCTTGCTGAGGCTGGCTTTGAACTCGTGATCCTCCTGCCTCAGCCTCCCAAGTGCTGGAATCACAGGTGTGCATCACTACGCCCAACCTGGGTCTCATTTAAATCACTTTCACAAGTATTATTATCATAAAAAATGACTTCAGGGAGAAGTGGGTTGGTTTTGAAGGGAGTGGTAATGTTCAGAATATATAAGGAACTCAATAACAAACAACAACAACAAACAAAATGTCAAAAAAACCAACTAATTTGATTTAAAAATGACCAATAGACCTACACAGAAGTTTCTTAACAGAAGACACACAAATGGTCAACGGGTTTGTGGAACACTCAGCATCACCAATGCTCAGGGAAGCGCAAATCAAAACCACAAGCAGATATCACCTTACTTCAGGTACAATGGCCACCAACAAAGACGATCGCCAGCCGGGCAAGGGTGTGGAGGAGAGGGAGCCCTTGCACACTGTTGGAGTGCAAATCAGTGATGCCATTGTGAAAACCATGTGGAAGTTCCTTCAAAAATTAAAAACAGAACCACCATGTGAGCTAGCAAGTCCACAACCGGGTACCCTAAGGAAATCAGGCAGACATCTCTGCACTCAACCTTCATTCCAGTACTATTTGCTTCCGAGAAACGAGATCAACTAAGTGTCCATCAGCTGAGGAGTGGATAAGGAAAAGGTGGCGTCTAAACATAGTGGAGTACTGTTCAGCCATGAAAAGGGGGAAGTCTTGTCATCTGGGACAACATAAACGGAACCAGAGGACTTTATGTTAAGTGAAATAAGTCAGGCACAGAAAGAGAAGTACTGCAGGATCTCGCCCATGTATGGATTCTCAAAATGGACCTCACAGAGGTTGAAGAGTAGAAGTAGAAGAGTGATTACCAGAGGCTGGGAAGCAGGGAAGGCAGGGAAATGCTGGTGGACAGGAGCTGAGTGACAGAGTAAGGAAGGTCTGGAGTGAGTCTGTGGCCCAGGGGGTGACTGCGCAGACGATCACACGCTAGGAGAGAAGACTTTGGATGTTCTTACCACAAAGAAGCGGTAAGTGTCAGAGGAGTGATGCCCGAAACCTGACGTGAAGTCTGCACGACTGAGCGTCCCGCGGCACTCGTAAATCCGTGTCAGTTAGTAGATATTTAAAAAACTAAATAAAGAGGTGAGTCTTGAAAGACTGTGAAACTTTGGAATTGTGAGTGGAATCCTGACGATTTATTAAATAAACCTAGCCCTTCATTTTATGACAAACTTTGTAATGTATAACTTCTTTCCACTTTAGAAAAATCATAGCTTTTCTGTGTAACTGTGATCAAAATGGTAGAAGGTGCTGCCAAATTACAGTTAGTACATCATATCTGTTCACTTTCGCTCGGTTTGGAAATTTTAATACGAATGCTGTTGACTTAAGAAGATTCACAAGGAGGGGAAAGCACTTTCCATTTGTAAACTGACACTACATTATTCACACGTGTCTCCAAACAATGCCCAGCGCACTCCGGCGTGGAACCCCAAGAAGGATGACGCTCAGCACTGCCTGTGCATAGCGTGGGCCACGGACCCGGGCACTGCCCAGTCAGTCAAGTGGGTCTCTGAAAAATGGACAGGATTTTCATTGTCTCATCAACAACTGTAAAAAGGCCTCATTGAATACAGGAAATAAAAACTCCTGTAAGTAGTCATGAAACTCAGTCACGGTGATGGCAAGCACAGCCCTGAGGTCACCTCCGTTAGGAAGGCCGACATCTGAATGGACAGAACTTCATGCTTTATAAGCGAAGTTTGACCATCAGGCCCAGGGGCGCTCACTGCTACCCACGCTGTCTCGCTGATACATTCCCTGCTCAGGAGAGCTGTGATTTCAATTTTTAGAAACCATTATTAGAATGTTTTTCAGATGAGAAAGTATGGCATTTTTTTAAACATGAATCTGAATTTCTCATGTTCCACCTCTTTTAGATTTACTTAAGTTCCGTTACAAAAACATGGTTGACTAGTCTTGTTACAAAACAATAAGAAAAGAAAAATACTGTGTCAGATATGGATTTTTGTCAGCCTTTTGTACCCATTCAGTCGGACACCAGGTAGTAATGGTAGACTATGCTTAATCTGAGCGGAGTATTGTACAGTGGCATGCCTGGGGAACCTACCCCACCCAGCACAGATGGCATAAAAATGCTTAGTGATTCTTTTTTTCAGACTTCATGTCATGCTGTGGGAAGATATGGCTGAAATAAAATACATTTTATTTTGCTTTGTGACATTTTTCCATATGATTTAATTATAGCGAAGGGCACATAAGAGAGCTTCGCTATTAAGTGGGATCCATTATATGCTTAAGAGCAAATTCAAATCTTTTGTTGAGCACATTTTTAGAAAATAAATTGTGCACGCCATGTAAATAATATGACATTTGGTTGCAGTCAATTTGGTTTATGTGTTTTGCCCAGAGGAACAGGTGATTCAAAGTTTAATCTGCCCCTCGTCTGCTTATTCTTAATAACTTGGCACAGTGAGCCGTTGTCGGGATACCAATATACCAATTAACAAAATAATTCTTTCTCTGCTGTGGAAATAAAGGGTTGATTCTAATCTACATTTTTTGTTGTGCAGGGCAAATGGGACAAACACAACAGTCAGAGAGGACAGCAGGGGAGAAGACAGAGTCACTGTTGCCCGTGCAGATGGGGAGGAAATGAGCACAAAAACCTCTTACATGTGCTGGGTGCAGAGCGGCGCTGCCCCGAGAGCCGCCCCAGGGCCACGGCCAAGGCGCTCGAGTGTCTGGGTTGCTCAGAACGAGGTATCTGTCCTACATTTCTGTTCAGATGGAACCAAGGGGGCTGGTCAGCAAAACCAGTGAGAATTTCAAATAAGAAAAATTGTGCTGTATTTGAGTAATAAAGTTTTTCAAGACAATCTGTACTTAACCAAGTTTGTAAAAAAAATAAAAAATAAAAAGCTAACGGGCCTGCAGCTGCAGATGTCTTCCTTCATCCGGCCCCGCTCTCACTCCCCTGTCCTGAACCGGTTGTCCTGACCTCGCTTGCCTGTCACAGTGATCTGGAGGAGGTGTCTCTCCCCAGCCTTCTCTTTCTGCAGCCTCTGACCCTCCAGCAATCTCCCTGAAGGCTGGACCAAGTCTTGAAGGCTTGAATTTTGACACCCACCCTGATCACCCAGAATGGCCGCTGCCCGCCTCCTGGCTGCCCCAGTGCTGTCTTTGCTCCTGTGATGCAAGGTCTGTTTCCCAGGAGAAAGCAGCCTCTTTGGGGGTTGGGCTGCCCTCTTAGGTGTACTTCCAAGACCTGTTCCTCTAGGCAACCACAGGCATAGTGGGGGCCGTGCTGAGTCCTTGGGCTCAGCCTCTCTCCTGTGCTCCCCCAGGCCACTCTGCTCCTCCTCTCCCAGAGCCCTGTCCAGCCCCGCCCTCACTGGGGCCCTCAGGACACTAGTCAGCACTCTCTGGATGGCGCCTCCCTGTGGTGGTTCTGGGCTGTGCTGTTTCTGAGCCTGGACTCTGTCTGATGTGCATCTCCAGAAATAGGCACCTTGTGGCTCCGGCACAGACCTTTCATAGGCTCCTGTCTGCACTTGTGAGTGTGTGGTGCTTGTCACACACAGGTTCCCAGGGCAGACTGTCAGCCCCAGCAGATGAAGATTGGACAGGTCTTATGTGGTCACTGCTGCTGACTCCAGCCTGCCTGCTAGGCTCAGCACGTGGCCCGTGGCAGCAAACATCATTAAAAGTCGCAGTGTCACACCTTTGTCCAGTGCCTCCAGCCTCTCTGCGTGCTAATGTACGTGGCCTGGGCACACATGCCTCACTGTCACTGCAGGAGTCTACGATGAAATAGGGTCAACGTCACCAGCCTGCACGATCCCAGGACCTTTCTAAGGCCATTCCACAAATATTAACCACTGGGACTTAAAGTGCAGTCTCTATCTCTCAGCTGAGTGGCCCTGGGTCCACCACTATTTTAAAATCAGGTGAGACAGGGTCGGGGCTTGAGTCTAAGGCCTAAAACCAAGGAGCAGAGGAGGAGAGGGGCTCTGGTGGGCACTGCAGTCCAGTTACCTGCTGGCTTTGCAATCCAGCCCCAGCATCCTGCCGTGACAACAGCTTCCAAGGGTCCTCAGGGCTGCTGGCTCTCTCACCTACACCTCCTAACCTGCCTGCCACTGCTCTGGGGCTGGTGGGGTAGGGAGGGACCTGCAGTGACACAGAGGTGGAGGCCGAGCCCCATGCAGGCCCAGGGGGACATGCACAGGTTGGCAGCGAGCTCTGGGGACTTGGCCTAGCAGATGGGAGTGTGGGCAGCGCTGGATGACGGGGTGCGGAGGGCGTTCTCTCACTGGACAGAGAGGAGAGGCAAAGCCCACAGGAGCTGGGTGGGGGCTGAGCAGGCTGCCTCCAGCACAGCTCCACTCTAAGCACAGCAACCTGAGGCAGGTCAGGTTGCTGCAGAGTCAGTGGGGTGCAAACAAACATGGCCCTGTCACTGAACGGTCACCGACCTGTCACCTTGCCCAGTGTTTGAGAAACAAATATTTCACATCTTTTCTTTTCACATCTTTTTTTTTTTTAATTTTAATGTGGAACATTGGACATCTCCACAATTGTAAAAACAGAGAAACAAGAAAGGGAAATCTGAAGTCATGCCTAACTAAATCACTTTTGTTTCTCTGAGAAATGCTGTTCCTTACTTCATGGTAACTTAAAAAATAAATCATAATACCTATTTACCTCTGAAATATGAATACAGTTAAAATAATAATACAGATCTATAAATTCTTTTTCCCTGTGAAAATATATCTTTGCAATTATTTATCAACCTCTATTTTATAAAAAAGTTATTACTAACACCAAGGGGAATTCAGGCTGAAGGTCTAAATCTGTTTTGCTATAAACTCTCTAATAAATTTTGATATGATACCAGAAATGATTTTGAACTACTCATAGACCATTTCTAAATTTATAAAATACAAAGTTTGATAAAAGAAAAAAACAAGTAAGGATAAAATATTTTCATACTATTAAAGTCCTCAGCACTTAAATCTAGCTTAAAAGTAGAGCTAAAGAAAAAGCTGGTAACCTGCAACTAAATGCGGACCTGGTTGAAAATCCCCCGTGGGGAGCTGCTGGCCTGCATTGGCCTGTGTGCCTGATGGACACAATGATTCTGAGAGGAGGAGCCAGGGCCTCCTTTCCTTGGGCCCCTCCCTGAGTCACTGCCACCTTCCACCTGCAGTTTCCTGAGGAGGACCATCAGCACTGTGACCACGGGCTCTGTGGGTGGTCTTGCTGTGTGGTCCCTGGGGAGATCCTGGGCAGCTCGGTTTCCCTGCAGCCTCCACCCTCACTGCAGGTTACTGAGTCTCTACAATTGGCCTCAGTGTCCATCATCTTGCCTGTGTATCAGTGCTGGGGCTGAAGACTGCCTGCCCTGCATGGCTGACCTTGCCACTCAGCGCTGCACTGTGTGCCTGCCAGGCTGTGGGCCACCACACTTGTTCTCAGCCTGGACTGAGGATCAGTAGGACCTAGAAAGCTTTCTTAAAAGTGCCCTTGCCCTGCCCTCCAGGCTGCGCACCTGAATCTCTGCCGGAGGGGAAGTGGGAGAAAATCACCCACTGATGGTAAGAACTAGGGTGTTTCTAAGGCTGACATTGGACACTCTGGTAATCTGCACAGAGCCATTCCCAGGCTATTTGCTCATGGGATGGGAGAGCAGGAGAGGAAGAAGTTGGCAGAAACCAAATGAGAGCTCAAAGGACTGTGTCGTGAATACGTGTGACTCAGATTATTTGGTGGTATTTGAGGGGATTGGGGTTACCGCACAACACGTGGAAATAGAAATTGGCACCAGAACTTTTAAAACTTCCCATGTGATTTCAACAAGTAGCCAAGACTGAAAACCACCATCCCACCAGACCTGACTGGGCCTGCAGCCATGTTGATGATGACAACTGATTTTAATGTCACCTGCAGCTTTTGCCTGACCATCCCTTGCCTTCAGCAGGAAGGTCCTCTTTGTAGGTCACCACCTGCCAAGACTTGGCTCTCTGGACTCTCCTGGCTGGGGAGGGCCTGACAGCTGGCCAGTAACTCCCAGCTTCCCTCCAGCTGAGCGCAGGCTGTGGAGGCTCCAGCAGCCCCACACCCAAGGCTGCCTGCCAGATGTTTACTGCCGATGCCATCCTGCACTTCTCCTGGTGTTGTCTTTGACCCTTCCCTCCAAGGCGCTCTGCCAGGTGCCCATCTAGTCTGTTGCACTCTAAAGATCTAGACATCAGATTTCACCCAACACCATTAGAGGAGATGTTGCTATAACAGCCAAACTAAATGCATCTCTGCAACTTTAATCCCTTTCTGAATCCTATACAAGTAGCCCCTTGATTTTGAGAGGTCCATGTAGCTCTTGGTAACTGCTATTGGGTTCTGAGTAGCACAAGTCACTAGTCCATAGAGCTGTGGAAAACACACTCACCCCGTCTTGTGTCAGAACGAAGATGTGGACAGTACCAAACCATCTTCTAAACTTCCCAGGGAGGGGTTTAGGGGTCAAGAGTAATATGCAACAAAACAAAATGAAGCATGCACATTCTATTCCTGATAATGCATTGTGCAGATGTATTCAGAAATACACAACACACACACAAATGTTGTTTTTAATACCTAAATCCTTAAAGTAATCCAAATGTCAATTAAAACAGAACTTGCTACATGTATGTGTAGAACTCTAGGAAAAAGTCAATTTAGTCTTTAAATAAATGACGTTTCTAAATGTCCCAGTATGGAATGTTCTGCAAGGAATCTCAGTTTATGAAAAGAAACAAAACCACAAAACCAAAACCAAGCGCAAGAAACAATACAATCATTTCACGAAAGCTGGAAAACAAATAATCCTAAATAAGACTTTTATGAAAAAGAATGCTAATATGGCGTGTGTAGGGGGGATTAAAAGATTAGCCTTGTGGATGGAGGAGATTCCAACTCAAGAGCGAGACCAAGACCAATAAAATAAGAAGCAAATTCTGGAGGACCTTGAACTCCAGACAGTGGGATTTCATGGAGATGCAAGAGAGAGCAGGCGGTAGTGATGCTGTGGCTGGGCGGCGGTGAAGGGCAGCACCCTTTCTGGTGGAGCAGATAGCACGTGCATCTGATGTGCAGGTGACAATCCCGGTTTGCCCCATCCTGTTATCATGGGCTGGCCAGAGCCCTGGGCTGCGGTGGCCTTATCTCCACATCAGGTGTGTGTGACTGAGAGGAAACGTTCAGCCAGAGGCCAGCAGAACCTCCTGGCACTGAGTGCTTCACGCAGCAGCTGAGGAGGGAAGGAAAACAGGGAGTGCAGTGGGATTTCTCTGAGAAGGGCGTGTTCCCTCGGGCCTGTGAGGGGGAATTACGCTGAGCACGTAGATTCTTCTCAGCAAGTTTCAGGTTCAGTAATTCTGAATTGGGGTTGGAAAATTGGAAGGAAAATTGAGTCGTGGGGGCAAAATAACTGCTTAACTTAATTACCAAAATGCCTAACTTTCCTATCATGATGTCAATACTGTGCAGGCTGCAATTCCAGCTTCTACAAAACAGCTATTTTGTTAAAATTTAGTACAAAAGCTTTGCCATTTATTAATTCATCAATATATTTTAGTGAGTAGAGTACATGAAAAGGAAAAAAGTAATTATTCACCTATAGGTCAAAACCTCTATTATTTTAAGTCTTGATGATGTGTGTGAAGCTCTGCATGAAAATGAATACAAATGTATTTGAGTTAACTCTGTGGTAAATTAAATATCCTGGATATTAAGTACACTTGAAGAGACCTTGAGGTACAGATAGGATGCGGAACGGGGAACATTATTATTTAGTCTGTGGGGACAGCTTTGAAGGAGATGGATTTTCGTTCCTCACATATATTTTCATGATAATTTTCTGATTATTAAAATGGCTGTAGAACCTTGAATAAGTTTCCTGGAAGCAAGAACTCCGTCAAAATTGGAAATCTCGTCAAACTCCAGTGTTCCCAAAATACAAGAGATGCAAGGAGTCCCTGTCTTGGGCTTGACAGGGGACAGATGCACTCAGCGATGTTTTTGATTTGGGTCTTTTCATATAATAACTGTTCCTGAACATGGAGCAAAAATATTTGAAATGAAAAATAATCAAGGAAAGCCTAAGCAATGGGCTGCAGGAGGGAGCCAGGTTCTATCGAGAAGGGCCCCAAGGGCTGCCTGTCTCCCCAGAGGCAGGAGAGGACGCCCAGGGCTGGGCTTGGAGAAGTTCACTAAGTGCCTGAGTCACACGGCAGGCCAGCAGGAGATCTGGGAGGGACCAACTTTCTTTTCCTCCAAGGCTGTGCTCACTGCAGTTCAAACGGTTTATTCACAATGGAATGTTCTGCCTCTGGACAGGGATCTACCCAGGATGGACTGGATGGGTGGTCAAGTAGGCCCTCCGCTCACCACCGCAACACAGGAAGGCCTCTCTCTGCTGTGATTACAGAAGGGCCTCCTAAAGCAGAAGACGTGCTTGGTCCCAAGGGTGCTGTGGTCAGATTCTGGCACTCCCATCACAGACCTGGGTGGACTGCAGGGTGAGGAGGTGCCTGGAGCATCCCCTCTGCAACACTGTCACTATGAAGCCCTCCCAGGACTGTGACGCACAGGAGGAATGGAATCAAGGGGTTACATTTCTCTTACCTCTCCTCATTTAAAAATAGTTTAAAGCACACAGTTTAACAAGTTGCCATTGCCAGGAGTTTAATTCTGAATAACAAATCAGCTTTCTGTACCTTTCAATGATACACATCCCGCTGTAATTCATATTCCTGACTTATCTTTTTCAGGTTTTATTGCTCTTGGCTCTTTGCATAAAAATGGAATCTTTGATCTTTAGGGTTCTTCAGCTCAAATAACTCTTCTCCATCCCAAGGCACAAGTAATGATGGGTGAAAGGGACTCGGTGGTTGGTTCAACCAGGTAGGCACTGGAAGTTACTAAAACTGCCTCTCCTGCCTCCATCTCCCTGGCTACCTTTACTGCAATCCTCCACTCAAGCCCAGCCTGAGCGGGAAGCAAGATGGCAGCTCCCTGTGAGAGCAGGTCTTGACAGCAGCCCTGTCTCATGGTAGGCAGAGCTAGCCTGGGCGAAGGTCCACCTCAGCTACTGCAAATTCCAGTAAGTGTAGGAGTTTCTCAGCCTCAGAGCTTTGGGTTCCTCAAGAAATAGAGGTAATAATGATAGTGCTACCTCAGCCGGGTGTGGCGGGAGCAAGAGATGTCAGCCTTGAGGCTCTGTGGCAACCTGCAGTGTTTTGTTTTCTAGTCCTTTCCAGAACTGCGGTCATTTCCACAGATTCTTGGGTCGAACACTATCATCAAGACCCAAGTGTATCATTTTGCAAATATTCACAAGCTGTCCACTAAGGACTAAGTCCTACCCATTGGTTCTTGGTCAGATGACAATCTTCATAGAGTTATTTGACACTCAGGAAGGGTTGGTGGAACAAAATTGTTAGTGACCCAAACTGTGAGGAGAGAACATAAGGAGTGGCAGAATCCTCCAGGCCAGGCGAGGGTTGTCTCTGATGGACTAGTGGTGTCGTGGTGTGAAAAGGTACAAACTAATGTGTGTCTTCTTTATTCTGAGAGGTGGCCATGCTCTAAAACTGCTGCAAGCTCTTCTCCCACCAGTCTGAGGACCCGATGGAGCAACCGGGAGGGAGGGAGCCTGCATCCCGCAGCCCCACCCTTCACCCAGGGCTGGTGTAGCTGCAGATCAGACCTGCTTCCTCCCTGAGGGCTGGCCTTCTAGAGGGAGGGGTTCGCCAGGTAAGCAGCAGGGTGCAGTGAGGTGGAGAATGACAGGAGTGGGTGGGCATAGGCAGAGCTATGACCCGTAGGAGGGGCATGGCCTGGGAAGGCCTGGTGGAGAGGTGACTTCAGAATGCCCATGGAAGCTGGGGAGGGAAGGGCACCCTGGACTGGCAGGGCAGAGGAGGCAAAGTCACAGAGACAGTTGTGTCACAGTGTTACAGAGCTGAGGCTGTGGTTTCGTGAAGGACAGAGAGCATTCAGTGCAGGCCAGATGGAGAAGTGTGGGCTTTAGTCTACAGGTAGAAGTTAGTGATCACGATGGCAAGACATCCATCACCCCCACCTGGATGCCCATGGCCGGCTGTATATGAGACCTGTATATATGGACATCCCACAGCAAAAGGGACTGCAAACAAGGGCACACCAAGGGCCTCAAAAGTGTCATTCCTTGTATCACCTGGACGGATGTAACATAATCACAGTGGGCTTAAAGTGGAAGAGGAGGCAGAAGAGTTAGAGAAGACAAAGGAAGAAAGTCAGGGATATGTGCCATTGCCACCTAGAAGGATGGAGGAAGGACTGTGAGGCAAGAAATGGGGCTGGAAGAGGCTAGGGAGGGATTTCCTCCCAGGGCTCCTAAAGGAGACAGCTTTGCAGATCCCTTGATTTTAATGCCTGTGTGGAACTGCTGAACTACAAAGCGGTAAGATAATAAATTTGTGTTGTTTTAGGCCACTGGTTTTGTAAATTTGTTACAGCAGCAATAGAAAACTCATACAAATGGATGGGAAGAAGACTGAGGTGGGAGGGAGCCAGTCCACAGGAGAGAGCTGCTCAATCTGAACCAGGTTGTCACTGCAGGAGGGAAAGTGGCCCGACCAGGAGGTGGCAGGAGGCTAAGCAGGCTGGGGTGCTGGTTCAGGAAAGGGAGAAGGAGCCCACGTGGCTGCCAGGCTCCTGCAGTGCCCACATGGGACAAGGAGGTGCAATGGAGGAGTGGCAGTTTGTGGAAGGTGAGAGCTTAGCTCTACAATAGCTTGAGTTTGGGGCACCTGTGAGCTTCTGGGAAGACAGATAATTCAATGGTTTTAGGAAAACTTTGACCTGAAATTTTGGGGTATGGCTGGCAGCATTGAGGGAGAAGGGACTGCTGGAGCCCTGATCCAAGGACAAAATCAGGGGGGCTCTGAGTGGGATGGAAGGGACATCCCGGAGGCTTCTTGCGCCTGTGATGACAGTGTCCCAGGAAGCCTGAGAAGGCACAGTGTTGGAGAGGGGCCAGGAGGCCAGGGCAGGGAAGCACGGGAACTCCGCTTCCACCACAGTGCATCCAGCAGAACAGGGGCGGTCAGCAGTTCAGAAATGCATTGGGATTTAGAGCCACTTGTGTGGATTTAGAGTGATATTGAAAATGAACTTGTAAAAGCTCAGAGGTATTTTTAATTAACCTCCTCATTGCTGATGCTTAAAGATGGCTGCCAGATGGGTTCTCCAATGGCATGGCCCTGTTGTGACTGGGCACTAGAAGTCGGTAGTGGCTGCAGAAAGGCCAATGTGTCCTTGAGTCCTGCATCCTCTCACAGTTTGCCCATCGGGGCCTGTCACTGTCCCTGCACCCCTGGCATGTCCCCACCAGGGCCTGTCCTGCCTGCCCTGTTGTCATCCCCATGGCCCCATTTACCTGCCCCAGGTCTCACTGACTTCAAGGGCAGCTCAAGTGCCAGCCACCTCAGAAAGCCCCTCAGCTCTCTCGAGTTGGCATCACCTGGAAAGGAGTCGGGTCTCCTTGTCACTGGCCTAACCTGTGGCAAAGGGCATTTTGGGAAAAACAGAAGTAGAAACATCTTTGGGAAGGGGAGTCTGAGAGTCCTTACACCACTTTGGACATCTCCTGGAGTTTCTAAGCAGGAAAGTCACCTTAGAGAAGCAGGCCCTGTACCAGGAGCCCCAGGAGAAGAGGGGAGGAAGAGGACAGTGGAGGCGCTGTTCAGGGAGTGAATTCAGCAATCTGGGTGGGAGGGCTCCGGAGAGCTCATTTGCATTATGAGTTATTACATACATACATATATAGTCCATGGTTTCATATTATTATTATTATTGTTATTATCTTTATTAGAAAAAAATGTGTGCTAGCCTCCCCTTGGGTAATTATGTTTAGCAGCTTAACTTCCAAAGTCTCAGGGACAGGAGCCTCAGCTGGTTTGCTGATGTGGCAGTCACAGTAAGTCACATGCAGGCCCACGGGACAAGGCCATGTGTATGTGAGGGACTTCCAGAGGAACTCTCAGGAGACCTCCCTGTGCTGCTGCAGGGTGCTCTGACATTCAAGTTAGATACCTGGAGGTGACCTCTCCCTGTCGTACTCGTGGGAGGCCTGGGGAAGGGACCACCACGCCGCAGAGTCCCCAGAGGGCCATCTGCTCTCATGCTGTCTCTCTGGCCTCTGGGTGGCCGAGCAGCCTGGGCGTCTTCAGTCTTGGGATCCTTCCTCACAGCCGCACAGAGGAGGCCAACCAAGCCTGGGTGCTAGAGATACTGCCACCTGGGTTGTCCCCACTCTCAGGCATCCCAGAGCTGAGCCTGGGACCTCCCACGGGAGAGGAGACGCTGAAATGCTCTTTTGGCTCTCTCTCTTAAACACCCACCTTCTTTTGAGACATATTCCAACTGGGCTCAGAATCACTGCTATTCTGCTGCCGAGGCCCTGCATCTTGTGGAGGTGACCATCTCTGGGGGAATCATTGCTCCCCTCTTTCTGAACTGCTCAGCCTGTGAGCTGGCACTGCCGCTGGGAGCTTGCAGGCGTGAGGTGGGATCACTCTACGCATCTTATTCTCAGTAGCAATCGTTGATATGTCACAAAATAGTTGGCTGTCTTCCCAATCATATCACGTTTCACTTATCAAAGCCTCTTCATCTTTTCCCCATGCTGGAGCTAATTGACTTTCTTTCTTATTTTGTATTTATAGGATTATTGCTGTTTGAGACAGTGATTCACATTCATCTTTATTGATCTCCACTGAATTTAATGCCATCCATCCATTTGCCTATCTCATTTTGGATGCTTTCAGTTGTAAGTGATGTGAGATCTAAACCAACAGCAGACACTCCTGCCTGAGAAGGCCGAGGGTCCACATGACGATGCTGGAAATGTCCAAGCCTGTTGCTTGTATCTTAAGAGATATTACTTAAATCGCCAGCTGAAGAAATTGAAAAACACTTCTGAAAGTAGCATTTTAATAGAAATACATATAGCATATAGATGTCCCAACTGAACCTCCAGAATCAGATGAATGAATAAAATGCACTGAAAGAGAATGGCTGGGAGCCCAGAGTGCCCCCGTTCCCTGGGGCACCTTGTCACTGTAAGGCCTCTCTCAGCTGAAATACAGGGCTCAGTACCACAAGGACCAAAACCTCCTGACTACACATTTGTGCTTTAAGGATAAATTTCAGTCTAAGATTTAAGAAAAATCAACTTTCTCTCATGAAAGGAAGTTTCCACGCAACATTTAAATAAAAAAAATGTATTCGAAACAGAACTTTGTCCACACATATTGCAAATTGTTTCCATTTTCCTTCATTGTCCCTAATGATCTCCTCAAGAGTGCCTAAGGAGTTGCTGGACTGCAAAGCACTGGCTCTCCCTGGAGCGGCGAGGACGGTTCATGACTGGGCCCTTCCCCACTGCAGCCCAGCACTGCTGATGGAGGAATGCCCTGGGATGGCTGCTACGGAAACAGTCGTGAGCTCTGTTTTGAAGCCACAGCATTGGGGCTACACAGTCCTCCCTGGAATATTAGAAAGAGGTTTTTCAAAGTCTGCCTATGCCAAGTAATAATGGCTTCCAGCACCTTCCATGTTGCTGGAAGCTGCTGGGCAGATGGACTTTGGTGCCAGTGTTCCTTGGTGCGTGCTCATCTCTGGACATGCTCCTGTTCAGGAGTCGGATGTGGACCCAGTGATAAGTCAGAGAAGGAAAGTCCCAGGAAAGAACCCAGGATGCCCACCATATGCGTGGCTGCCAATCAGGGTCCTTTCTAAAGTCTCGTCAGGAACGTTGCTGAATTGCTGGGTGTGTTCAGGGGGCAATCACACTTGACATCCCACACATTTTAGAGGCCCGTAAGCACAAGCAATGTTACATGATATTAGAACAAATGAGTTCAGGGAGCTCCAGCAAAGACCCCACGTGTGAAAGCATTTCAAGAAGTTGTACGTCTTCCCTTAAATTAAAGCACTAGAACTAGAGAAAAGCATTTTGTCTATAAATAACCACCTAATGTCCCCAAATATTATTTCCTTATCCTCATTAATTAGTTAAAGATGAAATAATGCTTGAATACTTCATAATCTTAAATTCACAATATTTTACTTAATTAAAATAGGTAATTTAGAAAAATAATTGGCAATTGCTAAAACCTCTAATGCTGATGAGAACTGAGCTGGAAGCATTCTTTCATCACAAATTGGTACTTAAAATATGAAGTTCTGTGCACAGCTGGGAAGTGCCGCTGTAATTTGGCATTGATGTTCAGTTGCTACCATTAAACCAAACAAACTGAAATTAAAGAGAAAAGAAAAACAGTGGATTTGGAAGACATACTCGGGGCAAGTTCTTAGGGGTCAGAGTTATAAATCTGACTTTGAATATTTATTAGGAAGTATATTGTACTTAACATGTCTTCAAATTTCTAATATATTGATTTCATTTCATACTTTCTTCTAGAAATAGAGCTTTGATAATAATTAAGTTCAGCGAAAAATTAAGGCACATGAATAATTTTCTTTGGGCCAAAGGACAAGTTTTAGTGGGTAAACTCAACCTGCAGTTGTGATTTTGAAAGCGCAGTCGGTCATGTGACCGAGTTCATGAATAGTGACTTAAACAAAGGTGAGAGAATTGCAGCTGGAATAAGCACACTGTGCTTTTGCACATTTTCTTATTGAGGACAATACAAAAATGCCTCTGAAATTCCATACAACACAGCACAGATTCACACTAATTTGCAGGGACACCAGAGAAAAACACGTCCTTTGGAGAGCTTATTTGTTTAGTGGGAGGCTGTCTTTTTCAGGCCTGGAACAAAAGTCTGTTGATGAGCCTGAGAGCATATGCAGACACCATTATGTGCTGTTGCTGGGGAGGGAGGGGGAGGGCAGGCCACGCTACACTATGGAATTGGCTATCACTTTTCTCCTTGGTAACACATTAAAAAACATAAGATTTTAAACAACAGTCTAAAGAGTAAGGAATTTAAAAAAAAAAAAAAACCCAGTACAACAAATGTTTCATTCTAGTGGAGCACAATGGTGATATTTCAGCGCTACCAAACAAGTCTTTAGAATAAAGGTTCTTTATATTCTTTTGCAAATAAAAGACCAAAATATTTATCAAATCACAGCCATGTTAAAGCAAATTGAGCATTTTTCAGTTTTCATGTCTTTTTTGAGATACAGAAACTTCAAAAATTCACATATTATTTACTTAAAATTCTTCGTAGGAAGTAAAGCAATTTGATACATTTAAATTTGAAGGTATTGACTTTTAAAATCATTGTTTTAAGGGAAGATCTGAAACTGTTTTTAGAGTCACAGGGCAGAACACACATTCCGAACCAATAATGATATAATGGAAACCCAGCACAAAAAGAATTTCTTTTGCCCATGATTTCCACTAAATTCATAATCTAGAAAATTAATTCAGCCAACATTTATTTAGCACCTACTGCATACCATTCACTAGACTAGGGAAGTTCAAGACTAATGAGTCCAGATCCCCATAATCAAGAAGTTCGCTCCCACACAGACGTGACAATGTATTGTGATGAGGGTTAGATGAAATCATGGCTCGAGGGGAGGAGGAAATGGCTCCTCTTGGTTTTCCTTTAGGGTGAGAGGAGGGTATCTGGAGCCTGGACTGATTGCTGAGAAGATGGCATGGAGTCCAGCTGGTGGGGACAGGAGGGATGAACAGGAGGACACTCTTGGCAGAGAAGACACAGACATGGAGGTAGAGTGGTGTGAAGGATCTCAGGTTCAAGGGACATGAGTTGGCCCAATGGGGCAAAAGCCTGAGCAAGGGCACAGGGCCACGAGGGACAGGTCTGCAAAGGGAGACTGGAACCAGATGGAGACCGTGACTCAAATGTCCTACTAAGGACCTGGTAGTGGTGGTCACGTTGTCACACAGTACCAACTGGGCCCCAGGGTGGCATCCCCTGGCACAACTCGTGTGGACCTATTGATCCTCACAACAGCCCCTGAGGCAGAGACTATCCTTGCCTTCTGAGTGACATGTCCAGTGTTAGAGGCGTAGGCCTCCACTCAGCAGAGGGTAGGCGGCTGGAGGGTCAGAGCTTCCAGACATCGACAGTGGGTGGGTTGCAGCCAGAGAGGCGAAGGCCAGCCAGCATCAGGAATCCCAGCATGGAAACTGGCACAGGCTGGGAACTAGGCAGACCTGGGAAGCCCTCAGGGCAAAGGTACAGAGGTGCAATTTAGACCTTGGCCATCAAGGAAGAATGGGGTGTCCTGGGAGGCGGGAGTCCCATGCCTGGGTTTGCTAGAGAAACGAGGCCGTTTTCTGGTGGGCTGCAGAAATGAGAAGGCCCAGACGGGAAGCACACGGAGGAGCGGGGAGGCCAGCAGGTCTGCGTGGCTGGCACCAGGGCCCAGGGTAGGAGCCATCAGGCCCAGCTCCTGAAGGAGTCCGGCTGGAGATGAGGATCTGGCAGGAGCTGATGGACACAAAAGCCCAGAGGGCAGAGGTGGAAGGAGGACAGCCAGCTCTGGGGTCAACAAGGTGACAGGAAGAGAAAGAGCCTGGGGAGGGGATACCTGTGTGAGGACTGGGGAAAGGAAAGGACTTGAGAGCCCAGGCAACCAGGAGGCTGCTGGTTGCTTATGAGAGGAATTTCAGGAAAATGTTTAGTTTAAAGTAGATTAAAAAGTGGATGGGAGTAGACTTGGGATCCTGGGAATGTGGCTCAGTGCACCTGCCTGGCATACTAAGCCCTGAGGTCTGCCTGCAGCATGCGCCCGTGTGCACGTGCACACACACACACACACACACACACACACACACACACAGACATCAAGTGGGGAAAGTGAGAAGCTGAGGTTTCATAGGAAGCAGGACCATAAGGGACAGAATGTGTAAGGAGGTGGCCTGAGAAGGGGCTCCAGGCCCCACCGGGAAGATGCCACCTTCTGGAGTTGGATCCTGCTGCCTCTGATGGAGGAGGAAGGATGGACATGCAGGCCAGCGGGTGTGAGGAGGGAGACGGGGGACCGGGCCTGTGGGGCAGGGGAAGGAAGCACAGGGCCTGGCCGAGGCAGGGGCAGTTTCCTCCTCAGCAGCCGCTCAGCAGCAACATGGCTTCTTTCAGCAGAGCTTGGCACTTTTCAGTGTGACATCAGGGACATTTATTCGTGCCATAAATTTTTCACAAAACATTCACTTGCTTCTCCAAAAATACAGAGTGTGGATCACCAGTTGGTTGTGTAGCAGCCAGCTGTGACTTGGTGCCAAATATAAGTGACCAGTGGCACTGGAATCTCTGATTACAAGGCATAGATGGATAAGGTCAATGAAGACATGCAACACTGCAGTGTTAGAAGCTCCCCAGAGTTCTGTGTGCAACGTACTCTTCTGTTTCGTCTTAAACACAAGCGACATGCAAAAGTGAAGCCAGGTAGAGAGAAGAGTTGGAGAGGCCATTCCTACTGCACAGAGAAAAGCTGAGTCCCTGCAGTTTCTTCTCCATATTCTGAGAGTCATCCTATGTTAACTATCAGGGACGCTGCCACTTGACTCTTAAGAGGAACATGTGAATTTTGAGTTCTGTTACCCTGGACTCCCACAAAGCAGTGTGCTGTAGAGAGACGCGCAGTGGCTTAGACCCAGCTCTTCAGCCAGAAAGGAAATGTGTTCTATGTGAGATGCTCACCACCCACGGCCCCACTTGATCTTTACACATTATTACCAGGCACCAGAAGAAGTTGGCATTGACCTGTCCCTTCATATATCACATTTAAATGAATTATGTAATGAAATAAAAATTTTAAAATGTTCATAAAGCACATAATATCTGGCAGACACTGTTCTGAGTACAGCAGAAGGGTACACAGATGACTGACTGAGCACTGCCCTCAGGGGCCTCCTCTCATGGTCACCAGCACTCCAGACACACAGGCTGCCAATTTGCACCATTTGGGAAAAAAAAAAAAAAAAACCCATGAAGATTTGTGACTTTCCACCAACTTCTGCTATGCCTGCTGACAGACTATAGAGGAGAGTCCGCCACTCCCAAGAGTGAGCTTTCTGCTCGATTCAGGTTTTCAGTGAGTGCCAGCCAGGTCTCCACCCTGGAGGGCATTGCAGGCATCATGGAGACAGGCGCACAAGAGGCCCGGGAGGTAAGCAGCAAACAGCTTAAAGGAGACGTGGTTGTCAAGGAAGGTCCTAGAGGGAGGCCGGCTACGGAGGGGCCTTGGAGGGCATGGGGAGATTTAATGGCAGAGAGTGGGGCACTGTGGCTGGGTGGTGGCTTCCCTGTGGCACTTCCAGCTGTGACTGGATGATTGTGCCGGAGCAGAGATTTTGTGTGAGAGGAAAATTTAGGGAAGCAAAATTTGAATCATACTATGAAAGGCTTCCACTGATAGGCTAAATAGTTTTTACTTCTTTCTGAAGGACAGTTGATAACTATTGGTGATTTTCAGGGAAAAAAAATGTGGTAAAACTGAGATTTTGGAAACTTAGATATCCTAGATGCGGGAGGTGGATGTGGAGGCGAGACTGGTTGGTGGAAGTTCGAGAAAATGACATGGTGGGACAGGAAGAGCTGCCGCAGGATCCCTGCACCTCGGTGGGACGAGCTCCAGTCCTCGGAGACTGAAGATGCTGGGATAGGACCTGACCTCTCTGAGTCCCCTTTCATTCTTCTGGGGACCTGGGGCCAGGGGACAACCCTGCCTGCATAATGAGATTGCAGCGAGAACTAAAATAGGAGGCAAGAATGAGGAAAGCAAATGCACTCTCATCACCCTGTGAAAAGCCCACTTCCATTTCTGTTATTCAAGAAGCAAAAGAAGCAGATGCACAAACGTGTTCGAGTGCATGTTCGACAGCCTTTCCATTGTGATCCTCATAGGCCTTCCTTTCATGGGGTCTTCACACTTGTGATTCTGCACATGGAGTTGTGCTATCACAGTGTGCTGAGTTCTGTGGTCACCGATAATCAGACCAGGCTGCTAAACCTACAGGTGGTGAAGGGAGAGAAGACACCCTCAAGTGACTGTCCAGTGGGAGCTGAGATGGGTAAGCTCACTGAATGCATGCTCACAGAGAAGTCATTACATTCCTAGGACTGACGGGCTGGAAAAGGGTTAAACGATTTAAAAGCCTGGCGAAAACAGAGTTAATCAGTTCCCATATGCCAGGGCCTGACCATGCGGAAGGTGGCATAATATTGTCTACACGTGCAGAGGAAAATTGTGAAAATGAATGGGATATTATCTCCAAAACAATTAGAGATGTTTGGACAGAAGCCACAAAACCTAAGTATATCATTTCTGAAAAGACATTTAAAAAACATGTTAGTTTGTCAGGCAAAATACAAGAACAGATTGGACTTAAAAGATGTTACCAGCTCCCTTGTAGAATGAGGTGAAACACTCTATTAAACAGAAACCACTCAGAATGACGATTATGAAAAGCGAACAGAGAGAGGTAAATGGGAGACCCTCGTTTGATTTACCTGTGGACAAAAGAGAAGGCCATCGAATAAGTTGAAACAAAAACATAACATACCGTGTCTGGATTTTCTAGAAAAGAATAGTTTCCTTTCCTCCAGACAATATGGTACACATATGGCAAGGCTCTTGTCTTGATAAACATCCACAGTGGCTAACTTTGGGACAGATGGGTGTTTCACGACTCCGTCTTACTAATTTCCATGCAGTTAGAATGAATAATTCACAGCTCAGATGACCAACTTGATCGTGTGTTTGGAAATCAACAGAAGGCCTCAGGACAAGCTACCGAGGGTAGGAACGAACGTGTGCTGGTTGCTATGGTCAGGACATGGCAGCAAAGCCACATCTTGGGACTCCAAAAATGGAGCCAAGGCTATAGGCGACATGTCCTGGTCATGGAGGGTGCAAGGAGGAGGAGGGGAGCTTGGGACCCTTGTCCTGGGCAAAGGCTTCACAGTAGTGTGCAGGGCCTGAGGGCTAAACAGAAGGAGAGAGACCACAGCAGCAGGGACAGTGGTCCAATATCACTGCTATTTACATAGAACTGAATGTGACAACTCTAGGGTTCCACCTCCAGCAACTCAAGCCACCTTACTAAGGAACATTCCTAGTGTGTACACAGCCTGCTGCCCCTCTGTTCTCTCCCTGCAGGGTCCCACCTCCTCCCCTGTCCCCAGTGGGCGTCAGCTTCTCCTCTGCTGGGCACCCCAGGCCAGGCCAGAGTCCTGCCTAGGGGAGATCAACAATTCAAATTCCATTCCGTTTGCTCAAGTTCTCTCTCCATTTCACACAAACACATTCTGACTCTACCTGGAATCCGACATTTGGAGGATAGATTAATAGGCAAGAAGAAAGGATCTCAGCCTCAGCACCACACAGATGTCAGACTCTTCACTGGGGGGCCACCCTGTGCACTGCAGGATGACTAGCAGCCCCCCACTTGACCCCAACAGTAGCAAACCAAAAGATGTCTCCAGATATTGTCAGATGTACCTTGGCAGGGAAAACCATCCCAGGTCAAAAACGAGTCTCCAGATAGGACAGGAAAGGTCACAATGATCGCCCACAGTGAGTGCCATTTCTGCACCTAGGGCAGTGCAGGCAATGCATTTATAGTTGATGGAAGATGGACACTCAAAATGGAGTGAGATTTGCTCTACAAAGCAACAACAAAGGCTTCTGTAGTTCTTGGCATCATGAGAAATGCCAGTTTTAACTCACAAATGATTATACATTGTCTCATTCAATCAATCCTCACTCCACTGTGAAAATATGCAATTTCTAGTTCATGGATGAGAAGACCAAGGCTTGACGTGGCCAAATGACTGTCTAGATCTGAGAGTCAGACACAAAGAGGTTGGGACCAGGCCTTTGGACTTCAGATTCAGGGCCTTATCCAGAGTTGTTCTTTGGGGAGGTGGAGGAGGACCAGTGGTCTCCAAGCCAGAAGCCATTGAGATATGGCATCAAGAGGAACAAAGTCTGGAGCTGAAATGTGAGCTTCTGTCCCCTTCAACTTCAACAGGTGCAGAGGGGACACAGGAAAGAGGTTGGGAGGGGACCCCAGTATCTGCACCTGCCTCTGTCGTATCTGTGAGACGCTTTGCAGACCCAAATCTGCTCTTGGTTTCAGACTTTACACCTGTGCTTGCTGTTATTGCCTTGAACTCACAAAACCAACAGGATGCACGGAGAAAAAGACTTATGTCATATTTACTTTCAATGTCACCCTCTAAAATTTTTTTTGAGTTTTTTAATGAAAACATTGGCACAGTTATACATTGATATCACATATTATTAGAATAATATAATACATATTTATGTGTTTTGGGTTTTTTT
>JAJEJO010000852.1:1014898-1116991 GCA_020662805.1 Glaucomys volans | reverse complement strand
TTGGTAAGACATAGCTCCTCTCTTTCCATTTTTTTTTGGGGGGGGGGCAGTGTACCAGAATTGAACTCAAGGACACTTGATCACTGAGCAACATCCCCAGCCCTATTTTGTATGTTATTTAGAGACAGGGTCTCACTGAGTTGCTTAGGGCCTCGCTAAGTTGCTGAGGCTGGCTTTGAACTCGCCATCCGCCTGACTCAGCCTCCCAAGTTGCTTGGATTACAGGCGTGCGCCACCACGCCTGGCGTTTCGGGTTTTTTTTGTGCAGTTTTTTTCCAGCACTGGGGATGGAACCCAGGGCCTCGTGTCTGTAAGGGAAGCACTCTACCATCGACCTGTGTCCTCAGCCCCCTCAGGCATGGTGGTTCACTGATGGGTCGACCAAAGATTTTGAAACTACTTTTCTGAAACAGATATTCAAAGACCAACAATGTCTGATTAGAAACATCTGTCAGGTCAAACTCCACAAGTCCCCACACATGCTGGTGGCCTCTCCCCGTATCCTCTCAGGAGATTCTCACAGGATCTCGTCACCCGAGTTCCCCACCAGGGCAGGACCCAGCCCCAGCAGTAGCAGTGGATTCTTCTCTCTCCCCTCCCACCCAGTCTATCCATTTCTCTCCTCTGTCTCTCAGTTGGATCCCTTCCTTTTGTCTGCACCAGACCACCCTGGTCAGGGCCCTAACCTCTTGTAGAGCTGGCCTCCTAACCTACCTGGGCCTCCAGCTCCTTTCCCCTCAGCCCGAGTTGTCTTCTTGAGAAGTGGAAACAGCCCCATTGCTCCCACTGCTGAAGGTCCCTCCCTGTCTGCCTGAAGCTCCAGGACGACTCTTGGGGTTGAGTCTCCTGCCTCTGCAAGCACCCAGCTGCCTCTCCAGCCTTCCCTGGCCCCTCTGCCTTGTGCAACAGCCACGGGAAGCCCAGCCAGGGCTGGAGAGCCATCTGGGCCTCGGTGTCTTAGCCCACACTGCCCTCTGCCTTTGGGCTCCTTTCTGTCTGGCTCAGGATGCATGCTCTCTGCTTCCCCACACTCAGAGTCGCAGGTCCACTGGTGGGCCGACTGGACAGCTGCAGAGTGGTTCACTGGGTTCTCTCCATCCCCCCACCCCTGCCCCGAGCTTCCCCAAGTACAGAGCCCTACAGAGTCACCTTGCACTTGTCAAGCCTAAGCAACCAGCACCGACACCTTTCTGTTAATGATGCCTCTCGACTGACTTCAGATTTCGCCAGTTGGTTTCCCACTACTGTCCTCTTGCTGCTCTGGGATCTCACCAGGACGTGGCATTTGTCACTGCCTCTCCATGGTGTCCTCTGTTCTGGGACGGATTCTCAGCCTTTATTTTCTGTGCTCTAGATAGCCCTGGGGTTATGTCTTTTCTGGTAAGGAGACTGCAAGGAGCAGTGCCCTTCCCAGAACGCTGCATCAGGCTCGAGTGTTAACATCTGCTCCTAGGACAGCCCTGCTGACCATGATGCGCTCACCACTTTTTAACATGACACTAAGTCAACCAGGAGTTTTACTTTCATGGGTGCACATAAGCCTGCTCCGTAATTTTCTTTCTTATATTATCTCTTGCATTTTAGCAATCAAGAATTATCTTATTTTCTTTGATTCCCTCTTCTTCAGTTTTTTAAAATAGTTTGGATAAAGGAAAGATACCATCTTTGAAGACTTAGAAGAAATTGACTGCAAAATGACCTGGGTATGTCGCTGTTTCTTTTTACGGGGCAACTTTCTGACTACTTATTCACTTTCTTTAATGTTATTGGTTTATTCAGTTTTTTATCCTTAAATTATTTTGATACTGGGCTGGGGATCTAGCTCAGTCCATAGAGTGCCTGCCTCACAAGCACAAGGCCCTGGGCACCATCCCCAGCACTAAAAAAGAAAAAATTATTTTTGATAACACATTTTTCTAGTAAATTTGTTCAACTAAATTTCTCCACTAACCCTAATTTGTCTATGAGACCATCTCTGCCACCCTGCTTTCTCTCTGTTGTCCTGAATGTTCTCCCGCCGTCCTTATGCTCCCCAGCTGGGGCCCGAGGACACCGGGAGAGGCTGTGCACCTCTCCTCTTCCTCAGCTGGGCATACCTTTCCCCGTCTTGGGAGATCTTATCACTCTTCCTCTTATGGCCTCTATCCTCTATGCAGACTCCTTTCTAAAAAAACAATATTTACAACTTGTGCTTCTTGTGTTCTTGTTTCAACGTTTCCATCCTTTCTTAAAACATAATTTCTTTTTTATTTTTATCAGTTTGTCTATTCTTTGTGCATCCAGATGCGCTTCTCTTAGCCCCTCCTGCACTGTTCCATCGATCTAGTTTAATCCACCATGAACGCACGGGCCGCGTTTTAGCAGGAGCCCCTGGCTGTCTATCTAAGCATTAGTTTCTTCATGGGTCGCGGCATTTCTATCTGTAGGCGTGTTTCACGTGGAGAGCTTTTCTTTCCTGCCTCTCTTGGTCTTTCCTAACCTGTGCCCTCTTGCTGTCCAGCACTTTGGTGGTTGCTTTTACTAAACTCCCAGAACCCTCAGTCCAGCACCTGGAGTTGCTTAGGCAGTTGGCCATGGCGTTTTGTTTCCGCTTATTTGTTTCTAGCTGGAGTCTCCATCCTCGCCCTGAAGCCGAACACCAGGCCTGGTCCTGACACTCCATCCTCCGGGAGGCTCTTATCCCTCACGTCCCAGAAGCCAGACTGCCAGCCACTTGTGCTTTCTGAATGGGGCCTCAGGGGCCCTGTGGCTGCAGGCCCCCTCACTGCCTAGCATTTCTGTTCTGTCTCTTCTCTGAGGAGATGGTGTTAGTCTAGTCTTTGAGCCTGGGTCTGATTGCCCTTGATTCTCTCTCCGCCATGGCTACATGTATGGTCCACAGCACGCGTGTGTGAGAGGCAGGTTGAGTGTACACAGCTCTCATGGTAAGATTGACAGACGGTCCTTGGATCACCACTGGTCATCCTCAGAGGGAGCCACTAACTGGGGTGGGGCTGGTTGGGGCAAGCTTCAAGAAGGATAAGGACAGGTCAGGGACTGTATTTGGATCGGAGAGAAGACAGGGGCTAGTGTGGCCGACAGGAGTGATGGACAAGAAAGGCAAAAGGGGAGAAGGCCCTCGCTAGGAAAGAAGGCCCATAAAGAAAGTAATGGAAGTCAAGTTGGGGAAACTGTTGGAACCAGATGATGAATGTACCTGATCTGACCGAGGGATCTGGACTGAAGGCAATGGAAGGATGCTGAATTTTATGCATATAGAAACAGAACAAGTAACTATCATTTATTGATTTTTTTTTTTTTTGGCCAAGATTGTGCTAAGGACTTAATGTAAATGATCTCATTTGAGCCTCAAACAATCCTATGTAATAGATACTGTATTACATGCATTTGATAGATAAAACAATTGAATTTAGAGAGATTAAATAATTCTCCTGAAATCATGTCGGCTTATGAATGATCAGAAAGACATCAGAAACCGTGGATGTTACCTTATCAGGAAAAGGGACATGGCATGTTCAGGACGGCGGCACAGGAGGTTACCCTGGACTGGGTAGGGAGGCCTCAAACCCAGTCACGAGTGTCCCATAGAGGGAAGCAGGGGGAGAGGTGACACACACAGAGGAGGAGGGGACGATGAAAGGCTGAGGCCATCACTGGAGGAGCAGTGGCCACAGGAAAACAACCTGGGCCGTGTGGGATGGTGTGACTGAGCAATCTGACTCCACACTTGTGTTTTAACCAACCCTCTAGAAAAAAACCACTGACTGTGGGTGATTACTGCAGACATGAGGGATGGAGGGAACAAAGCTGGACACAGCTGGAGCAGGGGGATAATTCCGGAGACTGTGACAATCAGGAAGCACGACTGACTCGTGGAATCCCAGTGCACATGAATCATGATTAGCGATTCAGCTAATTTTTTATTCAGTGGTGCAGTTAACAGGTGAGGACAGAGAAGAAATGCTCCGGCCTTAACCGCCTTCCTGAAGACATATTATCAGAAATGGTAACTGAAGTTGTCCGTCCAGCGGTGCACCAGCCAGATGTGCGTGCACAGTGGTAAGCAGAGCATTTCCACCCATTCCTCAGGGGCCCAGTCGCCCCCTTGTTCTGGTCCTACCCTCATGACAACTTCCAGAGCCCAGCTGAGTTTCAACGGGATAATTAAATTGCTCCCTAATCCAGGTAAGTACCAAGCACAGCAGGCAATGTTCCTGCACGGACACTGCGGTCAGCTCTGCGACAGGCATGTGATTAGTTGTAAGTCAGCAGGACCTGGACCGCTGGCACAGATGCTCTTCACCTGGTGTCCCTCCTCAGTCCCTGCAGCACTGGGCCTCTGGCAGGCTTGAGAGGAGCGCCTCTGGGTTCCAAGGCTGGGAAAGCCGTCTTTGTGGAGTCTGGGTCCTTTCCTTTAAAACCCCTCTCAGCGTTGTGTACAAATAAACATGAAAGTCTGTGCTAAGAACCTGCTTGGGGCCTGACTGGGGCCCCGATTCTGTCATTGGCTGGCCAGGGGACTCTGACTGGTTCTCCGCCTGTCCAATTTGTTCCTGACTCTCAGGGTTGAGTACTGATGATTGATGTTTACTTTGTGAGTACCTTGTAAACACTAGCTGTATTGTCACTATTTATAGCATGGCTGGGGGAGGCAAGACACTCCCTGGGGGAGGCACACCTTAGACCTCACCTCTGCAGGAGGACCTGAAGACCGCCTTGGGAGTGAGGAGGCAGGGGAGGAGCCACGGGGTCTGAGGATTTAGTTCTTGGGCTTAGGAGCATCCATGCATATGGATTTTGGGGGCTTCCCCACGAATGGATAGGGTTTTTCTGAGAATTTTCGTGTGTTAATTCAGTGCTGCCTTGAAATAAGACTGAATCTTTATTGAGCTTAAAATTCTGGAGGAATTGGCAAGTAAGCCATAAAGAAAAGCGGGGAGCTACAAAGTTTGGGATGCATCAAAAAGGGACAGTACAGGATGGCCACTCACACACTGCAGGCCATGGATGATGATGAGATGTGAGTTTATCACCAGGGTCCAAGTGGCGCGGCAAAGAACCGGGAGGCTTAGACGTGAGGCCTGAGCAGAGTTTGTGCACAACCATGACTGAGACGCGGGTCCCGTGGACAGGGGTCCTGCAGACCAAGTGCCTGTTTCTGAAATATTGCTGGTTTCAAAGCTCTCATGAAATCTCTTCGCTTATTTTTATATCTTAAAATAGTTCAAGTAAGAAATGCTTTGGAAACATGGCTGTTAACTGAAGTACTGTTTAAGCCATTCATTTTCCAAACAGCAATGCGTTCAAAGTCTTTACGTTTGAGGAATTTAATAGTTACACCCCAGAGTCTGGGTGGCTAACACATTTCCTATGCATTTTAAATGGAAACAAAACAGGCATATTTCCTGTCTATTCAAGATATTTTAATTCACTGCGTATGATTCTTTTTCAAAAGTATTTAGTTGAATAAATTATTCAAAACCAAGAGTATAGATTGGCATAAAATGTATTTTGAATCATTTTATTCAGTAATCCCTACATTGGCAAAGAATCAAGGTGCAGTACAACAACTTGAGTTATAACTGAATTAATTTAAGAGATTATGCTATAGAGGAAATCTAAGGATTATAGTAAACAGCAAAGTATTTTTGAAAAATGAACTCTGAAAATAACAAAAGTTGTGATATCTTTATGGAAAAAAATCTAAAAACATGAATGAAGTACAAAAATACAAATGAACAGAGATATGCGATTTGTTATGAATGGCAAAATTCTTTTTAAGCATGTTAATTTTCCACAAATTGACTTAAGGTTCAAAGCAGCCCCCAAAAATAATCCCCGGAAGTTTTTCATGGATCCTTATGAACTGATCCTCAGATTCAAAAGAAGCACAAAGGGACAGGAAGAGGCCAGATAGCTTTGAAGAGGGTGGAGGAATGATGCACTGCAGCAGCTGGAGCACCAGCAGCAGGGAACAGGGACACCTGAGGGGAAACCTCACATGGGAAAGGCCAATCAATCAGCTTGGGAATGCCGAGGACAGAGCATGCTGTAACTGGTACTGGGGCTGCATTGCCATTTCAGGGACAGGAGGGCCATCCCAACTAGGTGCCCAGACCTGAAGCCACAAAGGAAGGATGGGTAAATCAGATTCAGTTAGAATTACAATCTGTTTCTGCAAAAGACCCCATAAATAAGGGTGAAAATTAAACTGAAGTCAGGAAACACATATAACCAAGAAGTACTGTTCATAGTGAATAAAATATAACAAATTGATAAGAAATAGATAAGTAACCCAATGGAAAATGAGACAATGTTGAAACAGGCAATTCTTAGAAAAGCATGAATAACTAATATAAGAGAAGAGCCATGTGTGGTAATCCCAGCAGCTCAGGAGGCTGGGGCAGGAGGATCTCAAGTTCAAAGTCAGCCTCAGCAAGGGCAAGGTGCTGAGCAACTCAGTGAGACCCTGTCTCTAAATAAAATACAAAATAGGGCTGGGATGTGGCTCAGTGGTGGAGTGCCCCTGGGTTCAATCCCTTGTACTGTCCCCGCCAAAAAAGATGCCCAACTTCACTAGTCATTAAGAAAAGGTAAATGGAAAGATATTAACTTTTACTCATTTGTTTAGAAAAAAAATTTGAGTCACGTGGCTCTCAGCCAGCACTTCCATTTCCAGGCGTGCACCTTAAAATCTCCAACTCATGCAAACCAAGAGAAACGTAAAAGGCTTCTCGAATCATCATTTTTAATGAAGAAAAATTAAAAGCATTTTAAGTGACGATCAATGAAATGAATAATTGGGGAACATCTACATTGTTGAATAATTAAGATGAATTGACTAGGATTACATTTGGCAATGCAGGTCTCAAAGGAAGAGAGGCACGTGCAGTTGCACGCTGCAGTTACATGTCACATATGAAACCATGAGGAGTGCATTCTCTATGTTTGCAAATATTTTAAAAAGGCATGTAGGTTAATGATAAGCAGCAACTTCAGGAAATTCCTGACCTCGGAGGAGGGCACCAGGGTGATATGATTTGAGGGGAGGTTCCACACATGGCGTAGGACTGTCCTAAGATTTTTCCCTTAGGATTTTGTAAAGTGTAGAATGTGGCGGCACACACCTGTAATCCCAGAGGCTTGGGCGGTTGAGGCAGGAGGATTGTAAGTTCAAAGCCATCCTCAGCCACTTGGCGAGGCCCTAAGCACCTCAGCAAGACCCTGTCTCTACATAAAATATAATAAAAGGTCTGGAGATGTGGCTCCGTGGTGAAGTACCCCTGGGTTCAATCTCTGGTGCAAAAATAAAAACGAATCTTGTGAAGCAAATACAGAACACTGTTAGGACTTGATAACATCAATAGGAAGGCACGTAGCTATTCATGTATCAGTGTGTTTTGTGAGGATGTTTGACATATTTATAAATACACATTGATCTATTGTAAGTGCTTGGTTTCCTAATAGGAAAAAGAAAGTCATACTGCAATTTCAGGAAGGAGGTTTTTCTCCTTTGGTTTAGAGTTTCTGAAATTAGGATGTATCTTATAATCAAGATGTATGTTAATAGAATATTTTTTCCCTTAAAACTATTACTAAATTAATGGTGCATCCTGGAATTCTTGATGTTTTTTACATCAGTTTGGTCTGTGTTGTCCTTGATCTAAATCTACATGCACTCAGTATGAGGGATGGATTATCAATTGCATCATTTATCTGCTTTAAGCTGCCAATTTCCCTTCCCCCAAAGCAATGGAGGAGAATTCCTAAAGCAGGGCTGGTTTCACAGGTGTGCAACCTGTGGAGTTGCTCAGGGCCCACACTTGGAGGCTCTCCAGGCCAGGTTTAATGCTCTGCCACCATCATCTTGCAACTGAACCATTTGATCTTGGAATTTGTGTTCTGAAATGGAAATGCTGGATGAATGAAGCATGTGCATATGCAGAGGAGGCAGGTGGAAAGGGATGCCCTTTGCTTCTCCTTGCTAGCAATTCTCATGGAGTGCTCAGGATGCCCCATGGGAACAGGATTCTGGTGGACATGGGAGTGCAGGGGTCAAGGTCACTGTGTTGTGTCTCCAGCTGAGTGAGCAGGGGCATGTACAGGCTCCGTGTGAAGCAGAACTTGCCTTGAGTGCAGAGAGAAGGCAATGGCATTCTTAGAAGCACAAGTGAGCAGTGAAGCTCTCCTGTCCTGTCTTAATCCTGTGCCTTCTCAGAATTCACCAGTAACTGAGAAACATCACATGGAAGAAGGAAAGAGGGGAGCCCAGAGTTTCTCTTCCTGTCAGTCCTTCCTTACTCCTCAGCAAGCTGAGGATAGAATGTTGGTAGAATGTACACATACCAGGAAGTGAAATGGAAGCAGCTGAATTAGTTTTATCTAGCATTCTTGCAAGAATACAGTGCATATGTACACACGGGGCACAAAACACCAGTTGTGTAACTTTGGTGCGTTCACATGAGTTAGAAAGTCTTATGTTTGCATTTAAAATTGGAATAGTGCAATAAAAGGATGAATAGTATAGTTCATGCTAATAGTTTAAAATTTTAAGTTTTCTCTACTTAAATTGCAATTAAGTAGCAAACTAACATTATGACTGAGACACCACTTACATTTTAATTAGCAGCACTTTTTTCCCTGCTTTTGGAACATGAGGTCCCACATTTCCATTTCACACTACTACAAATTGTGTAGCCAGCCTTGCAGTAGAGGCAGGATACACAGCATCTGCCAGTGTGTAGACTCAGTGGACAGGCATCAGAAGGAACATGTCACCCACCAGCAGAAAAGAGCAGGAAAGTGAAACTGGGCAACAGGCTTCTCTCTGGGGCTATTTTAATAACATATTTCCCACAAGTGATCTACTTCTGTTATAAGAGGAAACATGTCAGTTAGTTCTTATCTTCCAGGAGGAACGCTAGGTGAGTGGTTTCTTGTTGCGGGGACTGGTAGCTACTGAGTAAGGTTCACTTCTTTTTGTTCTTGAGTGTTTGGTGGGCAACATTCCCAGACTCCTGAGCAGTGGAGTGTGGTCACATGACTGAGTTCTGCCTAGTGGGCCTGTCCCTTCTAGATCCGGCCCACTAACACCTCCTGCAGAACCTCTACCACAGGACCAGGTTCTGAGCCACTCTCCCTAATTCCAGGACCTATCTACTTCACTGATCCCAGGGAACAACTTTTTAAAATTATATTTTCCCAGTGCACATCCAGTTGATGTTATTTGAAGTCCACTTGGAAAAGCTTTTCTCCCTGTTTCCAAGAATCTAAATTGATATTAAATAATTAAGAGCAATTGATATTAAATAATTAAGGTGTTTCTCCTCTGGACTTAGCCAACGCCATGAGAAGCACAGAAGTGGCTCTCTGGTTGAGCGCTGTGCCAGCCAGGGAGGGGCAGGAGCGGGTGGTGTGGAAGTCGCTCTCTTTCTGGATCTGGCTTGGACCTGTCCTGGCCTCCGTTCTCCCTCTCTAAGCATGACTGCTGTCAGCTTTGCTGGGTTATGACAAGATTGTGCTTGCCCCAGGGCACATGAAAACTGCTTAAAAATTCTGAGAGGAAAAGTAATACAGCAGAATAACATTCTGGTTGTTTTATCTTAAATACAAGTTGGGTATCAAAAGGGAAATTTGTTCTCATTCACTTTATAAGGAATGATTCCTGGTACTCTGAGTCTCCTTTTTTTTTTCCTTGCAAGAGATCATTCTATTGTGCTAGGACTGGAAAGCCTGTCCTCGTGCTTGAATAAGCAATTGATTAAATTTATTGATGAATGTATTCAAAGGAATGCTATTAAAATAGCCATTTTTAATGAAATATACATTTATTAGATTTCTAGGAAGTAGCATAAGTAAAACCAGTCGTAATTTGTGAAAATAAATTAAACATTTTCACCTTAAATAAAATAAATCTTATTTTCAAATCCTTAGAGATTTAACTTCATTAGTATATTAAAAATTAATATGTGGTAGACTAAAATTGTAATGTAATATATTATTTATATTCAGCTAGACAAATCAAATCATGTCCTGAAATTATACTATGTTCAGAAGACGCCAATGGCTGGATGATATCTGAATATGGGTCTTGTTCTTTGTGTCTATGTAATGTGTTTTGTCTCAATGCAATGTATTGAATGAATAAACCAGAACTAAATTGTGAACAAGCGCTTATGGAACACACTCTGGGCAGGTTCTGAGCTAGGGTTCATGCAGGGGAGGACGTGGGCTTTCAGAAAATAAGAACTCTACGTTGCACTTTCAGAGACTTTTGCACACACCCCATCCCATCCAATCTCCACGACACTGTGAGGACGTTGCTATCCAGCAGCCACAGCACCATTTCCTGGGCTGCCCTGCAGACACTGTAAACCTGGGGAGGGCGGGCTGGGACCACAGAAGCCGTTCCTCACTGTCCAGAACCCAGGTATCAGCTGCACCGCACCGGCTGCAGCCTCCAAGGGAAGAGTCTCTTCTACGTCTCTCTCCAGAGTCTGGTAGTTGCCTGCGGCCTGCGGCGTCCCTCTTCTTGCAGACATGTGGCTTCCTTCTCGGCCTCCATCTTCCTGTGGGGTCTTCCTTGCCCCCACATCCATCGGCTCCTCATCTTCTCTCTGTGCCTGTTTGTCTCTTCCTACAGGGACACCTATCCCAGTGGATTAGGATCCGCTCTACTTCAGGATGACCTCATCTTAACTAACACTACTGCATAACCCTATTTCCAAATAAAGTCACGTTCTACGTTCTGGGAAGGATGTGACTTTGGGCAGACATGGCAATTTGGCGTGCTCACCGGAGTTCTTCTGCTCAGGAAGTTTCCAGATCAGACTGGGGCTCCACAGGCCCCACTGTGGGCAAAGGTGTATGGAGGAGGGCGTGTGTGTGTGTGTGTGTGTGTGTGTGTGTGTGGTCATTAAGGCTTTGAACAGAAAAGCAGTGGAGGTGATGAGGTTTGTGGGATGGTTTGGAAGGCTGGTTGGGAGGTCCTTAAGGGAATCGAGGTGAAAGATGATAGGCATTGGATTAGAGCACCAGGAAAAAAGTGAGGAAAAGAAAAAAAGGAAGAATAATGACTTAGGAAAGGAAGAATGGGCAGAAGGAAGCCACTGATTGAGTTTTAAGGAAGGAGGGAAAATAAGGCCGGACAGCCTCTGCTGGTCCAGAGGATGGGGGAAGGAGGGTCCCTGCAGACCTGCGTAGACGGGCCATTTCCTTGCTGACCAATAAATGCTGCTATAGACAGCCAGCCCTCGTTCCAGTGCGACACACATAATGGAGCAGCAAGCCACCGAGTGGCTCTGAACCGCAGGTGCCCACCACCCCATCCCTGTCTTGGCAGCCTGGTTCCGTCTTCTGCGTTTCCTCCCTGGCTTCTCGTGTCCCACGGTGTCTCCACAACACGCCGTGCGCACTTTCTGAAGACAATGCCTATTCCATCTGTCTCTCTGCACCTTCCTTTTCTGGAATGAGCCACACCTCCTAGTCTTTTGCTTTTCTGGAACAGCATTTATAATTTGTCAAGCACTGTTTAAGCATCCTGTGAGTATAAACCCACTCCATCCTCACAAGCAAAGCTACTGCGCCCACTTCCTTGGTGAGGAAACTGAGGCACAGCAGGGCGGACAACCTTGACGGAGGCCACGGAGTCAGAAAGAGGTGGAGTCTGTGCTCCTAATCACCGCCACCTGCCTCATTGGCAGTGGGAGGATGGGCTTCCTGCCAGGACAGCATTAGCTCTCCTCCAAGGCCTGCATGGCCCCTGGGCACGGAGCACTTGTAACTGTCAATCATATGAGCTCGCAACAGTCACCTGGCAAAATTCAGGCACAGTTCAGAGTGGACAAGAGGAGAACATGACTACTTCTGAGGACACTCGACACTGCTGCGCTCACATCCTGGTGGTCAGCAACCAGGTCACTTCCTCACCTCTAAGCTGCACATCCTGTCATCCAGGGACATTGTATGCAACCTCTGGGCTGAAGTCAACAAAACTGGACTCATGAGGATGACAGTTTCCTGGGATGGGACTAACAATGGCTCCAAAGTTAAGAGTCACCATGATCCCACAGCACTGGTTCTCTAAGTCTCTAAGCCCCTGCAAGCACCTGGCGAAGGTGCAAAAGTGCAGATTCCAGCACCTTCCCCTGCATCCCCAGGTTCTCACTCAGGTGAGGGGCTAAGGCACTGTAGCTGCCCCCAGCGCAGGGACACACTTCAGAAACACAGTGAGAGCCGGGCCACCTAGCAGCCCGGGGAGGAGCGTTCCTCCATGTTTTAAATGATTCTTAGAATATTTAGAATCCCTGATATTCAACATTTCATACATACCATCCAGGTTTCCACCAAAACAACAGATGGTCTGAGAGATAGCTATCAAATTTTATCATTGGGTTTTATAATAAATTCCTTAAAACATACTCAAGTGATCACTTCTGGAAACTTGATGATATGGACAAGAATAGCTTTCCACGAGGCACGGGTATCCCAACCCTGTTCAGTAGGAAATTTCCCATTAGTTACAATTTGGGGTCAGTCATTCTCCGCCTCATAGGCACACAGTTCTGGCATGACGGCACCCCAGGTCTAGTCCTGGTCACCCCGGTGCACCTGTGGTACATGCCTTCAGTGGGTCAGGGCAGCACTGGGAAGCTTCTGGGGGAAGACCACTGTGCTCACTGTCTTGTGTTCCATCAGCAGTAAATTAAGTTAGGTACCCTGCGTGGGTATGGGGTGATTTCTTACAGAGCTCATGTCTTACAGGCAAAAGACATGATGGTGGCATCCTAAGTCCATTTGGTACTGATGGATGTCCATGATAGTGCCTACAGGTTTCCCTCAGAACAACAGAGCAAAGTAGCTGGGCAGTGGCTGCCCTGGGGAGGGTGTCTGAACCTCTTTTCCTAATACACTTAGTGCCTTCGAATAATCAAGCATTTTCTTGCTCAGCTACACCTGACTAGAGCTAAATCATCATTCTTTAGGAGGATGTTTAAACTCACCTTCCATTTAAAACAGAGGGAAATGTCTTAGCGCTGCTTCTTGCTCCAAAGCTCAGATTAATATCCTGAGAATTAAGCTTTTGCTCTACTTCCTCAATCTCACCCATTTTTAAGTGACTTTCCTAAGTAGAGAAAATTGTCATCTTCAGATAATTGCAAGGATTTGGACATTTTAAAACGAAAGCACTCTAAATTCAGACACTTCCTAGAAATGGGAAATTTCAAACCTCTTTGAAAAATAATAAACCACAGTCAAGGAACAAAGAATAAAAACATATATAGTACACGTTCTAAACTTCATGTTATGAGACAGGTCATGAAGGCAAGCCAGACGTATGAAAATGTATACACTTTACTTCTGCCAAAACAAAGTTCATAATATTTCCATAGACTTTTAATTCAAAAATCTCTGACAGACTTAATCGGAGTCTGCTGTGTGCTTGAGATGCAAGTGTGCGTTCTAGTTACATGCCCATGGTGTGCAAGTGATGTGGCGTGACCAGAATGTCAAGCCTGTCGTGACGCGTCACGTCTGTCGGCTCTGGTGACAAGGACTTCTTGTGCATGCATATGGAGTGTATTTATGCTTTTCAAGTATGGTCAAGCCTTTGCCACTTAAATGTCATGACTGACGAATTCAACAGCCACGGAAGACAAAAACTTATAGAAATACATCCAAATGAGGATATGAAGTTAAAAAGTGATCTCAAGACTCTTATAAGAACACATCTCGAGGACCCACTATGTGCAGGCGGTCTTAGGGACAAAGGACAAAACAGACAAGCCCCTCCGTCAAAGCTTCAGTGGAATGAGTTATAACTAGCATTTTCTCTGTAGCAATATTAACTGACAAAGATGCCAATTAAAAACAGGTTATTTTTAATAAGTGACAGATAAAAGCTCCAACAGTGGAGGGCTGAGGCAACCTGTTCTTTAGACTCTGCAATCTGACAAAGCATCGCAACGGCAAGATAATTCTCTGACATGCAATGTCTTAGAGAAGTGTTTCTATTTTTCTCTTTGCAACCCCAGGAGAGGGAGGCCAGTCGGAGCTTTGGCAATTGCCTTGACCTGGCTGAATGTTGGCAACATTAGTTTTAGTTTTCAGAGTCTAGGAGGAAAACAGGAGCGCCCTGTGGCTGAGGTGCCCGCACTTCTCAGCATCCCTGCACCGTCCTGGATGCTGCAGAGGAAGTTCCAGCCGTGCGCAGATCAGGAATGGTGGGCTTGGGAGTGGCTCAGAGCACACAGCCAGCATGTGCCCCGTCTGTCCGATGGTGCTGACCCGTGTCCACGATGTGGTGGTGGCATCCCTTGCAGAGCATCCACATGCCCCCTTGACTGTGCGGGTGCTGGCCAGCTCCGGACCTGGAGCATCCAGAGACAAGGTGAGCACTTGCAGCCTCTTGACTTGCGGCCATCTCGTTTCCCCTCCGTCTGCCTGTGCCCTTTGCCTCTGCTGCGTCTGCTGGCTCTGCTCCTCGCTCAGAGGGGAGGGCTTCCTGCGCCGTCTCTTCTCCTCCCCTCGCAGAGCCCGTTCTGCTGTCAAGGTTTCTGTGCTGCATTTTAATTGAACTGAGTTGCTGTAGAAGGAAGGTGACGCTTGAAACACACTTGTCAGAGTGACTGGGAAATTACCGTGACCTGTCTGGATGGCACTTGCCCGGCTCCCTTGGCAAGTGGCCTCGTAAACACTGAAGACACACGCGGTCCCAGTGCCGTGTGGAAATGAAACATCACGGGAATTCGCCCGGGACAGTGAACTGGGTGGAAACTGTCGCCCGCAGGGTGGGGCGTGCCTGTGGTGGTCCTTTGCAGGTCCTCATCCTGTGTCAAGGGCAGCTGCCTGTCAGAGGGACCAGGCTGCTCTGGGGCCAAGGAGGCTGCTCCCTGCTCCCGCTGCCTCAGGGAAGCTGATGCCGTCGTAGGTTGGCATCTTGAGTCAGTGAAAGCCTTTTTTGACGTGTACTTTCAAAAACATTTATTTAGTTAATTTATTTTAATAATAATATGAAAAGTGGATGTGTTTGTGGGGTGCCACGTGAGCTTTCTAAACATGTGTACCTTGTGTAAGATTGTCTGAGATAAAAATCTCCCGTCCTGCCAGTCCCTCTCCTCCCACAGCCATCTTTCCACCCAGTCCCTTTCCCACACTCTTAATAGGGCACACACAAATGGCTCTGAGTGTATACACATGTCAGGTGTCATCCGTCAGATAAAAATAGAATCACGCTCTCATTTTATTCTGCAATGTGGGGTGTGTGTGTGCGTGTGCACTTGTTTTATGTTGTAATAAACTGATTCCTTCTTTTTTTCACCAAGACAGAATATATGAATCATTTTATAAAAATGCTGCCCAGGATTCCACTCTCCTCTGGGTGAAGCTTCGACTGCCAGAAATCTTCATCAGAATCTGTTACTTCTTTAGGATAGTTTCTTAGAAGCAGACTTTAGGGTTGGATAGAATATACATGGAACAGAAAATGTTAAATTATCTTTCAAAAAGATTGTGCTTATTTGTCTTCTAATCAACTGCTGTAGGAACATGTTTCCTCAGAGTTCTACAGACACTGGAGCTCACGACTCAGTGACTTGACTCCTGACACGGACGGTGGCCTCTTCTCTGTTCTCGACTAGTTACGTTCCTTCTGCTCGGGACGGCTCCTCCTGTTACCGTTCGTCTCTGTGACATTGCTGTTTAGCTGCCCCTGTGAGCCTGGGCATCGACTCTGCACTGGTCTAGTATATGTTGAAATTATTTAGCCCTAATTTGCCATCAACCCTAGGTTGGGTTTTTCCTCGTGTGTGAGTTTTTCATTGTGCACAATCAGATCCAGGAATTTTTTTTTTTTTTTTGATACCACCTAGATTTTGCTTGTAGTTGGAAATGCCTTCCTTACCCTGACATTATTTTTAAAAATTACTTCATATTTTCTTCTAGTACTTTCATAGTTTCAATATTTCATATTTTGATCTGTGAACTACATCAAAAGTATATGGAGAGTACAGGGAAGGTACCCATCCAGACTTTTTTCTTCCAAATGCAGAGCCAATTAACTTAATGCCATTTATCAAATAATCCAGTCATTTCTTACTGAATTAAAATATCACCTTCACTGAATTTTCAGACTACTACATATACTTAGATTCATTTTTGGACTTTCTACTGACATTTCTCAATTCCTGAACTGTTTTTTTTTTAGGGTACAACAAATACTTTCCCTTTCTTTATTTCGTCCTCGTTTATAATTCTAAATATTTCTGTAATACTTTTTCATGAGAATATACATTTGGGAGAATATGAAAACTAGACTTTTAAGAAGTTCACTTGATACCTATGTGAAGAGGGTTATTTTTCAGCACCAGAATGATGGCTGTTCGTTTATTCAAAGAATGAATAAATTCATTCTTTATTATGAATTAAAGAGCCCACGCTCAGCAGCACATTGGACAGTCATGCTGCCTTTTGAGGGCACCAGCATTCAACGAGGTCTTGTCCTCCAGCACCGAGCCTCAGCTCCTGGTTCCCTCCTCAGGTCTGCTCCCGCTTCTGTTCTGGGGCAGGATCCCATTTTTGGAAATGCTGGGCACTTCTCCAAAGAAGCACAGCCTCCTTCCCCAGGTCCTGCGCCTCTTTTCCAAGGGGTACACTTGGCTGTGTGTGTGTGCGCATGTGTGTGTATGTGCACATGCATGTGTATGTGTATATACAATTATATATAGCATGACATGTACACATATAATTTTACTTTTTGTTACTTATAACAAGGAATTCTTAAGCAAGATAAAATAAAATAATTTGTATTTGTTTACACTATGACCTATTAAATTAAGCACTAAATAGTCAATAATTCAAAGATTTAATAGACAGTATTTGTTGTCATTTCCATAAAAAGTCAGATATCAGTTCTGTAAAGTTTTTGCTCTATTTTAATATAATTTCCCTGGGAAAATCAAATTCAGTGTATGTATTTTTTTCAGTTTTGGTATCTTTTCTAGAAAGCGGGATTTTCCTAAAGGCAGTAAGCCCAGAGTAGAGTTAACATATATTCACATACCCAAGGCCACGTTGTTGGATCTAGAACCCAGGAACTTTAACTCAAGGCCCTTGAGATGAGGTCTCACAGGACTGATCATTCTTTGATAGTTCATCTCTTATGATATACATTGCTCCTGACTAAAAAGAAATAAGCAACGGCTAATCAAACAGTCAAAGATGGCCCATCCTTTCCCCTCTTTTTACCTCTTCTATGCCTTCAAGCAAAGGAAACAATCAACAGAGTGAAAAGGTAACCAAGGCAAAGGGAGAGGATACTTAAAAATAGGAGAAAGTATTTATATATGATAAGGGGTTCCTTTCTAAAATATATACTTCGTGCATGTGTAAATTCCTTTTACTTAATAATAGACACCCAAAGAGTTGAATTGAAACATGAACTTCAATAGAAATTTCTCCAAAGAAGACATACAAGTGGCCAACAATATATGATAAGATGCTTGACATCAATAAGCATCTTGGCAATGCAAATCTAAACCACAACGAGACATCACATCACTCTTTACACCTGCTATAACAAAGTGAGTGAAAGGAGGTCATGGGGAAGTTGGAACTCTTATACACTGTTGGTTGGAATGTAAATTGGGGCAACCATTACAGAGAACATGGAGATTCCTCAAAAAACTAAAAATAGAAGTACGATATGATCCAGTAATTCCATTCCTGGGTATGCTTCTCAAGGATTTGAAATCAGGATCTTGAGTTAGCTGCACTTTCATGGTTATTGCAGAATTATTTATGATTACCACAACATGGAAGCAACTCAAATGTCTATTGATTGTGGATTAGAAATTGTGGTATATAAATACAATGGGATACTATTCTGTCTTAAAAAGAGGGAAATCCTGTCATTTGTGATAATATGGATGGATCTAGAAGACATTATGCTAGATTATAAGTCAGTCACAGACAGATAAATGCTGCATGGAATCATGAGGCATCTAAAACAATATCATGTTGAAGCAAAGATAGATTCATGGTTACCAGGGGTCGGGGACATGGGGAGTTGTTCCATGGTGTAAACTGTGGCTAGTCTGCACAAGTGAGTTCCAGGGATCTGCTGTATACACAATTACCAAGTTACTGTGCATCTGAATGTTTGTAAGAGGTTAGATCTCATGTTAAATGTTCTTGCCATGCACACACCAAGGAGATTTTGGAGATGATGCTGTTCACTGCCTTGATTTTGGTAATGGTAACAAAAGTGTATGCATATGTTCAAACTCACCAAATTGTACACATTAATAACGTTCAATTTTTGTTTACCAATTATTCTTCAATAAAGCTGGGGAAAAGAATAGAAAATAAAATACAAGGATGAGTACGTTTTTAAGGTGTAGTAGCTGGAATGGAAGTGGGGAATACAAGCCTGTCCCAAGTCACAAGAACATCATGAAGTGGAAGAAGAACATGTGAGTTTGTCTGTTCTTTTCTCTGAAGACTCTACTGAAATGTTCTGAATGGATTTTACTAGAAACTTTTCCATTCTTCTTGGTCAAAGTAGAGGCCAAGTTCAATGCCTGCAGTTGGAATCCAGTAACATGAAAAGCTGCATCCGTGGAAATGGCCACTCATAAAGCACTGCTTTCTTCCTTCCCAACTCCTCTGCTTTTATGAATGAACAACAAGAAGCACATCAAGAAGAATAAAATGAATGCTCTATAAATCTAAGACAAACAAACTTAGAAAATGAGTCCCTGATGTGTCCATTTTTTGACTGAGAAATGTGATATTCACATATGTGACTCCTTAAGAGCAAACACAGAAAGACCCCACAATTCTGGATCATTGGACAGTGAGAACTACCCCACAGGTCACCGCCATGGGGTGAGCCAGACGTGAGAGAGTCTATGACCATGTGCATCAGAGGAGCCCGGAATAACCAGAGAGCCGTCGCATAGGAGTGACAGGTGATGATTTATAAATAGAAGGAACTATAACATTGGCAATGACACACGCACTCCATGGCTCTGCAATGTGAGACCATCGCAACATGATAGAGGCTCCTTCAAGAGATGGGAAGAAAGAAAAGAACGACCTGGGTCCAATGGTTTATGGCTCACAAAGTGCTTCCTTGTGAATAGTCATGATTTTATCTCTTAATTAAACTGAGGTTTGAGAGGTTAAATATGTGAACCAAGAGCTGCATTTCAAGCATCCATTTCTTTTTGAGGACACCTGAGGCTACCCGCTAGCCTGGTGTGTGGGTGAGGGTGGCCGTTTCTTAAGTTTGTAGGGATACTGTTTGTATTTTATAACTCTAGCACAGAAAATGAAAGACTAGCCCTATAACTGTTGGACTGAGAACAGTTTCTATTTTATTCTTCAAACCCCATTTCTGTTCTTGAAGACTGATGGACAGATGCTTCCTGGGGCTTGTCAGAGGAGTAGCCAGGGTCTGGAGGGGTGTGGCAAGGTCCCCATGGTGCAGGAATGAGGTCAGGCGTGGGAAGCCCTGGGATGAACTTGTTCTCTCACATGATGGGGCTTGCTCCTCACCAGGACAGGCTGGGGAGCCATGAAATCAGCTCCTTCAAACTCTGTTTCAGGGTTCTTTGCTTAAAACCATTATTATACAGAAGTCCACAATATATTAAAAAAAAAAGACAGAGAAGAAGAAAGTCACTCTGTCCTACACAGACTTGGAGCTTCTATGTTGAGTAAGACAATATCTGTATCCACCACCTTATTGGCCAATTGTACTAACTTATCGCCTGAACCATGAGCCTGGGGACAAATATCTTTGTGACATGCAGTTGTCCATGTTTTGGGGGCATATGTCTCCCCCCCAGTAGGGCCACTACAGTGCCATTTCACACACTGAGGACCAAGCAGCTAAGGACAGGTGACCACAATGACAGGGCCTGGCTTACTCTTGGGCAGGTGCTCTGTGAATGAGGGAGATGCGTCAGACCTAAGGCATGACAGGGCAGATGCTTCTGGAAGGCCAGTGGGGGTTAGAGCCTACCACGGCCTTTTCAAAAATACTCCAACAGGAGGTCAGTCCCCAAGATAGCTTCTCTCCTATCTTATTTCACATTATTCATCCCAGGGCACACAAAAACAGCCTTCTCCTCTAAAAGACTAGCTATTCTGGAAGCAATTTTGAAACTCCTCTCTATTATATGCATTTAAAACAAAAGGAGTATATTATTTTTTTTCATGCCATAAACAGGAAAACTAATACTCCACAAAGTGGACCTTAGGAAGGAAGCCAGAGGCTTGGCTGACAGCAGAAACGATGGACATCCGGCCTGTTACGCGTGGAAATAGAAAACCAAGGTGCTGGGTATGTGATCTGAACTGTGAGCCCCAAAATAAAATCCCAGCATTTAAAGCTACGAGGCGAACAACGAACTAACAACAGCAAGGAAGCACAAATAAAAGGGTGCTGAGTCACAGTCAAGACCAGCTCCGCGGGAGGACTGCTCCCCAGCACTTAGCCCGTCACAAGTGTGGCACTGGGGACGTGGCTTTGTGCATTCCTGAGTTGCTCTCACCATGTTCAACAGCCTGTCCCTAAACAAGCTTCATACACAAAAGGCTCGGGTTGGACTGCCTTTCTGCATCTGTCCAGATTTGCAAAGTTGACAAAGAACGTAACACTTCAGGCCTTCGTCATCCGAAGCCCAGGTGGGCGCAGCGCTGCCTCCCTCCTGAGGCGGAGTTGCTCTGAGCCACCGGCTGGGGCTTCTCCCCCACAAGAGGCCCAGGCCAGTCAGGCCCACAGCCTTGATCCCAGTCCAGGAAAAGCCCATTTCTTTACCACTCAATCCCACTTGCCAGGCGCCAGGAATGTCCCGAATGCTGGGCTAATATTAACTCAGGCCTTCAATGTGAGGTAAGGGCTATTAACGTCCTGCTTCCACAGACCGAGTCTGGCCCGGAGCTAGAGTGGCAGTTGTCTCCCTCGCCTCCCGTCAGATGGTGGGAGGCGCATTCCCCAGAGAGAACAGCAGAGCCTGGCTCTGCTCTGGAATGTGCTTTCCTCTCACAGCCCAAAGGGCCCCTCGGAGCCTTGGTGAAGCCCACGCCTAAAGGAGGAGGCTGTCTTGGCGACACCCTTGTGGGCTCTCTGAACTTGGCCCTAGCATCTTAGGGGGTGGCCTCCCGCCTAAGCTGGACATTCTGACCTTTTCCAAGTCCAGGCAAGGACAGGAGTGGGCCACTGAAAATGTCCCAAGTCTATCTTTCTCAGTCTCTTGGCAAGGGGCCCTCTCTTGAGTGTTTGGAAGGGAAAGAGAAGGTGGAGAGGAGAGGGACAGAGAATCCCACTCTGTCCTTGAATGAGACACTCTTTGAAGCATTAATTAAATCACTAAGAGAGTGCAACCCTTAGAGGCAGATTTAACACGGAACTTCTGTTACCTTATTAAGTCAAACAAGCTAGAAACCATATGTCTCCAAAAATCTGGAACATATTTGTTTACAAACATACACAGCAAGTGACAAGATGTATAGAAAATAAACACGACACCCTCTGAATTTTAAGAACTAGTTCTTCTTTACTAAGTTAGCAAATGAAATGGGTGAAGTGGGACCAGCCTAAGATGGGTAACGGTTTTCCCTTAAGAACTCAGGAAGGAAGTTCCAGAAATAAAATGCAGTTGGTCACGGAAGAATGGGTTGTCCCTTCCCACAGACTTCTCTTCTACACGCCCTGGATGAGGGGACGTGGCATCTGAAACTCAAGGACAGTGGCACCATGGCTTAAGCAAAGAAGGGGCAGATCAGAGTGGATGATACCCTACTGTTCACGTGCTCTCCCATCCCAGAGCCCCGGCCGCCCTCTAGACGTCACTCCTAACAGCTGGGTGGCTGGCAGGTCCTCTTTTTCTCAGCTGCACAGTGTATAAACACCGCGGCAGTCAGTGCGCTGAGTAAATAATCACCGTTTTCACTGCCGTTTCCCCCTAATGCGTGGAGACTATGTATAACGCGTGTCATGAATCACTGACAGAGTCAGTAAGAGGCCCAAGGCTTCTGACGTCCCAGTTGAGGCTGGATGCTCAGCTCAGCCCTGACACTCTTACTGTGCTTAATTTTCTCAACCTCGTTCTAATTTTAAGATCATATGTGTTGGTAGTTCTCTGCCGTCAATTAAACAGATCCAACAATAAGTGTGAGTGTCATACACGGCGACATCCCGTCTGGCCTCACCTCTATACCGCTGAACAACGCAGTTGAATATCTAATTTATGACTCCATGGGGTCACTCTGCTTCCCCTTTTTGCTAGAAAATGTATTACAACCTCCACTTCTTCCGTGATCCTTCTGATTTCTGGGGAGCCCTCAGCTCGCTGTGTGCATCTCCATACTTAATTAACCAAGTCCTGTCGAGTTTTCAATGCCATCTTTCACGCTTTCTCTTCTCTTTATTCTCTTGGTGGGAGCCCTAGGTCAGGATCTTGGGGCTTTGATCTGAATCACAGAAACAGCTCCACGAGCAAACGTCAGCTTTCACTCGTTTCTTTCAAAAGAACTTGACGCCACAGCTAACATCTTGACATGCTTCAGGCCTGGGCTGCTATTCCTGATCGCAGCTTTAGCACATCCCCCAGTTCTGGCTCTTGGATGGCTCATTACTCCAGGTATGGAAAAGAGACACTCCCTGCAAACTCCTCAAGCCTCTTTTTTCCCATCCTGCAGGGTGTGCTGTCTCAGGTTGGGAGGTGATGGGGTTCAGGCCCTGCAACCAACCCTTAAGGAAGGCCCCCAAAGCCCCGGGGTACAGAGGGTTCCCTCCAACACTGGCGTAGCCTTCCAGGTCTGGGGGGCCTGCAACAACTGAGGGAGTGCACTTGCTTTCAGGGAGTACGTGCACGGAGGCACCATGCTGTCATGATTACATGGCTCAGAGGAGGAGCTGGAACGGGCGTGATCGCCTGGTCCTTATTTCTGACCTCATGATCTCTCCAGAGGAGAACGGAACGGGGATGGGTGGACGCCGGCCTGCTGACTGGCTGGCTGAAGTTGAGTGAGTTACAGGTGGCTATGTGGTGACTCACCATGAAATTGGACCTTCTTCCTGCCTTTTTTTTTCCTCCAACATAAGTCAGTCAAGCCAGTTTGCTTCCTCAACCCTGGCCCTGTGGTTTTCTCCCCCATGGATGATCTTTCACTCAAACTTCTCTTCCCAGTAGAGAGGAAGGACCTAGGGACGGGTCCCCGTCACACCTGGTGTGCATCCAGTGCATTGAGCACCAGCTTACATCTCATCAATATTAAGGTGCTTTTGTGATTAATTAAGAAAGATCTGCCATCCACACAGCATATAAAGTGCCACTTTTGGGCAATGTTAGCATCAATTAAAATATCACATATGCTTTTTCTAAGGCCCAAACTAGGGACCAGGGAAGCTACCCCAGACACTCGAGGCAAAGTGAGCCACGTCCTCCTCTGGGCTGGACCTGCAGCTGACCTTCACTGTAAACTCACCCCCAGATGACGGAGGCACAGCCTGCCTCTTAATTTTCCTTGTATCTCTTGACCTCAGTACAAAGCAGACTTTCATCCAATATTGATTTTATGAGATTCAAGGTTTCTATTCATATGTGAGGGCTTTGATTGACTTAATCAATATTTTGGCAGTTGACTATAAATAAAATGCCTACGCCACCAGTGTGTCATAGACCACCTCTTAAAGGAGTTTCTTTTTATTTTTGCAGCTTTGTTAAGATGTAATTGACAAATAAACATGATGTGTATTAGGCTATATAATATGATATTTTGCCAAATGTATATATTGTGAAGTGATTGCCATAATCAACCCTCTTTGTGTGGTGAGCACAGTTAACATCTACTTTTAGCAAATTTCAAGTACGCAGCACAGCGTGGTCTCATGATCCACAGTCATATGCTGAGTGTTTAGATTTCTCGAACTTACTCATCTTTTAGGATGGAGCTTTTGGGCTGCTTATATTTATGTCTTTCATCAAATTTGGAAAGCTGCTAGCCTTCATTTCTTTTTGAATAATCTCTGGCCTCCTTTCTCCTTTCTTCCCCCTTGAACCACCCAAACGTGCTTGTTGCTCCATGCTGTGGTGCCCATGGGTCTCCTTGGCTCTGTTTATGTTTCTTTCTCTTTTTTAACTTTTTTATTCTTTTTAGACATACATGACATCCAGTTTTCTTCAAATCTTTTTTGTCTCTGTTCACCAGACTATAATTTAAGTGGTCTTAATCTTCAAATTCACTCGTGATTGATTTTCCCATTTTGTTCATGTATTGTTTTCTTGATTTTCTTCCCATCTTCCTTCATTTCTTTGAGCACCTTTAAAGTGATTTTAAAAAATTATTTGTCTACTAATCCACCACCTCGTTCTCCTCAGAGATAGATTCTATTGGTTTATTTTTTTCCTTTGAATAGGCAATGATTTCCTGTATCTCTTTGCCCTGTGACCTTGTTTATGTGATGACTGGACATTTGAATTAACATGAATGTAGTAACTCTAAAAATCAGATTCTACTTAATTTTTTAAAGAAATTGATGTAGGCCACATCTGTACTGGTGATCAGACTGGCGTGAACTTCAGGTCTTCACGGGTTGCTTTTAAGCCTGCATCTTTTCCTGAGCACGTGCCATGACTTTCCACATTCCCCCATGTGTGGTTGCTTGTCAATGCCCTCAGATTTAAATTCTGGTTCCCAGAAAGGGGGGAGCAGAAAAATGAAAGGGGTAGATTGGGGGAGAAAAGAAGGAAAGGAAAGGAGAGAAAAGGGGTGGTGGCCCTGGAAATGGCTTCAGCCAGAGGGAGAGGGGCTTCTAGCGTGGGGAGAGAGATGCCATAGCAGCTGAGCCCTGGGTTATATAGCTCCAAGATCAGAAGCCACCCAGCAACAGGAAGGCAGGTCCCATGTTTGGAGGCCAAGGTCCCTCTACCCCAGGATCAGGTGCACAGCTGCCTGCCACAGGCAGGGGAATGGGTGACTGCGCCCTGCTCCCAGCTGGAATTGTCCACAGTTGACCATCTTTAGCTTCCAAACTTTCCCCTCAAAGTTGCAATCCTTAAAACAGACTCCAGATGTTGGAAACAGGCACCCCAGACACGATGCCAGGGCCAGTGTTGTCCAGCAGGGGAGATATCCTGGTGCTTCCCACTCCACCACCTTCCCAGAACCCTCTTCTCCAACCACTCTTTAAAAATTCCTCAATGAATTTAATAATGTGTTATAAGTACTACCAAAAATAACACAAACCAAGTGAAAACCTATATTATCAGAAAAGAAAAATTAGGAGGTAAAAATTTACTTAAAATTCAGAATCTGATTCATTTCCTAAAATGAGAGCCCCTCAGGCACTTAAATATATGATTCAATTTGTTACAATTCAATATATACACAGTGTGCCATGAACATGTTTATTAGATAAAGTGACATATACCCAAGCTTGTGAGCACATTCCCCAGTGAAAATGGTTAATGCACTTAGAATAAAAATAGAAAAGAGCAATGCTTAACGTGACATCTCACAGATCACTTCAAAGAAAGCGGGTCGTGCACTAAGGAATCCAGAATCCCAGGCATGTTCCCGAACAATGAGACATTAAGACAACTCTCAGTCTCTGACACTGACCACAAGTGGGCTTCAAAGGGAGAGGGTTAAATGTAAAAACAAAACAAAACAAACAAATATAATAACCAAAGAAACTCCTGGAATGCCTTGGCCGCACTCAACCAGGCATGCCAACTGGCAGAGAGCTTCCGTCAGCACTGGGTGTGTGCGGCTATCAGGCTTGAAGGGTGCACATGATCTTGCCCCAGGCATTTGGAGAGCGGAGTGGATGTTGTTTGTACAGATGCCTCATTATGCATAAAAGCGGGGGAGCGCCCTGCGTTTGCCTCACACTTCTGCAAGGAACTCATTATCAACAGCATCCACTTCAGTGTTCCTCGTCTTCCCGTCTGGAAATCTCATTGATTTTTGCCAGTGTTTACAAAGGGATCATAAGATTCAGAAACTATTGATTTCGGCAGCTCAGGTATGAGATGGGGATTAATTACAGTCGCAGAGAGAGGGGAGCCCAGGGTTGTCTGCAGAGAGACCAGATCAGGTCTTCTGCATCTGGGAAGGTTCCGGAATAAACCACAAAGTAGGCGGTGAGAAGCAACTGGAATGAACTGGTGGCTGTAAATGACAACGTGCTCTGATCTTGAAGAGCGAGAGAACTGACAGGAGACTGGGAAGGAGTGCATGTGTCAGGGATAAGGTCCCCTAGGAAGAGAGAGCGGCCACTTAGGTGGACATGCTTGAGGATGTGGGAGTATTTATGCTGAAGAGGGTCACCTGGGCCAGTGGAGCAGAGAGAAGCTGAACCTGGTTCTCCTGAGCAGCTGCACAACTGCTGGGAGTCCTTCCTTCCTTGAGCTCAGTGTCCTGGTGTCTTGTCGCACACACGAGGGGCTGGCCACCAGAGAGCTGCAGGTCGCTAGCATATTGCTGCAGAGGGGCTGCGACCCTTAGGAGCGTGTCTCCCTGGCTCTCCGGGGAGCTCTGGCGGAGATAGCATGGGGCACAGCTGGGGTCTCCAGAGGACAGGCCATGAAGCTGCAGTCCAGCTGGCTGAGGCTCCTTCCGTGGCACGTGGACTGCTGCAGGGCTGGGTGCAGTGCACTGCCGGCTGCTCCCAGGGACTCATCACCATCACCCTCCACGCTGAGCTCAAGGGAGTGTGTGATTATATATCGGTGCTTTTTGTTGAGTTCACTCCTCTTTATTTGGTGCTTAGCAGAGTGCTTGGCACAGGTAAGATAAAAAACTATGGATCAGATAAACGTATAAGTGGCTTTTTCCATGGCACGCATCAGAGAGCCATGATTCCATCTGCAGCAATTACCTGGACAGCAAGTCTTCCCAGACAGCTCCTCAAGTCCACCCAAGGCAGCAACGCCACAGCCCCCGAGCCCTCGGAGCAACTATGGTGTTTGCTTCACCCCCCGGTAGGCTGAATCTGGGAAGAGTGGCCGACCAATTCCTTCTTTGTGCATTCTCACAACTCCCAGCACATACTCTCTCCCAGGTGAGGTCTGTGTGGAGATGCTCACCTTGTGACTGCTGTGCCATCCCTGTGACACTGAGTCCTTGCTGGCTTCTCTCTGGTCATTCAGTCCTATCCTTGGCATGTAAGGCTCAATCCCCTTCCCGATTTCACTAAGGAGGAGGTCAGTTCTTGCTCATTCCCTCAAATACTTCTTCATGAATACGTTTCAAAGAACCAGAGAAAGTAACCATGTAAATGGTTAACAAAGGGAAGACTTTCTAAACACTTAGAAATCCCTTTGTGTGTATCCCCCAGTGTCAATTGGTAGGTTGACACCTTCCCTTTACAGAAGTGTCATTTGTCCCAAGAGCACATGTGTGGAATCTCACTGAGAGAAGGAGGTGAGTGAGCAGTTGGATCTTCCCTTCCCATGACAGATGGAAATACCATCATGTCATGAGGTCATAAAGATGGAAATACTTAAGAAGAAACAAAGTCACAAATTCTACCACATCGCTGTCGTGCAATTCCTTACTGTGTGTTCCTGGATGTGCAGGGAGACTTTTCAATTTGAACTGGGATGCACGATGTGATGGTTGGCAGGTGGAAAACCTGTCACAGGAACAGTGTGATAGCGATGCTCCTGACTAGAGAGCACAGCAGGGTCGGCGAGTGAGAGGCGGGGGAAATCAAGTTGCAATAGAAAAAGTCATAAGACTGGGACGTGATGAAATCTGGGGTGCAAGGGAAAGAACAGATTGAAGGATTGCTCCATTGGTTCTTCTCAATAGTTGTCTCGTAAAGAAATCTTACATACAATCACAGATTTTCTTTGTCATTATCAAACATGTCACCAAATCCAGCCACCTGGGCTACACCCTGTCCATTAGATAAGAAAAAGGCAGGCGACAGTTAAGACGGCAGCCGGCCTACTGAAGTGTTGGGCAGAGGTCTGTCAAGGTGATGTTTTGCTTTCAGGCCAAAACAGCGATCTGAAGTTTCATCCAGTGGAGACAAGGAGCCCACGTGCTCAATTTGTATAAACAGCTTTAGTCTCAAACAGTATCTCTTACACCAAACCTAAAGCTTAGATAACCGTGAACTATCAAAAATTATTAATTTTTATACAGTTTGAGGAAAGCAGATTCCTGCACACATAAGATAGAGCATAATTTGATGCAAACTTATGTATGAAGTAGCAGCCAAATTTCAAAGAATGTGTTAGGATTCCAGAGAAATTTATAGAAAGCAAGAGAAACAAAGAGAAAATAAGCACAGGAAAGAAATATTGTCCTGAAATGTCAGCACAAGGACAGACTCAACGTGGAATCTTCATGTATTTGGAATTCCTCAAAGAAAAGGCCAACCTAGCTTAAAATCAGTGGGTCAAAAAAGAGGCAGAGTGAGCAATACAACCACCAGAAACCTGTGGAGCCCACACAGCAGAGGGCCCTGGGCGGGAGAAGGCTGAGACATGTACGAGGTCCCGGGGAAGGCGCAGGAAGCAGGTGCGTGTGTGCACACACAGGAAGGGAGCTGGGGACTCTGCCAGGGTGGAAGAGACCCTCCTGCCTGGCAGAGCGGAGCGGCCCAGGCCAATGCCATCCCTTCACTTGCACAGGGGCACTCAGATGCAAATGCATTTGGTTCCCTCTTGCCAACGCACCCTGCCTTGTATCTGCAGTGAAAACGGTTTCACATTCCTTCTATGCATTTTCAACATTTTCCCCTTTCTCACCATGTTTCTCTTAGCCCTTAAAAACAATGAAGGAGCCCTTATGGTTTTCATTTCTCTAACTGCTGAGCTTCCCTCTGTACTTCTCACATAGCCCGTGACTCTCTGTTTCCTATATCTACGTCCGTTTCTCTTGCTCTCAATCTCCCGGGATGACTGAATTCATGCTCAACGTCTACCATTGGGACAGAAGGACTTTTCCCCCTTGATCATTATTAGTGACTCATTTCCCCAGACTTAAAAAGAGTGGAACCAGTGTTATCTCTCTCTCCAAGTTATAATTAGTTCATGTCTTTCTGTGGGCAAATCTTGTACACTCTTCTTTCTAAAGTGCATTTCATGCAATTGTCTTGAATCATCCAAGTTGAGTCCTGCTGACGACTAGGACTTCTGTGCAAAACCCAGCACTGTCAGGAAAATTGTCTTTTTACAAAAGGACAGATTACTGCACATGCAGAGTTCCATGCTTCTAGGTGGCTGCCACTAGGCCACCCATATCATTATGTGACAGGGGGACTTTGGGGCTGCATTTATTAACTCAGCAAAACTCTATGCATGCTCTATTAACTATATTACATGCATTACATATATTTATAAAAACTTTTTTTATAAACAGTATCATGTATAAAAACCTTGAACTATTGCATAAGTGCTGAATCTGGATCTAGTTTTTGTTCCAGATTCATGATATTTTAAAAAGTAGATCACAGTGGATAATCAGTACTGAGAGCTGCTTCTTTTCATTTGGTAATAAGAATAAAAACAACAAGAACAACTTTGGAACAGGTTGCAAATTTAGGAGTGTTATTAGTTAACACTGTTTGTTTAAACACTGGAAGATGCAATCAGTCTGTCTGGATGGCTGTCTCAGACACTGTGATGAGATAGCCAAGCAGGTGAGATAAAACACTGAGTATTCAAGCAATGGAGAAATCTATGTGAGGTATTCTTACTTCCGCTCCCCATGTGACTAATGCCGTCGGTGTTCTTCTGCTGACTGACTGTCAGGGCCAACCACTTCCTTGACCTGTATTCATTTTCCCTTGATTAACTTAGATAAAGAGCTAGTTCCTCCTGAGTCTGTGAGCATTAAATGTGATAATTCATGGAAGAGCTTATCCCAGAATCTGGTATGCAGAAAGCACTAAATAAACGTCGGCCACTGCTAAGACAGTTAAATAACACAAGACATTTGGGATGGATGTTTAAAAATCCAAAGATCTCATTGAAAGTAAAAAGGAATATCTGCCTTAGAAATATAGCTAGAACAATTCCCTGAGATTTGTATTATTGGAAAAATAGTTTAAGGGAGAGCTAAACAATTCAAAGAACCCATACATATTTAAGGGAGGATCTGATGCTTAATAATGGATTTGACTAAAGATCACAGGATCATGTCACACGTTGCATATTAATTTATAGGCTTAATAACAAAACTGTAAAAAAGTTAAGTGCTAATAATATTAATTGCATAAATTCAATTTATATTATACATGCCAAAGATTCTCAACCAAGAAATTAAACAATAATTAGAAGTTATCTTCCCATTACAATCTAAGGGTATTAATTCTTTAAATGTGTTATATTGTATCTCGCAGGTTTTTATAATGGAAATTCCTGCATTGCAAAGCTACCATTCAACAGGTGTGTGTGGTACATTACATGAAGGGCACAGAAATTATTTATTTAGAAAAACAGCTACATCAAAACTAAAATCATTTCTGTGCTAAGTGATTATTACTCTGGAAAGGTTTTCTCTGAAATGAATAATGCTTTCTTTTTAAAGTATGGGAAACTAAGAGAAATTTAATAGTACAGTAGATTTCTGATAAAAATAGGTGGAAAATTCTAAGAAAAACTGGCTGGGTTTCAGCAATAGATTCAAAGAGCTTCTGCACGATGCACTGATAAATGCAGACACATCCGTATCTTAAACCCTTTCTCAGATAGTGTAAGAACGCCTGTGTATACAGAGCACTGAACTTACCTCAAAATATGGATTCAGCAAAACAAAGGAAAAACAATTGGCAAAAGGAGTTTTAATCTATGTACCCGTTGTATTTGAGAAAACTGTGTGTTTAGGATAAAGACATTGTGATCTATCCCCCCTAAAACAAGTGGTCTTTTCAAAGAACCATGGTTAGCAGCAAAGCCACTGTGCAAGCTACAAGGCCTAGAAATGCGAGATCTAATCTTGTCCCATCTCTCATTAAACTCTGACCAAATCTGTCACAGGGAGCTATGATATTAACCTTCCTCAACTAGTAATCCTGAAATAATTGTGAAACCTTTCAAAACAGCAAAAAATAATTCATCAGACCATGAAATTTTATTGAATTATAATTTCAACAATTAATAGGTATCAGATGCATATGCAAGTACAGCTTATACCTAATCTGAATGATTTTACTTTGTATTATAATAAATATAGTGAAAATGCTCTTATTTCAATTTTATTCTACCTTTCTAATTTCATTTCAATTTTATTCCACCTTTCTAATTTCATTAAAATACTATTATTCTGGTTTTTCTAAAGAAGAACTGAAGTTCTAAAATATATATTAAGACCACAATTTCAAAATCATTATTCCGGAGAGTAGTTCTTTTTAAAATTTTTCTTATTTAATGGGCTCTTTATAAAATTCTGATTGCAGTGCAATTGCTACAGTCGTTTGGAGGGAACTTTGATGGCACATATAAAAAGACTCAAGTATACGTATTCTCATAGTTTTTTCACATCTTTTGTTGGTGCATTATACAATTATATTATGTACATGATGGTGGGATTTGTTGTTACATATTTGTACATACTGGAGAGTAGTGCTTTTGAAACAAGAAAATCTGTTTAGTGAGAACTGAAATCCATAGTTGGTTTCCCAATGTTAACTGCATGACTGTTAGTGTTTTGTAGGGAACACTGTATAGAAATTGGGACATCTCTATGTATATTTTTGCATTCCTCCATGTGTCCCAAATAATTTCTTTGTTTTGAAAAGTGCGTGCAGTCCTGCAGATCCTGGTTTTCTAATTCAGCTCTACGTGATTGATGGACATTTGTTTTATGGTGTGCCAGCATTTTGAGCATGGTCTTTGCCATTGCCTTTTTTCTTTATCACTTTGTCCCGTGCTTGCCAGATAGGTAAAAATATCAGACATGAGACCATGAGTAGGAAAAGACACCCTCTGAGAAAAAACTCTCCTAGAAAACCAAACAATACATTTTGAATCAAACTCCTTTGGCTGCCTTCGACCCAGCACTAAACGTTCTGGTTGAACTTCCTTGCCTGTAAACCGTCTTAAGATCCACTTCACATGTAGCCACAAAGGCCAGGCTTGGTGCTGCCCAGGAAAATTCCAAAGATGGAAAAGGGTGCCTGGTTTCCACGCCGATTGTTGGTTTATTTCCCCTTTCTGAGAGAGTCGATGCCTCCCTTTGCAAAGTGGATTGGCCAGCACACTTCGCCGCCCTGTCTTTTACATTCCAACATTTCTGGCAGGGATGAGGAGCCATCCTCTCTCAGCAGCACTTTGTACTGTCTCAGCGCTATGTGAAATGTTAAGGATCCCAACCCCTTCGTCACACCTTGAGGTCCTGCCTTCGTGGAGCCTGCACTCTAGGGACAATGTCAGGCAGCCCCTAAGCCCTAGCCCAGAGCTCGTTGCTGTTGGCCTGTGAGACCTGAGCAAGAGCGGACCTGGGGCCGGCCCCTTTAGGATGGGGCACCACCAGGCCAGGGACTGTCTCCTTGACTGTGCCTTCAGCTATGCAAGATGCTTGCAGATTTTTTGAAATATATACTAGGGAGTAACTTCCTTCTAGGAAGATCCTTCCCATAAGCTGATTATACCATGTACTCCAACTTTATCCAGAATTTCAAGAAGGAATTCAGCTGAGATTTAAAAATGTTTGTGTGTGCTCCTTGTAGTTACATACTTCCTAGCAGAAAGAGGAGACACCTGCTTGATGAGTCTACTTCTGTGAACTTGCCTCTAGTTTTGTGTTCAGAATTTTCCTGAAGCTATTACTAATCACTACTACACAGCAGAAATTGATGATTTGGAAACATTTTTGCTTCATAACAAGAATTTGTGGAGAAGATCAGCAATAGCTGCTTTGATCTGCCTGCATGTAATAGTTGTTAAAAAACATCAATGGAAGTTGCTTTTGCTTTTATTTACTTTTTTTTTTTTTGGTAAAGAAATTTGTTGCTCAGAATTGCCTCAGAAAAGAATGGTATTTCTGCCAAGCCAATTGCATTCCAGAGTTGCGGGGTCTCTTCATGTTTCAGATATTGGTTTTGCACACGAGTGTCAGCTGACCTTAGGCAGGTCATTTGGTTCAGTTCTTAGCTTGGTCATCTGTAAGGTGACCATTCTAAAAATAACACTTCCCTGTCCTTTCTATTGCTGGCCATGGGATTTTATGTAAACTTGATGACCCTACTCAGGAATTATACTTGCTGACTGCAATGGGGAGCCCTAAGTGGGGCAGAGAGTGGCAGTGGCTAACAGAGAGAGTTTAACTGCGTCCAACTGCATCCTGCTAGAGATGTCGCTGTACTGCTACCATACTGGTCTCTTGGAAGACATGGAATCTGCTGATTTTATTCTCCACTTACATGTAAATCACTCAATCATGAGATAACCTGGTTCAACTCTAAACTAGCCTCAAACCCTGACCTTCTGTGTCTTATCATGGCCCTTAACACGTCCCCAGTCTTCTCTGAGTTTACCCCAGGTGTGCAGAACTGTGCCACCTTCGCTAGGTGTTGGAGATGCCATCCAGACATCAGCTTGTGCTCCGCTTCATCCAGAAAACACGACTGTGAAGTTGACTCCCAATGCCAGGCTCCTGAGCCCTGGTCATTCAGGCCCATCAAAGGATTGCCATGAAAGGACTTTGTAGATGGAATTCACTAATTCACTGACCTAACAGTAAGGAGAGTATCCTAGATTATCTAAGGGGGCCTGATGTAATCAATCACGTGTGCCCTTACAAGCAGAAAAGGAAGTCAGATGAAATGGCCAGGAGGCGATGTCAGAGTTTGGAAACACAGAACAAACCTGACCCACTGTCACTAGGTTGAAGAGGCCCTGAGCCAGGGGATGTGAGTGGCACAGAAGTTGGGAGTGAGCTGTTGCTGCCAACCAGCCAAGAGATGGGGACCTCTGTTTTACAACTTCTGAAATGGATTTCTGCCCCAAACTGTGATGAGTCTAGACGTAACTTCTTCCTCTGAATCTCTCAAAGGAACACAGGGTGGTTGACATCTTGAGTTTAGTCTTATAAAATTCTAATCATGTCACCCAGCAGAGCCCACTGATTTCTGATCTATGGAACTGTGAGATGACAAATGGGTGCTGTCTTCAGCAGCTAAATTTGTGGTGGTTTGTTGTGGCAGCAAGAGAAAACCAGCACTCTCTCCATCCATCTACCCATTCAGCAAATGCTTATTGAACTCTGGCAGGGGCTGCCAGAAGGTGTTCTTGAGCTGGCGAAGAAGCAGGGAAAACTATGAAAGTCCCTGCCTTCGTGGAATCTACCTTCTAGAACAATGTCAGAGGCCCCAAAGCCCTAGCCCCCAGCTTGCTGCTGGTGACGCTCATGGGCCTGGCAGGTCAGTGTATCCAAAATTATGGAATGGAGCTCTTAGTAAGTGTTTGACAAATCACTCACTGAAATCTCAGAGACACCTTTTCAGCACTCTTTGGAGGCAGTCCACAAAGGGAGATTCTTTGTGGCACACAGGTAGGACAAATGAAGTGGGTGTCACCTTTCTCGTACAAGACGACGATGCTTGTGGAATAATTGAAACTTCACTGCATTTCCTCACTATGCCATTTGCTAGGAGAATGCATCAAGCCTAAGCAGCACCCTCCCCAGTTAGCGGTCTCAACGAGTCTACCATAAAATCTGGATTTTACTGCTCTAAATCTGTGCCCTGACCCAGGGTCCAGATGCTGCAGAGAGGAGTAGGAAATGAGGGTGCACGGCCCTAAGGAAGATGGGGTTTGTGGGGTGATGGCCCTGTTGTCTGGGTAGCCGTCCTTCCATGGTGGTGGCCCTTCAGCTCCCAGGTGCTTGTGGCTGTCCACATTGATTCTGCCCTCCTGGGGAGGCTGTGAGGAAGCCCGGTGGGTTTGGCAAATGGAAAATGCCCGTACACAGCGGAGTTTCACTCCTTGGCACTTAGCATGCAGGAAGCTAGTTTTTTGTTTTTGTCTTTTTAATGAATCAGTGAATAAATTCTGTGTGCCTTCTCTTTGGCACCCTCCAAAAAAGCTTTCTTAAAAACTGCATTGCTCTCCGATGCTCTTGGTGCTAGAGTGGTGCCATGGGACGAGGCCAAGGTGAGAGCACATGCCATGACCAGCGGCCAGCTCGGGGTGCAGGGGGTGGACCTGCATGCGGGGTTCTGCAGACCCCACAACACTGTCCTCGCTCCACTGCTGCTTAAAATCCAACAGAGATCCTGTTAGAAATTGTAGCTGGCCATCACGGAAACAAAATGATCCACGGATCCCTTCCAGCGTCACTATTCTGTGTTTGCAGACTAAACAGAACTTTAGAAGGACAACACATTTTACTGCTCTTTGAGCAGAACTCCTCCAAGCCCTTTGGTTTGCATGTTATTTGCCATATTTATAGCACATAATCACACACAAAACCACATAATATCCAATGATTTCTGTTAGAAAAACTACCAACGCCCCATAATCCTTTATAAATAAATATCCAACTTGCCCACAGGTCAAAACAAAGCTTGAAATAGTGAGAGAATTATCAAGTGATAATTACCCAATGGTATTCTTGTTTTTAAAACTTTAATATTGTATCCTTAATGAGGTTTTTTTTTTGTTTGTGATAAAAATAACTTCAAAATTCAAGAACTAAATTCTAAAATAAAATGAAAGAATGGAGGCAAACTGGTAATAAATACGCAAAATCTAAGCTAAAGTCACCCGGTACAGAGTGATTGTTTCTTTCATTGTATGACCACCTCAAAATGAATACAAATAGGCTTACAAAAAGCTGATAATAAAGTACTGTATTTAAGAGCAGAAAGAGCAAATTGATCTTGAACGGCTTGGAATAGAGCTTAGTCATAATAACACTGCACCATTACTTTTTTTCTTTATTACTTGCTACATTAATTCAAGATGTACAGGAGAATATAATGCAGCCAGCAGGCAAGCAAGGAAATATCAATAATATGTGCAGTTTTTCAGGGGAATATGTCCATTGTATTTTTCAATCCCACTGTCATTGATAGTTACGTGTATGCTGAGCTATTTAGGTTCCATTCTGTCAAAGTGAAAAATATAGATTTTGATAGAAGACAATAAAAACAGAAAGCTGGTTTCATACTAAGTGGAAAATTCCTCCTGCAGTGTCATGTTTGGCTAAAATAAACCGAAATAAGTGTGACAAGGCTTTGAAACGGGGCTTCCCCGAGGTTTGGGGTCAAGGCAAGTATGGGAGCAGCGCCTCAGCAGTCCCTGGCCAAGAAGTCTGGGCTCCTGCAGCAAGCAGGCGACCAGGGGCAACAGCACAGAGCCGGGTCTCCTGGGGAGAGGGAGGTCCAGGGCCGGGGTGGGTGAGTCTGATTTGCATGTGGGAGTGAGCGTTGGGGTGGGGTCATTTTAACCCTGAGTAATAGGGATTCCTAGCAGGATCCCAACAAACTCAAGCAGCCGGGGGAATGCAGGGCACCCAGGGGCCCAGGGATTGCCTAGGGTAGCTGCATTTATGCCATGGGCTGCCTGAAAGCCCTCGGTCAACTGCAACCCAACTGGCCTTAAACACCTGCCAGGCCCCTGTCCACCCCTATCTGTCCCCATTCTGGCAACGACCAGGACAGAGCTGGTAGTCCAGCCTGGGGGGTGGCCAACATAAGGAAAGAGAAGTCCTGGGGGAGCCTGCCACACCCCGCTTTCCCACGCCCCAGCTCAGCAAGGAGAGAATACTGAGGGCAAATCAATTTCCAGTATATCTAGAACCCTGTAAACAGAACAATCGCGACCTAAGTTCAAGCAGGGCTGGCTGGGCAAGGCTCCCCCACTGCTTAAAGCTCACTTTCTATCTCCTCGCCACTTACACTTGTCTTGATTATGTCATGAAGAGTCACTGTTCAACAGAACAATTACACTTGGTGACATTGTTATATTCTCTGCAATGTCCACAAAGAGACCTTTAAAATGTCATTTGTTGCTGGAAAATGAGAATGAGAGCTTAATTATCAGCAAATCTAGAATAGGCAATATTTAAATGATTTAAAAAATATAAATTATGAACTGACTGAATAAAGAAGCCTCCTTAATGTAAAGCTTCCAAGTCCCTGTTTGCTTTCTTGCCCAGATTGAATAGAAGTTTGAATTGCATAAATAGAACACTGTTTTCTCTTGGGGAGTATCTGCATGGTTGCTCATTGGGGGCCCTTGAGTGTTTAAACACATTAAAATATAGTCTACAGATTTCTCCAGGCAGATCCTGAGGGCCTCAGCTGAATTGGTGGATATCTTAAGTTCAGAAACATGTCAGTTTCCGGCTAGCAGTAGGGATGCTACCGGCCATGAACTGGGAACCAGTTGGAATTAAGTGACTTTGTCCCTTGTTGGGTGACTTCAGAAGGAAAGGGAGGAATGACTAAGCACACATTTGAAACATGGCTTTGCAAAGAGATTGAGCAACTAGCCAGTTGTCCCCAGTGAGCCTTTGCCTGCATTTGGGCCCTGGTGAGGGGACAGACATGAAAAGCAGCAGATCAACAGGCCATACCAAGATGAGAAAGCAATTCATCTGCGGAATGAGCAGGACCAGGGATGGGTACTCGGAGGATGTGACGTTAGACTTTGGATCTAGCAGAAAAACAAAACCTGTCCCAAGAGTCCCTGACTGGGCAGTGGGATGGGCACCCAAGGCCAGGAATCAGGGTGTCAGATCACGCAGCCCAGCCCAAGAGCAGACAGCAGCACAGGTGTCCAGCCCCATCTCCATCCTGCTTCATGCAGCAGCTGCCCTTCCATGGCAGCATCAGAAACAATGAATGCAGGACAGTCTACATTCACCAAATCAGTCTTGGTCTGGGGACCATGGAGAGGAGCTGGAGCTCATCTGCAGTTTGGTGTCTGACAGCTGGATTTCTTCAAGATCAGGGGTGAGGCTTGGAGGCCACTGCTAATGCAGACAGAACTTGAAATGCCTGGGAGGAACATGGACACTGTGATGTGGAAATTTAAACTGCAAATGCAAGGGCCATTTGCAAGCTGAAAGCCACATCTGTCTTGGACATAGGATGAGATTTCAATTGTCCATGAGGGCAGGCAATTCTTAGTCATCCTCTGGATCTGGATTTATGATTAAAACTATTTAACCAGTCTTCCTCGGAAATAAAGTAAGGGGTCAAGAGAGCAGCTAAGCCTGTTTGGAGGGGACCAAGGGGGGTTTAAGCAGTGAAAGAGTGTCTACGATGGCTTATTTGTGTAAATAGGAATTATTAGCATCTAGAAGATAAATTTTGCGTGGTATTTCCGACTTCTGGTATATAGCAAAGGTATTGATTGCCAAAAGTTTATTTTTCATCTAATCACCTTACTAAATAGATTGATTCACTTGATAGATTTCACTTACTGCTGTTGGAAGGATCACACAAAGCCAGCTTTCTCCACAACCCAGGAGGAAACACTGGCATGTAACACTGACTGGGCACTTTCACTGAGGCATGGTCACCTGCAGAACAACTTCACTTACTCTCCATAATTCCTTCCTCCATTGCCTTCAGGCTGATGCTCCTGGCATGGGACTTCACTGTAGTTCTCTGAAGATTTATTGACCTAATTCTCCCAACAATGTGCTTTTTTTTTAAGGAGGCTGACATGCAGAGGAGTTGTACTCAGGTGGGAAACAGGACCAGAAGCCAGCAACTCTGACGCCAGAACCCTTGCTCCCCAGCCCTGGGCTCCACCACTCCACCATGTCCCACTTCTTGTTTTCCACAATTATTCCAGATATCCAAAGTATCTTCCCTGCCTTGTCTATCAGGGGAACCCTTAATTTATTGTTCTAAGCCCCATTTGGGCACAGATGGGCCTGGGTCTCTTGCCTAGCTGTTCGGGCAGGGACAGGCATAGGGGATACGGTCCTCCACCATGCTGAGTTCCTGGGGTCCATGGGCAGGCTGGCCGCAGCCATTCCTGACACCAAGGATCCCTGGGCAGCACCCAGAGCTGCAGTAGGTGTTCTCTTATCTCTCTGGTTAGTCAGCAGATTTACAGAAGAAAAACATTGATTAGCTGTCATCTCCCTCACTCAAAACCAACATAGATCAAGAAAGAATTCCTTCCTAACTGTACAAACTCTTCTTGCTGATGGAAGAAGGAACAGGTTCTTGTTGTTAAAGGGTCTTGCGTCGGGGCTTGCTCTCAACACCCTTTTCTAGTAGTAACAGCAGCATGAGCAGGGAGAAGAGCCTGCGACTCGGCTTACAGAGACTGATCCACCTTCCCGCACGCAGGGCAGAGGTATTCAGTAGCCAATGGATTGAATAGTGTCCCCCCAAATTCATGTTCTTTCCAGGGCTTCAGAATATGATTTTATTTTGAAATAGGGTCATTGCCAAAGTAATTAGATGACCTTTAGGTGAGGTCATGCTGGAATAAGGCTGGCCCCAACCCAATCTTCTTGAGGACTGGTGTCATGAGAAGAGACGAGACATAGGGACAAACACAGGGAGAAGAGGTCTGTGAGGATGAAGTCTGAGGTCGGAGCCATGCACCTGTAAGTCTAGGAGCACCAACGGTTGCTGGCAACACTGAGTCAGAGGCAGCAGGGATGGATTCTTCCCCAGAGCTTTCAGAGAGTGTGGCCCTGTCAATACCGTGGTCCAAACTTCCAGTATCCAGAGCTGTGAGACAGCAAGCTTCTGCTGCCTAAGCACCCAGCCCGTGGAGGTTTGCTATGGCTCACAGGAGCTGGCACACAGCACTGCCCTTCAGAATTGGATTCTCATTTCTGTGGGCATCAGTTCACCAGCTCACGTTTCTAGATATAGATGCACAATATGAGAAGAAATGTTCCCTCTGGGCAAAGGCGACCAAGGAGGTCTATAGAGAAGAGCACATGTAGTTAACTGGTGACTTCCCACTTCCCCACCTTAATTCAATAAGTGAATGAAGCTTAAAAATAAATAAAGCCATCTAAGTGAAGATGAAATGCATTTAATTTGGTAAGCATTTATAAATTTTATAATGGGAAAGAGGTCTGCCTGTACTGACCATGGGGGCGGGCAGCAGTGGGGTTGGAAGCCTGGGCCCTGGCTAGGACCTTCAGTTCTCCTGGGCTGCTCTATGGGTCCTCTGTCCCTATCCTCACAGAGTTTCCAGATTGTGGAAGCTCTTCTTACAAAGAATGCTTGGAGGAAATAGGGACATTGAATACAAAAAAGTGAAGTTGGGGTCACTTTATTGAGGGCCTGCTATTTGGAAAAGGGATTAGACTCTGAACTGTGCAGTTCAGACTAGAGAGATACAGCAGACAAACACCAGCATAGGCTGGATTTCAATGTTGAATGGATGTGTCTTTCCCTTTAGAAGTAGAATGGACTACCTCTGGAGGAGCCGAAGCCACTTAGGACAAGATGGCATAAACACATATTGGTCACATAGGCAGGTTACTGAATTAATTGCACACAACAAGCATTAAGCACCGAATTCAAACAGATGGGCCACACTCCATACAAGAGAAGGAAAATCTGGTACATACATTTTGCCTTTGTGAAACAGGTGGTCATAGGGGTCAGTAAATTGCAGAGATGCTTAAACCAAAGGACTTCTGCTATTTTCCAGCTTTCTTATGATTTTAAGATTCTCTTTGGATGAATTAGTCAATCCTAGATGGTAGAAGGACTTGGAGACCCCACATTTATACATGATCAATCCAAGCCCAGTTTTCAGAAAGTTGTTGGCAGCAGTTCTAATAATTTCCTCAATGAATTTAGGGCAATATAATGCTTTCAAATCTAATAAACCTGATGATTTCCAAAGAACTCTGAAGCAAATTTCCAGTATGTAAATCATGAACTCAAAACCATCTATAGTTCCATGAGGAATAAACTTTAATTCCAAAATTAAGCTAAATCTCAGTGAAGAGAGATAACCTTTATACAAATCAATTTTAAGGGAGAAAAACAAGTGTTCTTGTTTTTGGTTTTTGATACATAATCCACTCCCCAAAGTTCATCAGCCTTCCACGGGATCATGAGCTCAGGTCTCACAGAAGCCATGGGAACTGCTGAGAGATGGGAACACTGAGCCTGAGCATGTTCAGGACCTCAGGAGACATTGTGCACAAAAGGATTATTTCTATTTGTGAGAAGTCATTGACATTCAGGATCAAAAAAATGATTCAAACATCCTAAAATTTTGCAATTTCAATGCATCTCATTATGTATATGTTTGAATGTACCTAAATTTGAATTGTCTTTTAACAGGCTTTTATTAGTCTATAGTGGTGTACATCCTCTGCTGACACTGATTTATATGAGCCTGGGAACATGGTATTTAATTGTTGCATTTACTTTTGCATATTCACCACATAAATTTCTGATATTATCAAGGCTCTGATACCTGGAGCCTGAACTGTTTCAGGTCCTTCTGGTGCAATTAGAAACAAAGAATATCAAAGAAGGAAACGGGGTCACTGGACAGCCCCGCTCCACTGGCACAGTCTGCATTTTAGCTGTAAATATTTTAATGGCATTTATTGGCTCATATTCTTCAAATGTAGTGTACAGCATCATTAATTTTCTAGTTTCATCTCTGAAAGCTATAAATCGAATACTCCTATTGTCTTAATTTTCTGTAACCTTTAATAACATTTGTGAAAGACCCTGGGAAAGATGAAATTGCCATTGACTGTGTTACAAATGCATTCCAGAAACACTTCATGGAGCTTCCACTCTCTCGCCCACCCCAAAGCAGCCATTAGAAAGAGCATGTTTTAGACATCAGAAACCCATTGTTTCAATTCAGGGAAATAAGCTCCTGAGCTTGGATTCCAGTTTGGCTCTTCCAAGGAGGACCTTGACTGGGGCTTCCCTGGTCTCTCCCAGGCAGCCTTCTCATTTTCAAATACGGAATTCCCCATGACACCAGTCACATGTCTGATCCTTTGGATTATACCAGTTAAGAATGGATTTGAAAACGATTTGAGTCCTTTAACTTATTTGGCCACTCACCTGACATTTGCAATCACAGGCATGATGAGTCCTTCCAAGCAAAGTGACTGAGGCTACTGAGCCCAGGAGACCACGCTGCATTCACAGGTCATGGAAGAGCCAAGGCACAGTCCCCCAGGGAGAGTTCTACCAGCCCCAACCATACTGTCAACCATCGGGTTATATGACTATGTAATATCTGACATATCGTTATTAGGTTTTAAAATTAGATCATGCAATATATTTGTATATTACAGATGTATACACTGTTACATAATAATAATGGCTGTCTTATTTAATCCAATCAAGGTCGGGCTCCATGTGAAGGAGCTATGAATTTACTGTTTCTGATTTTCATGCCAACCTTCATAAAATATTATTATACACATTGTACATAGATGAGAAAATGGAAGATCAGAGAGGTTAAGTGATTTGCCAAAGGTCACACCACATCTCTCCTGGCTCCATGGTGTTCTCTGTATGTTTCAGTACAATTCAGATTGGCTGTTATAGTTTTAGCCACAGCTTCATTAAACTTTGTAAAAATGCTGCTCTCAAATAAAAATACTAAGCCACTCCTTTTCCTGGAGCAGAGATAATCTTCTGAGCTGGTCATAAGTTCGAGCGCCTAGGACAGTGTGGACAGGGCATGAACCCGTGCTCCAGGCATTGTCCATTCCTCCCTGACCTGCTTCATTCCTGAACTCCCGCCCCAGAAGACAGTGAGTCTGGTTCTCCTCACTGTGAGCATCTGCAGTGAGGTTTGCCCAGTTCCCTGACTCCTTGGAGAAAGTTCATTTAACATTAAAATGGGAGAGACCAGCCAGTAAAGCTAAGCTCAAGTTTGCGCTTCGGGGGACAGACACAAGGGCAGGGTCGCTATATCTGAAAGAACATCTTCTCTCATTCTTTCCTTCTGTCATTTATATCTGGTCTCAATCTAAAAAGGATTTTGTGGTAAGACTTAAAAGAAATATCTATGAATCTGAGTTGAACAAGATATTGATTTACATAAAAGTAGAGAAAAGAGGAAACAGAAATGTGTGAAATCATTCTCAAATACATTGAAAATTAGGATGAATTTTTTCTAATACTACGTATTGTACATTTCTAATAAGTTTTAATCATACTTATATATCCCAGGAAAGACATTTGCTTAAATAAAGTAAGTATATGGTTCTGTGAATATGAATAGCATATCTATGATTATGAAGCAGGAGTTATTAAAATACTTAAAGCTAAATCATTTTTTTTCTAGTAAAAATACTAGTAATTGTAATTGGAAAGCTTGTGATAAGCTGCTTCTGGCAGAACTGGATCTCGGATAAGGGAACCATTTTGAAGAAGCGCTTTAAGTTTTTCCAGCTGGAATGCTCCAATTTTGTAGTAGGACCCTCTGACAATACAGCAAACCACATCGTGGCCTTGCAGTGACAGGTTTGTAAGAGGAGGAGAAAATGAAGCTGAAGCTAATGTGTCCCACTCAAATATTGGGAAAATATTAGACAAGAAAACAGCCTGAATGTAGATCCCGGATGGACACACTGAGAAATGTTCCAGAAGTTAGCTGTGTTGAGACCAGCTAAGGACTGGGATAAACTGCAAATCCTCACAGCGGTGAACTCTTAACAGGAACATATTTCTGAAGTCAACCACTTCCTTTGTTAAGTATACGAACATGTGTGAGTGACAGAGTTGAGGAGAAGCTGTAATGAGGAGGCAGGAGGAACCAGTGGCTTTGTTTGACAGTGGAGAGCTCCCAGCCAGGTGTGTCTGTCTTTGAGGCAGCTGTGCTAATCCTGCCTCGCAGGTTTCCTGGAGGGTGTGGGGAGATTCTAATGGTCTTTTGAGCATCACTGTGTGTATTCTCTTCCTTTATACAGGATGCCAAACGATGCTGGGACTTCAGTTTGAGGTTTCGCTGTGGAACAAGAGCGCTAACAGGCCGCTGCAGTAGCCACCTCCCCCACAGGCCTAAGCAAGGGAGGAACGTTGTATGGAGCTTGCCTTCCACAAGGCGTCGAGTCAGCTTTTGGTCAATGTGACCAAATACCTGACATGAACAACTTAAAGGAAGGAGGATCTACTTTGGCTTGTGGTTTCAGAGGTTCCAGTCCCTGGTTGGCTGAGTACATTGCTTTGGGCCTGAGATGAGGAAGGACATCATGGCAGAAGGACCTGGTGAGGGAAAGCTGCTCAGCTCATGGTAGCCAAGGAGAGGGAGAGGTTGGGGGCGGGGGCCAGGGACAGGGCAGATGTGGTCCCCAGGGCGTGTCCTAGTGACCTTCTCCCTCCAACCCTGCCCCACCTGCCGACAGATTCCACCACTTCCCAGTCAGAGGCCTCATGATGCAATCATGTCCCCAAGTCCCACCTGTGCACTGCCGCACTGGGGACCACACCTTTGACACACAAGACCATAGGGACACTCCATATCCAAACCATAGCACCAGACAAATGTCCACACTGGAGAGAAGCTGGAGAGGAAGTACCAAAACAATGGGAACAGTAACAACACACATAGACTTCTGCGAGGATCACTGAGGGAAATCTGTGAGTCACACACTTCGATAATATTAACTAAGACTTCTTAGGGGGGCTACTGGCTGATTTTTCCACTTCTTTAATAGCTGTATCCCTTCTCGTCTCCTCTCTACTGCCAACTCTAGCTCCCTCGAGCTAACGAGCTCTCAGTCCAACAGTTGGACTTTACTGAGCAGGAGTACCCGTGGCTCCTTCTGTGACCTCATGGACATGCCATGCTGCTGTTCGGTAAAAATGAGGATTAGGAATGAATATGTAAGAACATGATACGCATTTTCCATAAAGTAGGAACGTTGTTATAAAAGTGTTGAGCTCAGACAGGAAGAGATTATAACTAAAACACAGTTTTTACTTTTCTCAAAGAGCAGCCATCTTGCCCCAATTCCCACTTGACAGCAGCTCTTCAGATAATCTGGGGTGGACGTCAATTCACTCCCTTACACATTATTGAACTTCCCAAATCCCATTTGAAGTCTTTCTTACTAATGTAATATTAAACAATATTTCAATAGTCCCACTATTAAAAGACAGCTAAATAGAGTTTCTGAGAATCTCATGATTTCCTGAAGTCTATGCCTGAAGCTGATTTCATAGCAATTTAATAATAATATAAAAAACAGTGATTCCAAGCAAAGGTTTTTTATTTGTTTCTTTGGTTTTTTTTTGTGGTGAGAGCTGCCTCCATTTTGCTTTTTGTTTTATTTATTTCCTTGCATATACAATGAGCAGATCATGTGGCAAAGTTCCCATGCAGTGCTCCACTAAATTACCAACTTAGTTACAAAACTGTCAGGAATAAACTTTGAGTGCTGACTTATGCCACACATGTGAGAGGTACACAAGTTTGAGTGAGCAGCAGAAAAGAAAATTAGATCACATTGTTTCAAGAAAATCACACTGTCAATGAACAGATGCCCATTTGCTGCGTGCCAAGAGATGGCCAAAACCTGTTGCCATCTTTATATGGTGAGACCGATCCATCTGAGCTCATCACAAAGCTCACAGTCATATTTTAAAAATGAATCTACATATATATTTTAACCAGTACTCATATCTACTAAGTAACTACAAATTATTAATGACAAATTGTTAAATAATTAGTAAAAGCAAAAAAGGAAAAATTATTTTTCTATATTATTTTTAGAAATGGAAGAACATTTATGGAATGTCCCAAGCCACTACCATATTTTAGCATGGTTTAAAAAACTCATCCTAAATTGAGTTAAAATTAAAAGACCACTGAAAGCTTTACAGGAAGAATCTAAAGGTAGGATTACTATTACATACTAAGAAAAGCAACAAGCTCAAAGCCTACTAATATGCCCCAAAACTATTTTATAAACTTGACAATTTAACCATGGAACATCGCAGAAGAGCCTGGGCGCCCCTGCGCCGACTGAGCAGCCATGCGGCTGAGGAGCAACTGGTGAAACTGTAATGGTGCCCTTTCCTTAGGGACTGGCCAAGGACCGGGCAGGAGGACACTGTTCACGTCTCCCCAGTGGTAATCCTACATGTGCGGCTCACCGACTCTGCTTTGAGCCATTCTCCTTTTTGCAAGGATGGGCCATTGTGACCCGTGGGAACACTTACCGTTCATGTTCTTAAAGATGTTCAGGATGGGGAGGATCTGACGGTAGTAGGGCACCAAAGCCTCGCCCACCATCTCTGCTGACACAACCAGATGCTGGAGGACTTTGAGTGTGACACAGATGACCTGCCGATTTCTGAGGTTCAAGGCATCTGGATGGTAGGAAAAAGAACAAGCAGGAAACAGCGAACATGAATTCTACAATGTGGGTGAAGCTTCTCGGGGACACGCTGCACTAGACCATGCTTTCTGGGGACCCTGCGGGGTCTTGATTATATAACCGAATGGCATGGTAGCCCCAGACCTGGTTTGATGGCTATTTAATCTCCCAGCTTGTGCTGACTCCTACCAACCCTGAGAATGCAGCTCACTCTCCTCTTGGGGAAGAGACTGGGAGTCTGAGAGGGAGTAGAAAAGATACAAGTTCATTCAGTGTCACCGGATGTAAAAGACACTGTGCAAGTGGACAACAGATACATTCTTATGCCGTGATCTCCTCCAGCTAATCACCCAGGCTATTCTTAAAGCTGTTACCACAGAGCAAACCTTTGGTGGGAAGGAGGGCTGGGTGGGCGCATCTGTGGAGAAAACAGAGACTGGCTTCCAACACCGAGAACAGCCCTGGTAGAAGTGAACTTAAATGGACTGTGGATGGGCTCCGGACAGTCAGGAAGGACAGCACAAAGGTTAAGGGTTCAGTCAGAAAAAGTTAACAGTAATGAGTTAAAGAGGTCAAAGGAACACACGTGGTTTTAAAGAAGAATTTGAGTGCAAAGTGATGACAGGAGAGGAGGCCCAGAGACCTCAGGTGCCTAGTAGACGGCGTGAGGTGCCAGGGTCGAGGTGCCCCTGGAGGACGCTAGGAGCTGGCAGTGTGAACCGGGCCAGCTCACTCACACTTTCTTGGCCCAAGTTTCCTTGATCATGGGAACCTGTTATTTGCTTTCCTGGATGATTAGATTAAAATGATTTAAATAGAAGAATGATACAAAGCACCTAGTATAAAAGGTCGGAGGTGGGGATTCATCAAACATGGTGCCCCCAGCTAGTCCGGGAAGTCAAAGACTCTAATTTTTAAGATGTACTACTTTCTAATAAAAAGGATTGACTATCATCTTAAAGCACATGCCATGTATGGAAGGACAAAACCCCAGATTGTCTACAGGGATGACTCTGGTCAGTATGCCCGTGGAAGGTGCAGGCATTGTTCTCCAGCTCCAGGCCACATTTCCAAAAGCCCCGGTTTCCCAGCACCTCCAATTCAGTGTGTTCCAAGACACATTCTCTATGAACATTTTCCTTTTGCTCTGTTCCTCATATTTAGTGATGACACAGCCTGCTCAGTTCCCAGACACTCGCGATCAGACCCACTTCGCATTCCTCACATGCATCACGTTGCAAAATGATCTGGCTCTGCACTGTCCTCAAACTCAGATCTTCCTCTCCATCCTCAACTTGACTCCTCTTATCTTCCCCTCCATCCTCATTGCCCTACTGTGTTCTGGGTCTCCATTTTCACCTCAACTCCTTTGGTCTGGGTCTCCATCCTCAGCCCAACTCCTCTGGTCTACATCTCCATCCTCAGCCCAACTCCTTTGGTCTATGTCTCCATCCTCAGCCCAATTCCTCTGCTCTGGGTCTCCATCCTCAGCCCAACTCCTCTGGTCTACGTCTCCATCCTCAGCCCAGCTGCCCTGGTCTATGTCTCTATAGTCAGCCCAACTCCTCTGTCTGGCTCTCCATCCTCAGTGCCCTCCTCTGGTCTGGGTCTCCATCTTCAGCCCAATTCCTCTGCTCTGGGTCTCCATCCTCAGCCCAACTCCTCTGGTCTACATCCCCATCCTCAGCCCAACTCCTCTGAGGGTCCTGGCCCTTGGGACCTCCTCCCTGGAAGGCATGCATACCCTCTATGAGAGCTCTGCTCTTCTCTGCTCTTTCTTTCTCAGCTGGTCTTTTTCACTGCTGCTTGATTCACCTCCCCGGAGCTAGCTGATCACCCCACCACCTGCTCCGAGAGCTCAGAGTCCCCAGCCCATTTCCTAAAGAGTAAGGGACAAACCACCAGGGCAGGGGAGGCATTCCCAGGGTAAGTCTGGATCACTCAATCCTTGGTTAAAAGTCCAAGAGTACAAAGCAGCACTTAGCGGTTCACAGCTATTTCCTATGGAATCACTAGGAAGTTTTAAAAAATAAAGCACAGGTCAGCTTTACCTCTTCGAGAAACAAACTGGAGATTGCGGCATGAGAATACCTCTAGAAGCCACATCCTTTCTGAGCCAGTCAAGACTACTTTCTTGTTTGGTTCGAAAGTAAACACAAAGGTAATGAAGAGAGATAAGGCAGCCTTAGCTCAGGAGCCCACCCTAGGATAACTGCAGGCCTTGATCACACGATGGCTCATTATTACAGCATTTAGTCACTTTAAGGCCATACCATATCTTCTGAAAAACAACTAAAAATAGAATGCTATAATTTAGCCTAAAAGCCGCAGTAAGGAGACATTTAAGAAGACAGCTTGGGAGTAGCACGAGGAGGCGGAGGAGGAAGGGTTAGCAGGGGCAGCACGGGCTCTGTGTGGGTCTCCTCTGACCTAAAAGGTGTTCTCTGTTTCCAGGAAGACCCAGCTCCATTTACCAGAAGGGAATGAGGAGCCTGCAGAAGTGCTGTTCTGAGGACGCGGGCAGGAGACATCCCTCAAAAAGCCCACAAAGCCCAGCATGTTTAGGACTCAGGACGCACAGATCTGCCTGAAGGTTCCCAGTGCCAGTATGAGCGCCTCCATATGCCAAAACTAAACTGAGCACTTTACATCTGTGAGTTTGCTAATCCTCCATCAAATATTTGTTGAGAGTGTCTTATATGCCTGTCACTGTTTATGAATTAGGAAGATGGAAATGAGCAGGACAGATGTCCTGGACCACCCGCTCGGGTTATCAGGTAGTATGGAAGAAGACAGAAAACAAATAGTTTTTAAGAGGGACATATTTTAGCATCCAATTACAGTGGGCACCTGGCCTAGGTTAGGGATCAGCAAGGCTTCCAGATGCAAGGACAGGGACAAAGAGATGTTATTTAGGTGAATGGCAGGGGATTGATTGATCTGCTCCACATCCTATGGGCCAGATTCCACTAAGTGACTTGGGTTCACAGTCCCAAATACTAAAGAGATAACCTACCTGGCATTATTATTTTGAGTTTTCCTTTCTTGGGATCATTGGGAAGTGGAGAGAAGTTGGTGGATATAAAAGGAAGGCGATACAGAGTAATTCTTCCTAAACTAGAAGCCCTGCCAGGTGCTGCCTGATCAACCAGACAGCATCAGATGTTTGAGATCCTCAGTTTCCTCTTTTTCTCTCTATTCATCTTCTGTTCCATTTTTACTCCTTACAAAGGGCTCCTAGACACACTAGCTAAATGCTTCACGTACTGCACAGCGAGAAAGGAGTAGAGACAGAACCACAAGGGTGTGTTGTCTGTATTTTTATATCCTAAAATGAATGTGTGGCTAAATGCATCTACTTCTCATTCCAGGGGGTTTCATTTTTTTTCCAAAATAGACTTCCTGTTGATATGATAAAGTCAGAAGTAGAAGAACCTGTGGAAGATCACTGAAGAGAGAACTATCTGAATGTGGTGGTCAGAAAAGATTTTGGTGACCATAGTGGCTCCTGGATGGTGGCTTATCACACTGTTCCTGTTTTAGAGTGTGCATGCCAAAACCTGCAAAAACCAGCCCAGAATGTATCTATCTACTTCCAGTGTTAGAGATGAGTTTCACACATGGAATCCACTGATTAAGGAATGAACTTCATATACACATAGATACCATGCACATGTACATCATATACGATACATATGAGCTTCCAGATATGGAGAATTAATCCTCCAAGTGGTAAAATTTATTCATAGGTGGTTATAAGCTACATGCATGTATATATGTATATGTAATACATATACAACACACCTATGATATATGTCATATGAATTATATATGAGCAATATGAACATTAAATTGTGGTTGATTAGGCTTATGTCTATATGTATTGCTACTTGATCACTTGGGGGGTTAACTAATGATCTGTCTCAACATGGATAGTGATAACAGCTATTAGGAAATAATGTAATTGCAACCTTGATTTAATTAACTTGGTTGTGATAGATGTTATTGGAGTGACAATGACCAAATGAGTAAAATGCCTGAACTGTTACTCTTAATGGAATCTAAAATGGATGTGAAGTCCTTCTAAATGACCAGGTGTTGACTTTAAGGCTCTTCAGTGGCTGTGGAATCAATAAGGCAGGGTATGCCCTATGACAGGCCCTTAACTCCGTCCAGGGGGGTTTATGCTGTCCACTTCCACTCAGTCCCTTTTTTGCTTCCTCATCTTGGAAGACTAAGACATAACACTCAGTTGGAGTCTTTTTGTTCTCACTGTCCCAATGGAATTAAAGAAAAAGGTTTTTTTGGAAGCAAAACTCTTTTTCTTTGAAAATGTCTGTTAACAGATGTAAAGAGAACGTGATTCTTCAGCTTGAAAGGGAAGAAGCTGTTTATTCCTGTGTTGATGGGTTGTTGTAGAGACATAAGTGAGGACTCTGAACTTGAGATGTATGGTTTTGGAAAGGGTCTGATGTGAGGAATTCACTGACATTGTGGACACTTTCTATTCAGAAAATTGGATTTCTATTGTACTGCTTACTGCCTTCAACTGTAATCAGACAGACAGAGCTTCCAGATATAGAGAAATTGCTGAAGAATATGGAAAAATAATTTACACTCAAAGTGGTAGAATTTATTCATCCTAGGTGGTTATGAGCTACAGGTATGATTTTCTCAGGCATAAAATCCATTATTGCTATGATTTTTTTGCAAAGTGAGAACATTTTCTACTATTACATGATTCGCTACTGTGAAATCAGAAAATGCAGAAACATTTCTAGAATTCTTTTCTAAAACCAGAAACAACACAATGAGAAGCAAACAATAAATTCTAAAGAATATTTTTGACATGTGCTATTTAAATGCTAATATTCTCAATGTAAAAAATAGATGACATAACCCAGTGAACATGTATCTTCCCAGTAAAAGTGGGTTAAGGATGTGAGCAAATAATAGGTGAATTAATTAATACAAATGAGTGGCTAATATTCTAGAATGTTCAAGTTCATTGGTAATCAAACAAAATAAAGCACCAGTTTTGAATATCACATTAACAAAAAAATTGTTGAAAATTTAACAATGGGTAGAAATAGGTTTGAGAGGAAAGTCACCCTCATAGATAGCTAATTATTCCAGCCTTTGCATAGGGTGGATCAGAAGCATACCTAAAAGCCACAGAAATACATATAACACTGACCATAGCAATTTCACCTGTGGGGCCTTGGATCTGTGCTTATGTGCACAGAGTTATCTGAAAGAATGCTAAAATCAATATTATTTATAGTTAGAAACAATCTGAATGGAAAAACCCAATGTACGTAAAATATAGTATGTCCATATAAGGGAAAATTATACAATTATAAGTCATGTGATAGAAAATATTTTTTTAAAATAGGAAAATGTTTATAAGATATAAATGATCAAAGAGATTATAAAGCATATTTGCATTATGATCTAATTTTACATAATAGAATATAAACAGGCAAAATGCTGGAAATTTTTACACTTGGATATTAACTTGGAGGTTCTTTTTTCCATAGGCATATTTAGACATAGGATTTTGTTTCTTTAAAAATATGCTTTTAAAAATCAGTTTTTTAAAAAAAATCATCATATAAAATAAATATTTCCCTTTTGTTATTAAATATTATTCTTTATGATTACCGCTTTATGCTTTCATATTTTAGAATTCAAGATCTTTCTCATTTTTTCCTCAATGTTTTCTTGATTATTCCTAATGAATGCTTTATTTTTTGAGACAAATTTTAAAATAATGTGGTCAAGTTATAAAATGCTTGGCACTTAGATTAATATTCTATAAATTTAGAAAATAATTTGAAGGACAACTGTCACCCTTACTATTGACTCTTTCCATTTGGAACATGATTTTCCTTTAATTTTTTTATGTTGTTGTCTTCAAATTCCTCAGAAAAAGCTTTGTGTAATTTTTTATATGGATGCTCTATAGCTGTTAGATTCATTCAAAGGAATTTCATATTTTATTACTATTTGTGTGAGATTATTTTATCCCTATATGCTTTCTAAAGACTAATGCTAATATACATATAAGAGTACATGATTTTTGGATATTTGTTTTATAACTGGCCAACTTAACTCCCTTACTGATTGATTTTGAGTAAATTCAATTGGGTTCCACAAGTAATTCGTTATTCCACATTGTTCAATTTGTCTTTGCTTTCCAGTATTTGTATCTCTTACATTTGATTGTATGATAAAGGCTAGAATTTCTAAAAGAAAATGTAGTATTATAGTGCTGGAAGCAAGTGTTGCAGTTTTTTAATACCTTGAAGGATTTGCTTTCATTATATAAAATGCATATGACAAGAACTATGCTATTTAACCACTCTTATTTAAAAGCAAAGTCCAGTTTACTGGTAGCAACTCCATTCACAATGTTGCATGATTGTCACAACTATCTTCGAAAATGTTTCCAAAACTCAGAACAGAAACTCTGCCATGAAGGAAAGTCCCTGTTCCCTTCTCCACCAGCCTTGATGGGCTCCAAGCCACCTTCTTTTTATGAATTTTCCTACCATGTATGTGTTGAAGCACTTTAAGTATTATTTTTTTCTAAAGTTAAAATATATAATTAATATTTGAGGTTGTTGAGTCTAATATTGTATTGGCTGAATCAGACTGAAATGAATATAAACTTTGCTAGCTGAAGGGCATTAACCATATAATTTACTCATTTACAGAGTAGAGAAAATTCAAGACGTTTACCAACTCAGTTTTAGGTTTCAAAATTATAGAAATTTTTTCTTTTCATAACACAACTCAATTATTATCCAAATAAACATATGATGACCTGGTTTCTAACATTCTTGGTCAATAAAGAATCATATTTAGACCAGCTTCTACTCTGGGCAGGGTACAGGGCGTACAGTTAGAGTTAAACTCTTTTTCTTTAATAAATTGCTTTCCATTTATCTTACTCAGAGTAAATGTTGTATTTAAAAAGCATTAATTTTTCCCCTCTGTCCCACACAGAAAGAAGTCATTTTCATGCAAAATTCAGATTTCCCATCAAAACTTTTCCATTATAAATAGTAGACATTTATTTTCAATTTTTCAACAGACAAGAACCTATTCTTACCTTCAGAATCATAGAATGTAATTTAGTATTTGGTAAAAGTATTCAGCCTTTCTTTCCATTAAGCATTTTATTTTTGTTAAAATTAAAAGTATTTGTTACCAATATGGTAACATATGTAACATATTTGTTACCAATATGGTAACATAAGTGATGTATCTGCTTTAGACTCCCAATGTTCTAGACACAAGTAGGGAACCTGAAGACACTGCAAACCAGGCCTGCTGCCACCAAGGTTGGGCCTGGGCATTACATATGTCCTGGATGCCTCTAACAGAAGCGGAAGGTGAACTTATCAATATGCTGGTTGTCAGAGGCAGGGCAGGTTTGTCCATTGGGTGCACCTTGCTCCTCTGCCTAGGCTCTGGCTCAGTTCATCTTGGGATGACAAACGGAAAGAGGACCAAGGAGAGAGTTAGGCTCACTGCCATTTCAAAGTAAAACCAAATGACCATCTGCAGCGTCAGCCAGGCACTACTCCCAGGAGCTCTTGTTTCTTCCTCTGGTGGAGAGAGGTGTCTATTTGCCACAGGCTTCAGAGCGGAGAAGTGGCGGACTATGAAGAAGGACACAATGTACAGACTTCGCAGAACGAGGTAGTGAGAGCGGTGTGCAAAATGGAAGATGGGTGAGCGCTCCAGTTCCAGCCAGGAGCAGCCTTCCCTGTCCCACGCAGGCCACAGAGCTACGTGCTGCTGGGCCTGATAGCAACATGTGGTGCAAAAGGAGACCAGTGATTTGCACAGAGTGGTGGGGACAGCCCTAGCACCCAGGTCTAAGGCCTTCCAACATGCCACTTTAACTCTGGAGAGGAAGCTGCGGTCTTTGGCATCGGTGGGTTGAAGGTTCACAAGATGGAAATGAAGCCCTCAGGAAATGGGTGTTTAGCTGTAAGAGTCCAGATTCCACTTCCCTCCATGGCTGTGGATCTTCACTGGAGCTTGAACTGCTCAGTATAGGCTAAGTGTGCCCAGCAACAGGTCAACCATTCCTCACTCATGGTACAGATCCTTGAGGTTGACACGGTAAGGTGAGGAGAAGAGGGATTGAGGGACCTGTGTATGGACTCTGAAATACCTCGGCTTAAAAGGAGCGTGTCCCTTCCATTGCAGACCACTGGTGGAGTTGACTTGCGGCTCTCCACGACAAGACAATTGAGAAATGGCAGAGCAGATGGTCTGTGGGTATAGGAAGGATCAGTCACCACCCTCCTCCTTCCCCTCACTGTGCCATGGGAGGGTCACATGATCTAGGTCAATCGAGTGGTGTGTGCCCTGCTTCTTGGGCACAGTCCTCTGAAACAGCTGGGCATGTGCCCTGGCTGGTGCAATCACACTGAATCTTTGCCTTCGCTTTTTTCCTGGAAATGCAGACAATGATGCTTGCTTGCCTGTCCTCACAGGGGCTAAAGGGTATGCACGCTGTCCCAGGGTTTACTTAGAGTGTCCTGAGGCCAAGAAGGGAGCCAACTCTAAGATGACCTTGCATATAACAGAGCAAAGGTGACAATTTTGAGCCACCAGATGAAACCATGCCTAATAGTGATTTGTTTTTCAGTTTTGTGGGTTAATAAGCAAACTATACTATGATGATTTGAATTGGTTGTTTTCTTTTTTGTGTCTTGCAACCAAAATAATCCTAAGCAATATACCTCTTTTCCATATCTTTTAAAAATTATGTTTATTCTTCTTAAATTAAAAATCATTATTGTTTTTATACTTATCCCTTTTAGCATAATTTACCTGAGAAATTTAGATGTGTAAGGGAAATTATTAGATCATAAATAAAATATAATACATTTTAATTGTACTTGGTACTTTCTAATTAAAAAGAATTCTCTACCCAATTTTTATATTGTGATATAGATTCTCATATTTTATTCTTACTTCTTGATTTTTTTCCACCTTTGGGCATTCTTTAATAAGAATATTCTGCTTTTTAAAATGTCCTTGTTCAAATTTCTTTAACTGTTGTAAATGTTTGTCCTTTAGAAACTGGGTGACCTCACCCACTGCAGCTTTGCTAATGAGGCCACTGTCTTAGGTCCCTTCAATTTGTAGGTCAGCATTGTTGCCATAATTCCTTCGCAGCCAGGGTCATCTCACCTTCTCACAGGCCATCTCACAAATGGATGTCACTGCTCGTAAACAAAAGACTCTCCTAGGAGAATTTAGATGAATAAACAAACACCTGCTCTCACCCTTCTCCCAATAAGTGGAAAGCATTATATCATTATATCTTACTTCATGCTGTGAATTAGGCATCCTCCCAGGATAGTTTTAATATGACATGCGGTATAGTGGCAGACCCAAATGGCCACTTCATGCTTTAGATTATGGCACCTATACAAATTTCAGTATTGCTAGTAGTTATGTACTTTATTAAATTAATTTTGCAAATATTCTGATGCATCTACTGTGCACTAACCAGTCCATTAGATGCTGTGGGGACATATTACTTTCTAATGTTACAGTCTAAGTGATGTAAGAGAGGAAGCTACACCATTCTGCAGGAGAGGGAAGGCAGGGTGGGGACAGGGCTGGAGGTGGAGTAGGGAGTGGGGAGGAGAAATCAAAAGGCTCTCAGACCAATTAATAGGGGAGCTGGGCTTTGAAGGTCACTTACTACTCAGGCATCGGGGTGGCCGTGGACTTTCCAGAAAGAATGCAAAGGTGCAGGAGGCAAAGGTCAAGGCAAGTCCTAGGCACAGTGTGGCTAAAGCACAGGGCGAATGAAAGGAAAGAGTTAAGAAGTAAAGCTGAAAACATAATTGGCAGCCAAGGAAGGAATCCTTGGGTGTCATGTCAAAGAACTGGAGGTGGCAGAGCTTGGAGGAGATTCACCCTTGAAGGTTACTGAGTGAGGTTTGTGAGTTGGAAACTTTTTGCCCTCAGAGTTAAGGGCAGAAAAAAGGCAGCAGGTGAACTGACTTGGAGAGGCAGAGGGAGAATTCTGGGCTGGCAGACAGGTAGAGAGTCAGAGAAGGGGATCATGGAAAAAGGGAACCACAGGGGATGTGAGCTAAAAACCTGCAGGGAAACTCCACTTGAGCTGACTTCTAAGAATTACACACATGGAGGAGACCCCAATGGGCCCAAGAGATGAGCAAGGCTGGAAGATGAAAGAACCTTAGACGCTGTCCACCAGAGGGGGAAACCTGAACTTGTGTCTAATTGCTATCTTCCAGAACTGGAGCCAACACTCTTCAGAGGGACATAAAGGAGTTCACAGGCTCTAAAACGTGTTATTCAAAATGTCCACAGCAGGATCTCACTTTATGGGCCGGTCATGGTTGGATGAGGCCAGGATTAAGCCTGGCTAATAAGCAGTGAGCAGAAGTGAAATGCTTTTCTTCCAGGAAGGAGCCTTGTTTGTTGGTTGGACACGTTCAGGTGAATAAATACCCAAGATGTGCCGCATACTTCCCCAGCTCACGGTTGGATTAACTCGTGCATGAGCTCCTTTGTCACACTGAGATGATCTCCACTAAAAGCAATGGGTATTCCTGACCAAAGAAGATGTTGCACACGAAAAGAAATCCCAGAAGAAACCAAAGAAACAAATGTGATGTGGAAATCAGATCATCAAAAAATAGGTGCAAATCAAAGTTAAAAAATAAATTAAGTAAATGAAACATGAATTGATACTGAATTTCATCAAATGCTTTTAAACCATTTATTGATGATCAGATGATTTTTACCCACATGTTATAAATTGCTTTGATTTTTAAAATACTAAGTCAATCTTACACTCTTGAAATAAAATCTGAGGTATTCTCATTATTTTTACATATTGATGGATTTGATTTGTTAGTAATATTAGTAAAATTTAGGAATTTTCCAAAGACATTAATGCATGAGATTGTTTTAGGAGTTTTTCTTTCTTATCCTATCTATGGATTTGGGCATCAAGGTGGCTCTGGTCTTATGAGTGTGTATTCTGGTGCTATTGTCTGAAAGTTCATACAAGGTTTGAATCATTTTTTTCTTCAATTATTTGGTGCAATTAACTAGTAAAGCTATGTGAGTCCTGAGTTAGCTTTATGTGGGAGATTTTAATTATTAACTTAATTTCTTCATTTACTATATTACTGTTTGTATTTTAACTTATTTTTTCTATTTTTCTGATGTTGTTATGATGTCATATGTTCCCAAACTTTGCTCATTTCATCAAAATTTCAAAGTTTTAATGTTACAATTGTTCGCATTATCCTATCATGATATTTTCAATGTCTGTAAAATTTGTGGAATGTTCTCTTTTTATTTCTGATATTGATTATTTTTGCCTTCTCTCATTTTTTAGCTCTAGCAAATGTATATCAATTTGATTAGTAATTTCATGAAATCAGCCACAATTTTGTTTTTGATTCCTTCATTGCAGTTATTTTATATATTTTTATATTATGATTTTTAGCCTAATATTTTATTCTTCTGTTGCCTTTCTTGGTATAATTTCTATAACCAATTACAATGGATATTTAATTTGCTACATTTTTTCATTTTTAAGCCACATTTAAGGCTATATATTTTGTCTAAATAATGTTTTTACCACATCATGTGTAGCAAATATTTTAATGTAGTTTTTGTAACATTCTCATTTTTTGTAATTTTTAATATATAATTTTTATGTAATATTTTCATTATTGTCCAGTTAACATACTTTCTAATTTATGATTTCTTGTTTGGCCCATGGACTACTTAGAAACATTATGTCTTAATTTCAGAGCAGAAAGGAATTGTTCAGTTACTGCTTTAAAATTTGATTTCTAGCATAAATTGCATTTTGATTATTTAATGTGTCTTGCAGGAATTCCATCCTTTGATGGTATTTGAGACATGTCTTATGGCCCAGTGTGTAGCTAATTTCTGTAAATTCTGTAATTTCATGTGGTTCAAACTCTGAGTCTACTGTTCAGAAATGGTGTGACATGGGAATGCTCTTAAATTGTATATGCCTCAGGGTTGTCACCTGAGGAACAGGGTCATGGCACTTGCTTCCAGGGGTGCAAGAAGATTGACTGGTGTGGTTCCAGAAGACTCAGCCCACTGAATGCTCTCAGGTCTGCCATTGGTGGAGGTAATTTGGTTGCTGTTACAGTGGGAAACTTTGACGTAGATTTCAGGTCCTTAATGGAAGCCATCATGAAAGGGAAAATAATAGGTAAATAGTTGTAATAGTATCAAACTTGACGCTATTTTGAAATTTTCTCATACAAAGGATGTACTTTCTTTTCATCATTCATGGATTAACAATAATAATGAGCATTTCTTAGAGCCCAATGAAAACCTAAGTATATTCCAAAACAAGAAATGTAATTAGTGGGAGAGCCACAATCTCTCCTTGTAAAACAACAAATACAGTTTAGATAAAAATAAAACTAAATCCTGAAATACCAGAAGTTTTAAAGTAGTACCCTGAATCAAAGAATAAATCAAAACTATAAGTGCAAAGTATTTATAATATGGTGACAAGGAAAAATATCCTCATCAAAATGAATAGAATGAAAGCAAAGGTGTCCATGGAATCGAAGCTACAACCTTATGTGATGATGAGAAGACTCAAAACCTTTCAGAGATCGGGGCAAACAGGTCACAGGCAAATGGGTGGCTATTCAAAAGCCATCAAAATTTTCAAAGCAACACAAAGGACTGGGAGACAACAGAGATGTGACCCCACAGTTCTAAAGGAGAACAATTTTCAATGTAGCCCTTTCAAGTTTGAAGGGGAATTTTCAGGTATTCCAGGAAATGATTGCAAGATGCACTGTGCAAATTGGGAGGCAAAGAAGCCGAGTGGTGGAGGGAAGAGTGCCCAGAAAGGGAGGAGCGGCAGGAAGCAGGGACCAGGGAACCAGCCAGCCTGAGCCCAGCCATGGAGCAGACAGTCACCAGATCCAGAGAGGAAACACAGCTGGTGGGGATGGTCTGTCCTTCTCACTTTTGGAAAATACTACTCTTTTGATAGATCTTGAAATATTTGGGAAAATTATTAAGTACATAAAAATCAAACAAGCAAACAGAAAATTATCAATGCTAAGAAAAACCTCAGTATATTCCCAAACAAGAAAAGTAGTTATTATAGATGCATGACTGGCACTGAACAGTATTTATATGATCACAGTGTATAAAAATGGGCTGCTGATTTAACCAAAATTGTGATCTAACCATATTGAAAGGCGGAAGGGGGAAGAAGGTGTGTTTATAGAGGAGAGTTAAGTTCAACACAGCGTAAACCAATCTCTCAAAGAAGGAAAAGGAAAAGAAAGAAGATTATTAATGAGTTCTTTCTTTCATTTCTTTGTGGATGCTACAGATTATTTGGTTTCCTTTTTCAACCTCTTATTGTATTTTTAGTTTTTACATGCTACCTTGACTTTTTCTTCTACTATCACCTTATTGACAGTTTCCTTTTCTTTCCTTTTTTACTTCACACGATGTACCACTTACTGAGTCCATTAATGGTTGCTCTTAGGACCTAGACACTTAAGTTACAATCCTCTAATCATTCACATGGTGAATGAAGCAGCAGCTCCCAAGTTTCCTAATATAAAGTAGAAAGTGATCACTCATTTTTTTCTCTCCAACTCCTTCTGCGCCTCACTGTCCAGGCTCCTGTGGCTCCAGGCTCCTGTGGAGGAGCTTGGGAATGTGCAAGGGTCATCTGGCCCTGGCTGGCCATGCCTCTATCTGATGGCATCAACACCAACTGGGCTTGTGAGAAATGCATCCCAGGTCCATCCGCGTCCACTGATCCAGAACTGCACTGTGCCCAGGTCAGTAGCTGGTCCATGTTTGTACTGAGGCTCGGGGAGTGCAGCTTGTCTTGGTGGATGAAGATCCTCAGTCTTAAAGGCAGAGGTCAGGCAGTGGGGGACAGCAGAGTATCTCACCACCCCCTAGTCAAGAAGTCTGCTTTCCCTCCAGAGACAAAAAAAAGTCAGAAGAAAGGGCTGATTATTCCTTAAATGGGTCCTAATTTGCAGTATACAGTTTTGAAGATTAATTCTTTTTCTTTTTATTTATTTTGGTACCAGGGATTGAACCCAAGTACACTTAACCATTGAGCCACATCCCCACCCTTTTTTAATATATTATAAGACAGGGTCTTGCTAAGTTACTCAGGGCCTCGCTAAATTGCTGAGGCTGGCCATGAACTGGTGATCCTCCTGCCTCTGCCTCCCAATTGCTGGGATCACAGCCTTGAGTCACCATGCGCAGCTCTTTTTATTAATATTTTCTATCAATATAAATTGATCTTCTTGATATACTTGAGACCTTTTTACATCAAATTATATTTTTCTGAAATTGAAATAACAACTCCTGCTTTTTGAAAACTTTTCCCAATTTATCTTTTATTTTTTAAAACTACTTTTGTTGTTATCTTTTGTTGAAGGGAATTAATATCATTTAGTTTTTGTTTTTATGAATCAGTTGGAAAGTTAATTTTCACAGCCGATTTCACCCTCTTCATCTTACTTTGTGCTTTTGGTTCCTGGCACTTCCATACTGTCCACTTCAGTCATGAACCGCGTAGGGCAAATGGCACCTGGTGTGGCTTCCCTCCCGGTCCTTGAGTGTTCTGTTCTTTGAAATTTTCTGTTGCAAGAAGTCTAAGTTAGCCCAAAGTTACTTTTTTTCCTTGATCCAGATGTTTGAAGGGTTTTTCTTTATGCCATTAATTGTTTGGGCAAAATGTGCCTCCTGACTTCCCTTGGTCTGCAGTGAGCCTCTGTCACCTGCATAAGGAAGGGTCCCTTTCCTCCCAGGGAGCCGTCCCTGCTCACCCCCACCACTGGATTCCAGACCTCTGGCCCTGCCACTCACTCTTGGGGACACTGCACTTGAGCTTCTGTTCACGGCCTAGGGTCCACATTTTATCCTCTTCTCTCTGTCTACACACGCTGCCTCTCTGAGAGGCTGAGGCCAGTGTCTGCAGCCGGAGTGGGTGTTGTGAACTTGATTATTCTCCACCTCTACGGGGACTTCCATTCTTCTCTGGCATCTTTGGTTTCCATATTCTGTTTGAAAGTAGCTTATTTGCATTTGAGCCCAGTCTCCCTTTAAGGATTTTGGCTTCTGTCTCACAGAGATGGCATCTCCCTGCATCCTGAGGATGTCACACGGTTCTACAAGGTTCCTCTAGCTTCTGCATCCGTGTTGCAGAAGCCTTCTTTTCCTCCGACTTTTCCTCCTTCCCTGTGTGTATGTAGCATTTTTCCAATGGCCACCTGAGGCTGTGGGGTCGCTCTTTCTTCTGTTGGGTAAAGAGGCTCGTGGGCACAGTTTGCTATTTGTCCTTCTGTCCTCTTAGTCACTCTTTGAATCCTTTCCTGAAGTTAACACGTGAGGGGCCCGCCACTCTGGTGAAGTGGGTTAGGCTGCCAGAAGGCTCCTTTCCTCACCCTTCCCTGCATGTCCTGCTGAGGCTCACAGCAATCGGTGCCCTGTCACCAACCCCAAGTATCCCAGTGTACTTTGGAGTTTCTGGTCCAGAATAAGTTAAGAAGGTGGAAAAGGAAAAGGAGCAAGGGTAGCTACGCATGCAGCGACACTGGAGTGGAGGTGCTGGCACTCACTGTTTTGTTATTACAGAAGATGTAAAGGAGATGTTTTTTTCTTCATTTTTTAATTTTTTTGAGTCCAGGTTTCACTGTGTTGCCCAGGCTGGTGCTGACCTGGTGGGCTCATGTGATCTGCGTCAGCCTCTGGAGGAGCTGGGACCCCAGGAGCATGCAACCATGACTGGGAAAACTTGGAATGTTGAATAAAGGAGCAGCAGGAGAAAGAAAACTATATTTTTAGCTTTTTTCATTTTTCAACACTTTAATCATGAAATGTGTTCATTTCCCATTCCAAAATGATCAATTTTATAATTTGTTGAAATCGATCCCAGATTCTGGGAGGAACCCTTATAGACAGTAATCAGAAATGCTACCTGGCAACGGTGAGGTCAATGTTTGCCTCCGGGTAAGTGAAACTCACACCAATGGCACAGTTAGAAAGCAAGGTGCACACAGCCGTCAGTGTCACGCTGGTTATGCACGTCAGCCTGCTTCCAGACCAATCAGCCACGCTCCAGAATTCCCTGAAAGACTCAGTTTACATAGATGGTGTTTCTCCTAGTGTGTTGGAACTGGGCATGACCTTGCATAGTGAACCAGCATTTCCTCCTGAGAAAAGTGTGGCTTTCCTGACATGGACTGAGAAGAGGAGCAGAGGTTAGACCCAGGATCAGTATGCAATAACAAGAACTCAGGCAGCCTGCGATGACAGCCACATGATAAATGATAAGGCCACTGGAACCTTTAATTATCCCACTCCTATGTAGTTCACTGTCCTGGATGAGCCATGTTTCCTGAGTTCTGCTAATGCTCTCACTCATCAGCAAGTGACCTCTAGAGTATGGACCATCCGTTTTGTCATTACACGTCACTTCTTTTAATTCATTCCTGTATCTTCAAAATACAGAACAAACAAGATTGAAAGTCACTCCACCTTGGCTTGAGGGTCTCTAATTTTTTATTTTAATTGTAAAAAGCATAAGAAAAGTATGACTTAGCAACTCTCTTTCTGCCCTTCGGTATCTTCACAGGGACATGGGCTCACCTGTGAGGGAAGCAGTCCTAACAGGATATTGTTGTTATTTTGGTGGTGCAAGAGGGAAAGGACAGATAGTTCCTGGAGAGAATGTTCCAGACCTTTCTTATCAATGGAATATGGGTATCTTCTTTTCGAATATAGCATTTCAACTAGAATCTAACATGATTAGAAAGCATGACCCATTGGGAGACTGAGTCACACCTGGAAGAGGCTTTCACATGGCTCGGTTCTGTCCCCTTTTAAAGGCCTCCCCAGGTCACCCCTCAGCAGCTGAGACATCAGAGGAGGTTTTTTGTTTTTCTTTGGGTACCAGGGATTGTACTCAGGGGCACTCGGCCACTGAGCCACGTCCTCAGCCCTGTTTTTATCTTATTTAGGGATAGGGTCTCACGGAGCTGCGTAGCACCTTGCTTTTGAGGAGGCTGGCTTTGAACTTACGATCCTTCTGGTCCTCCTGATCCTCCTGCCTCAGCCTCCTGAGCCACTGGAATTATAGGCATGCACCACCACACCCAGTGGGCCTTTGGTTTTCACACCTGGTGGTACTTTTGTCTGTTTTCACCTCTGTCTTGGTGGCAGTGTGGCCAGAGTAGCTGACCTGGCCCTGGGAGCTGAGGACAGGCCATCCTCTCTCCGAACCTTCACAAGTGGATGCCCAGAGTGCCCTATGGTGACCCCAATACCAGGGTAAAGGTAAGAGGATCTGGGAAAGCTATCAAGAGACATGATCTCAGGAACACACTGAAGGGGCTGCAGAGGGGCCCAAGGCCCAGAGCCAAGTGGGCATCCAGGATCTCATGAGACAGATGAAGCTGGTGGGCAGTCCCTGGAGTCACCACGGCAACCTGCTCAATTTTAAAATGTCAGCTACTAAAAAATTGATCTTTTCTCCATTCTAGGCTTTTTTTCTTAGAATTATAAATACTACTTATAAATCTACTACCTAAAAGGTACCCAGCAGTGTATTTATATTGGGATTCACAAATTAGGGACACCATTTGAAAAGAACTTGGGAGTGCACACACACAGGCACATCACCCCTGAATGTACAGTTAGGTCAGCGCCGTGTCACTACCAGGAAACATTTTAAATTAGTGCGAACCTCCCACAATTGAGTTAATCTGTGTGGCTGAGCCACAGTGCAGTATCGAGGATGGGATATATTTTCAGAGATTTGGGTTGTCTGGATTCATAAGACAATTCATAAAAATTCCCACAAAACCCAGGGATCGCCTCCGTCTGCTGTGTTTTATTGCTTAATTAGCAAGTTGTCAAAAGCGGCACCATATAAACTGAGCGATGCTGTCTCACCTGTTCACTTACTTTTTATCGGGATAATGAGCTGTGGAATGACAGGTAGAATCTTGTTCCCCCCGTGTTCCAGCATGTCGTGGATTCCTTGCCGAGCAAAAAACTCATAGGGAAATGTCATTTCACAAAGCCCATCAAAAAACAGAGGCAGGTAATGATGGTAATCCAGCTTCTCGATTTCCACCTGGAAATAGAGAAGAGAGGTCGTGTGAGAACAGCAGCGGGCCAGCACAGCCCAGCTGGCCTCGGGGCTCGGTCCCCATCTCGGCAGGAACAGCTCTACAGGGCTCTCCAAAAGGTGCACCTGGCCAGGGCACCCAGCCACCAGAAGCGTGTCCTTGTGCCTTCAGTGTGCTAATATGGAGCTTGAGTTTGCTGATCTTGAAATCTTAAAATCTTAGCAATCGAATCTCTTACTGATATTGGGAGCATATTAATTATTAAGTATTTGCTTCATTTAAAAAATGATTCAAGAAGCCCATTGTATATATGTTGAAAGATACATGCAGGAATAAAACAAAACAAAACAAAGCAAAAACATTTGAAATAGATCGGCCCCCAGAATTCTACCAGGGATAGCAGGGAACAGGCATTACTGTATTCTGGTGCAGTATGTGAATGTGAGGTGTAGCAAACTACATTAATGTGAAGACCCAGGGTCTTAGGGACCTGGCCAGTGAGAGGGAGTCAACAGTCCTGGAGCCTGGATGTCAAGTAGAAGTTAGTGGCATCAAGAAAAAAGGACAAGACAAAGAGTACTCTGAATCTGAATGGACCTCTAACGCCTCAGAATCAAAATATCCCAGATCTCCCGGTCTGCTTCTTCTGGGAGCAGAGCTGTCTCTCTTTCCCTCCCCTACATCTGTCAATGCCACCTCAATGACCTCTGCCAGACCTCTGCATCAGGGAATGGAACTAAATTCTGCAGCACTGCTGTTTACTGTGAGTCTGGGTGAATCAAATGGCCTACAGTTCCTGGGGCAGGGGACTGCCTGCAGCCTGCTCATGAACTTCCCATCTACAATGCACATTGGCACAGTGGCTGGACAGGAAGAGGAGGCCCAGCCAGCCAAGGCAGCAAACAAGGGAGAGCTGACATTCAGATCCTCATCTGGAACTGGAGCTTAGAAAACGAATCCCAAATATAGGGATCAATTGTTCTTTATATTCCTTGTATATTTAAAATATTCATTTTATTATGTAGAAGTTTATGGGATATATAGTTAATATTTTTTCAAGGATTCTTGTGCATTTGAAAAGGTTTTAGCACATTATTTTGTACATTTTGAAAAATTTATTGCTACATGATTCAACTATTAAAGGAACACAGTTGTTTTGTGTAATTTTATCTTGGAACCTTACTTCCTGATAAGTGTCATTTGTACTATAAATTTTACTTCAATCCTCAACATATGTTGCTCATTCTTTTTTGGCTCACTGTCACATTTGTACATGTTTCTCTTATAATTAGCAAGTCATTATTTTTTTTTTACTTTAATATGATCTAAGTTCCTGTATTTTAATATAGTAGTTTAGGCCGTTTACATTTATAGCTATGCCTGGTTTAACTTGAGTCATCTTATTTTATGGCGTCTGGTGGTTGTTTCTCACTTACTGTTTCTTTTCTATTTTACTGTTTTGTTGTATAGATTTTTTTGCTTCATTTGCTTTGAATTTATTATGATTTTTGTGATGCCTTTTTAAAGATAAGATAGGCTGTTTAGATACTTTACCACAGTTATTTTATAGCTTTCTCAAAGATTTTTAAACAAATTCATCTTAATTAGGCAAGTTAAAAATCTCCTAATAAGATGATTGATGTGCCAATTCTTCCTTGGCATTCTATTTCTTTCTTCATTTGGTTTGGGGCAACTGTAAAACCACAGCAACAAATAATAATGACGACATTTAGGATGCCACCCGCTGTATAAACAGAGCACTGGTTTATTTATTCAACTCCAATTAGTATCATTAGTATTCCAATTTGCAGTTTTTGGAAACTGAGGCACAGGGAAGCTTAACAACTTGCCCAAGGGCTGCAAATAATAAGTGTGGTGTGGGGATTCCAACCCCAACAGGCTGGCTGTGTGACAGGGTACCACCTCTCGGACTTCTTGCTGGGCACCCAGAGGATCAGCATTATTCGAACCTCCCAGTGAACTGCTTCATTCATCCTTCTGTGCTTGTCCTCGTTATCGTTGTTAACACAGTTTATCTTAGTCTGATATTAACACTGCTACAACTGGGTCACCTATCGTATGCTTTTGTTTTTCATCCTTTAGCTTTCTTCTTGCTCTGACATTATACTTTGAGTGTCTCTCCTATGTAGCTTGTAGCTGGATTTGCTTTTACCTTCCATTCTACAATGTGCCTTTAAACAGATGCTGAGCACCCACATGACTATTGCAAGAAGTTCTGAAGATCAAAAATGAGAGGAAAAGAAAAAGAATGAGAGATACTGAAAGACAGAGACATTGAATGAAAGACTAAGTGAGCAAGAGACTGAGAAAGAAGAACCATCCCTGTGCCTTTAAATCCTCCTAGCTCTCCGACCTCAGCAACTCTTCCCTACAAAATCCCTCTCCTCGTGTGTTCTTTCTCTGACCTATTTATTGGCCATTTGTCATTTATACTGTCATTGCAGATCTGTTGCCTAAGTAATGGAATATCCACTGGCCGCTATACATCGAGGTCACAAACTTCTTTAAGCACCATAGATATTGTTCTGCTTGTAACAGGGTGAATTCGTATGCAACTTTCTTAGATTTCATTTACCATAGGAGCTGTATATTACTCTTTTCTTTTCTGTTTTTGTTTGTTTGTTTGTTTGTTTTCTGAAAAGTTCCTTCTAGCTACTGGTCCATTTTCACAGTAGTTTTTCAAGGGAATTCTCTAGAATCATTCCTACATTCCCTCCTCCCAGTCTCTCTTCCCACTTCTCTACCATCTCACTGAAGTTGCTTTATTGAAGTCACCAGTGACCAACTTTATGACTAATCCCCTTGTCCCTCTTCTGTTCTCATCAGCGCAGCACAGTTGACCTTGTGAAGTCATCTTCCCTGGGCCTTCTGGTGCCATACCCCCAATGCTGGTGGCTGTCCTAATTTCCTCCCTTCAAATCCATGTTTAGTCTGGCAGCACTTGGACTCTGTCTCCAGATAGATCCTCCGGTCATCTGCTCTTCTGCCATTTTGCTGGGTCCTGCTTGGTCCTGGCCACAGCTTGCCTTATTGGCTGGCTGCTGCGGCCTCCTGGCTAGCCCCTTGAGCCTCCTTTCACCTCCCTCTTTCCAATCTCTGATCTTGGGTACATGGCCTGCTGTTGCTCCTGACCAAAGCCTCTCCAGGTCTCCCATCTGTGCTCTGGGTTTCTGCAGTTCACCGGGCCCTCACGAGAGTACAGTGCTCTATAGACACTGCTGCCTTATCCCCCAGGCTGGCCTGGTGGCACCTGTGCCCTGTACAGATTTGGACTGCACGTGTCTTAGTCTGTTCAGACAAAATCCCACAGTTTATTCTCTCACAGTTCTGGAGGCTGGAAGTTCAAGATCAGATCGAGGCCCCTCTTCCTGGCTTGTGGAAGTCACCTTGTCACTGTCCTCACATGGCCTTTCCTGTGTGTGTGCACACAGCCAGCTCTGGTCCCTCCACTTCTGACCAGGGCACAGTCCTTCTGAGCGCACTTAACCCGTGTGACCTCTGCATGGGCCCCATCTCCGAAGAGGTATGCTGGATGTTAGTGCTTCGACACAGTGAATTGGGGGGGGGGCACAATGAGTCTCTTGCACACCATTCATTCTCTCTGCCAGGCCTCTCTGTCACAGGCAGGTCCTGTCCTCTAGACCTTAGTTCAGTGAGGCTTCCTCCCACCACCTCTCACCCTGTTTGATTTTCTTTTAGGCCTTATCATTTATTCATTACGTTTCTTAAGTTCTGTTGTTCAGGGAGCTTGTCACCACCTGGAAGGGTGCTTGGCACATGACAGGTGTTGAATTTTAATCGTGGCCTTTTGGATCGGCCCTGTGTTAACTTCCTGGAGGCCTGCTCGGCTGAGGAATGACAGCCAGCCCGTGTGGGGGCTGGGGCAGGGTGTACAGGGGGCCGGGCATCTCACACTGACCCTGCAGCAAGAAGGAGACCCTGGAGCAAGGGTCCAAATTTCCATCTCGACAGCTTTGTGTGTTCCTCACGATGCTTTTTGTGATTTTTCTCACTTCGGGAGGTGTATGAGTGTTTTAATAGACGATCAGGATGGGCCTCTCGATGCTTTTATTTACCCTCATTTCCCTAGAAGTCACGTCGGGCTCAACTGGCTGTTCTGTTTACTCTTCCAACCACAGAAGAAAGGTTTCTGTTCTTCATATGTCATTACGTGCAAACATACTAAGATATGTCCATATTGATCATAATTATAAGAGGACTTCATTTTTAAAATCCAGACGTTCAGAATAATTTAAGATTAAGCCAAAGCTTGAAGAAGAGATGAACGAGGAGATCCCCTATTGACCTCTGTATGTGACTCCTGTCACTTAGAGTGCTAACTGCTGGCCTCTGCTTCATTTGGATTTACAGAAAGCCATATTTAAGGTTTATTTAGCAATAAACTTTTTTTTTAGTTTTATAATCTTCTTGTTCTTAAGGTACAATATGCTTTATATTTATTAAATATTACCATAAAAGTATTTTTCAAATTTGAGGATCTTTTTTTAAAGCTTATGAAATCCAGAACTAAAACTACCTGAAGTGAAGCACAGAACAAGGGTTGTTCTAGACATCCATTGAAATTACATGGTGATGCACTCGCTGATTAATGACTACTTTGATAGCAACTCCAGAAACATGAAGTGTTTTTATGCACAGAATCTTTTAAAATTGATGTTTTATAACTTTTTAAAGACCACAGTACCTACAAGTGGATCTCTAAATCTTTCAGTGACCTTTGGTCAAAAGCAATAAAATTCTAACTTGACCTAGCCTGTCAGATATAACATTTTATCCCCATAACAAATGTGTAAGGTAGTGGTGCTGTACTAAAAGGTCAGACACACTACAAGGTTAATGACTTCCATTTAAAAAATTCAAATCAAAGACTTACTTTTACATCTTGCATATCCTTGCATCAGTGAGCCTATGAAATAGCATTGAAAATATTGGCTATTATGACTCCTATAAACGATTCCTGAGGATCCTGCTTAGTATCAAGAACTACTCTGGAAAAAGTATAATTACATATTTTGGATTCATTTGGACTTAATGTTACATTTATAAATAAAGCTATAGCTTTACATTTCAACCCTCGAGGCAGCTGCAAAAGGATTTACAAATGTAAAGTAGTAAGCAACGTCTACAGATGCTATATATAAAGCATATTTCACACATTGGTGTACTGCTATTTTTCAAAATGTATGTGGATGCTGCTATGATGAATCATTGAAAATAATTAAGTCATTTTCTATTTTTCAACTGCACAACTATTTTACAACTAAAATCATGTAATAGTGTACATGAGATTTGTGATGTGGAAAGTAAAACATTTTTAACATGAAAAATGCTCTTTAGTGTAGAAAATAAGCAGATTTCAAGCAAGATGGCAGCCAAGACTGACATGGATCTGTAAACTGCTCCATAGTCTAAAAAAAACAAGAAGTGCTCAAGCATTCCCTCTAAAAACTGGAACAAGGCAGGGATGTCCTCTTTCACCACCTCTATTCAAAATCATCCTTGAAATTTTAGCCAGAGCAATTAGACAGACTAAAGAAATTAAAGGGCTACAATAGGAAAAGAACTCAAACTATCCCTATTTGCAGATGATATGATTCTATATTTAGAAGAACCAAAAAAATTCCACCAGAAAACTTCTAGGACTCATAAATGAATTCAGTAATGTAGCAGGATCTAAAATCAACACTCATAAATCTAATGCATTCTTATTCATAAGTGATGAATCCTCTGAAAGAGAAATTAGGAAAACTACCCCATTTACAATAGCCTCAAAAAAGATAAAATACCTGGGAATCAATCTAACAAAGGAGGTGAAAGACCTCTACAATGAGAACTACAGAACACTAAAGGAAGAAATTAAAGAAAACCTTAGAAGATGGAAAGATCTCCCATGTTCTTGGATAGGCAGAATTAATATTGTCAAAATGGCCATACTACCAAAAGTGCTATACAAATTCAATGCAATTTCAATTAAAATCCCAATGATATTCCTCATAGAAATAGAGAAAGCAATTATGAAATTCATTTGGAAGAATAAGAGTCCCAAAATAGCTAAAGCAATCCTTAGCAGGAAGACCGAAGCAGGTGGTATCATAATATCAGAACTTCAACAATACTACAGAACAATAGTAACAAAAATGGCATGGTATTGGCATCAAAATAGGCAGGTAGACCAAGGATACAGAATAGAGGACACAGAGGCAAACCCACATAAGTACAGTTATCTCATACTTGACAAAGGTACCAAAAATATACAATGGAGAAAAGATAGCCTCTTAAACAAATGGTGCTGGGAAAACTGGAAATCCATATGCAGCAAAATGAAACTAAATCCCTCTCACCCTGCACAAAACTCAACTCAAAATGGATCAAGGACCTAAGAATTAGACCAGAGACCCTGCACCTAATAGAAGAAAAAGTAGGTCCAAATCTTCATCATATCAACTTAGGACCAGACTTCCTTAACATGACTCCCAAAGCACAAGAAATAAAAGCAGGAATCAATGATTGGGATAGAGTCAAACTAAAAAGCTTTTTCTCAGCAAAGGAAACAATCAATAATGTGAAGAGAGAGCCTACAGAGTGGGAGAAAATCTTTGCCACACACACTTCAGATAGAGCACTAATCTCCAGAATCTATAAAGAGCTCAAAAAACTTTACACCAAGAACACTAATAATCCAATCAATAAATGGGCTAAGGAAATAAGCAGACACTTCCCAGAAGAGGATCTACAAGAAATCAACAGATATATGAAAAAATGTTCAACATCTCTAGTAATAAGAGAAATGCAAATCAAAACTACCCTAAGATTTCATCTCACCCCAACTAGAATGTGTATTATCAAGAATAAAAGCAACAATAGGTTGTTGACAAGGATGTGGGGGAAAAGGTACATTCATACTTTGCTGGTGGGGGTGCAAATTGGTGCAGTCACTCTGGAAAGCAGTATTGATATTCCTTAGAAAACTCAGAATGGAACCACCATTTGACCCAGCTATCCCACTTCTTGGCCTATTCCCAAGGGACTTAAAATCAGCATACTACAGTGACGCAGCCACATAAATGTGTATAGCAGCTCAATTCACAATAGCTAGATTATGGAACCAACCTAGATGCCCTTCCATAGATGAATGGATAAAGAAACTGTGGTATATAAACACAATGGAATATTATTCAGCCATAAAGAATAATAAAATTATGACATTTGCAGGTAAATGGATGGAGTTGGAGAATATCATGCTAAGTGAAAGAAGCCAATCCCAAAAAACCAAAGGCTGAATGATTTCTCTGAAAAGTGGTTGATGATACATAATGGGGGCAGGGGAGGTAAGGGAAGAATGGAAGAAGAATAGATTGTGTAGACTGAAATGAGGGGTGGAGGGGAGTGGGGAAGGAAAGGATGAAACAAACATGATTACCTTATGTACATGTATGAACATGCAAATGGTATGATTCTACTTTGTTTACAACCAGAAAAATGATAATTGTACTCCATTTGGGTACAATGAATCAATATAAAAAAAAAAAAGTTCAGCCCAGAGATAGGGATGGAATCCAGTCACAGAGGTGAGCAAGCGGTGAACTCAAGGTGATGCCAGATGACCTCAGGAGCCATCAGACCCAGACTGGATCATGAGACCAGGACTGAGTTAGTGACTCCAGAGTTCAGGAGAACAGGACGTTTGGTAAAAGCAGGGAATTAAATTGGGACTTCAGCATACAATCAGGACACTTGAAGGGCTGTCACATGTGAAGAAGGGAACAGAGGGCCACTAGTTTGTGCAAACAGAAAGAAAACTTGAAAATAAAATAGAATCACCAATATGGTGGGTTGATGAGGTGGAACCAAGATACTAGAAATGAACAGTAGTCAAGAAGAGAGGAAGGAGTCCTTGGGTTGATAGAGATGGGGATCGAGTTTAGACAATTAAATAATTAAGCATATTAAAATATAAGGATAACTGTTGAAAAGTAACCTTAACTTCCAATAGAATAGAATAGAACACAGGGAACGAATAGAGATCTAGCAATCCAACAGAAGCCTGGGTAAGCAAGTTCCTGCCTACAGGGAAAAGGTATGGAGGGGAGAGAATATGTGGGATCGATCCAAATATATAAGCAATCCCAGTTCGTGGAGTGAATTAGAAAGATTATCAGAAGAGGGAAATACCCCTCCGTCCTGTATGAGCTTATGAGGAACACACTCAAAATATACTAACAAAGAAAGGCTGAAAGGAAAGGTATGGTAAAAAGAAACAATAACTGTGATGTAGGATAGGATGAGTTCCTGGAGGAGGAACTGCTTTATCAAAGGGTAGATGAACTTGCAGTTTTGATAGACGTTCCCAAGTGGTGCTTCACAGAGTAGGTACCAAATTACTTTCCCCTCAACACTAAATGATGCCGGTTTTCCTACTGCCTGTGCAGAGAGGACACTGCCCAGAGGGAGTCCAAGTTTGAGTACTGACAATATTACAGGTCACAATGGCACTTCAGGGTTGTTTCAGCTTGCATTTGTCTTACTGTGAGAACAGCCGCCTTTTTAACACCATTTGTATATCTTTTCTGTGAGTTATATTTACCATTTTTATCTACTGAGGCATTTAGCTTTTTTAAAAGAGATCTCCCATTTTAGTGAACTTAGTCTTTTTTTGTTCAACAGAAGTATCAATTTTGTTGTTATGCAGATTTTTTTATGATTTTGCATATATTAATAATTTGTGGGTTCTGAAGTTTGAGTCATCATTAGAAAGTTTTCCCCCAATTTTGGGTCATAAAGAGAGAAACAATTAGAGAAGAATCTTCCCAACTGGATGTTCAGGTACTGGTGTGATTCCTCTGCATTCAAGCCTCATCTGCTGTGGCCTTCCTGCTGTGACAGGAGGCAGGCTCCCAGATGGCACCCAGCTGTCCCAGAGCACTTGCTGAAAGACCTCCGGGGAGGAGGGACCTCTGGCATCATGAAGCTCTATTTCCTGACTTCCTCTCCTGCTCCATTCTCCCTGTCCATGAGCCCACACTGAACCATCACAACAGCTTAGTAGATTTTAACATCTAGTATGTTAGTTGCCTTCATATTACTTTTCCAGATCGTTTTATAATCATGCTTTGTTTACTTTTCCATATGATGTTTAATCATAAACCTTAGACAAACTCTACTTTGTAGTCCTACATAGAACCTTGCATTTGAAAATTAGATAAGACACAGTCTTTGCAAGCATATGTGGGATATTTTAGAGAACAGATTATGTACTGAGCCACAAAGTGAGTGTCAAAGAAATTTCAAAATATCTGTCATAAGTATCACATTTTCTGAAGAACAACTTAAATAAAATAATAAAATAATAACTCATGACCTGAAAGATAGCCAGACTTAATCCTCAGTATTTAGAAATTCAGGAATACTTTTGAATCACTCATAGATCAAAGATATAATCATTATGGAAATAGTGGCATATTAAGAATTGCTTTCCAATGTGCACGTATGAACGCACCACAGTGAACTCCACCATCGTGTGTGTCCACGAGGCTGGGGCCCTTGCTAGAATAAGATAGATTCCAGGCTTGCATGATTTCATCAAAATAGACTCCATTGTCATGTATAACTAAAAAGAACCAATAAAAAATAACAAAAAAAGTAAGAAAAACATAGGAATGCCAAAAACCCCAATCAAATCACAATGAAATTTTTAAGCTTAAAAGAACAGACAAATTCCCACTTACACAGATGCTTTTTAAGAGTGGGAAAGGAGACAGAATCAGGACTTGCTGCACGGGCCTCTGGAGCTAGAGAGACTAAAGTCAAGCACAGTGGCCAGCAAACTGAGCAGCAGGTCAAGGACCAGAGCCAAAGGATGAGCTGCAGAAATATGAGCACATTTCAACATTGTGTTTACGTCTTAGACTAAAGGAAGAAACGAGATGGTCTTAATTTAAGATGCACATAAATACTTGTAGAAAATTTGTCCATTAAAACATAAAAACTCCTTCCAAAGCCTGCAGCAAATATTACACTTTACAGGGAAAATTTAAGAACCAGCCACATGGTGAGGGAGGAGAAGAGAAGGCGGTACTGTCATTGCTACTCAACACCCTATTGGAGCCGGCAGCTAAGGTGGCCCAACGAGAACACCTAGGAGGACGGACAGGATGTGTCTACACAGCTCACCTAGAGGCTCCAGGATGGCCGGTTAGGAAGAGCTCAGAAAAACCGCTGCACAGAGATGGAGCGCTGAGAACATGTACATTCCCACCTACAATTAGAACATCCTCAGAGAACGCTTGCTAAAAAGGTCAGAGCAGTGGGAAATGGAGCAAAACAAGCACTTTAAGGCCACAGAATTAACAAGTGATATGTAAGACTTTACAGAGGAAATTACAGAAGATCATCAACAAACGTCAGTGCAAAACAGGAAGGTGTTCTGTGGGTTCACAGATGTGTGGACAAGGCTCCCGGATGGAGGGAGGCTCCAAAGAGCAGTTCTGCCATGCCGCTCGCTGTCTGGAGGGCCTGCTGCTTCACCTCAAATCCCCACGTCTCTGTCTAGCTGGACGATATTAATTACTGAGCAATAAATCTAGACTTGAAAATGGAGAATCAAATTATTTTGTGGAATAAACTTATTTGAAGTTTCTGTCAAGGATGCTAACACGAGAGCTAAAGGTCAGTTGTAAGCAGATCCGAAATCTCTGCCACTTAACCTTTATTATCCAGGACCTGTGTGCTCCTGACTGCAGCGGCCAGGGATGATACTTTAATTTAATACATTAAAAGAAACAATCCCATGTTCTGCAGCTTTGGACAATCCCACTCTCTCTCATTTGGCATGAAGTTAAAGGAATTTCTTAAAATTTTTAAAATGGCACTTACGTTAATCAGAGAGGGATACAAAGGAGCAACGTTGTATTAAAATACATCTTTAAAGCTTCTCTTTCCTGCACCACATTTCTGTATAATGCTAAAATAGTATAATTCGGTCAGAGGTAGGGAATAATTATATTTGGGGACAAACGTGTTCATAAAATGGAGAAGCAATGAGAGGCCCAAATGGCCTTGGCAGAGTGCTAGGAATCGCAAACATCTATTTATCCATTTACCTCTGGTGTTGGTAGTAAACATGGTGTTATTTCACAAAATCTGTCCCTGAAGTAGGTATTGTCCTGTCAATTTTAATAGACTCAACCAAATAAGGAGAATTAATGAGGTTAGCAAAGGACTATTTCAGGTGAAGTTAATGCCCATAAGCAATTTTAAGAATAAATCACCATAACAGCAGCAGTAGAAACTGTCTCTTACATCATCGTATAACTTTACTATGTGTATATTTTGCAGAGATTGATTTCAATTTATTAAACTTCCTTAAACTCAGGATTTCTTGTACAAATCAAATTTCATTTAGGAAACTAAAACAAAAACAAAAACATATAACAAAAAAACTGAACAGCTGTGACCATTATACTGCTGTGCCACGTTTTAAAGAGAGATGGGGACAGTCAGTGGGCAGGAGAGGAAAGTATCCTCAGGAAAGCGACCTTTGTCCATGGATCCATACTGTGGAGAGCAGCCTGCGCGTGGGATCAGACAGACCTGGTTTAATTCCATCACAGTGTGCAGCCAGCTATACCTTTTTAGACCTTCATGACAGGTGGAAACTTCCGGAGCCCTTCTGGAAGATAGTTTATCATGTGCAATGAGAGCTGATTCCTGGGGTTATTATCATAAGGATGAAGTGAGACAGCATGAGCTACGTGATGCTAATTCCCCCTCTGTTCTCTAAAGCAAAAATGATATAGTTACAGAAAATTAAGTAAAATGCCAAATGATTAAATGACCAAGAGCGGAACACACCAGAGCTGTCTAGGAAGAGGCCTGGTGGAGAGAAGAGAGGTGACTATGGGCTGGGGTGAATAGGGAAAAGCATCATTGGGTGGGGGACTTTGACAAACCCAGCAAGACGAGAAAGGGTCGACATTCTGGGCAAAGGACATGGCCACAGCTTTGTCAGGAGACAGTGACCCGTCTGGGCTAAGGCAATCTGAGTGGAGATGAACCGGAAGGTGATGTTGGAGAGGTAGGAAGGGGCCCTTTGTCCAGACCAAGTCTGGACTGGTCTCTTCGGACAACAGGGAAAACAGATGATTAAATAACCATGACAGTAAGGATAGTCTGGCTGGAGAGTCCAGGATGACTGGGCAAGTCAAAACACGGAGTGACTGTCTGAGAGAAGACTCCCCTGCTCATAGGCCACAGTAGCTATTTAAGGAGCCACAGAGGCCTGACTAGTGGTGTTGACTTAGAAAGACAGGAGAGGAGGGCACAGGTAAGGGAAAGATGGAGGGACATTTCATAGGGTTGAATGATGAACTGGCACAGGGTGTAAAGGGCAAGCTGGGGAACGCTCCAGAGCCAGCTTCCAACATTTGGGACGCGTAAAATGATGTGGCATTGTCAGAATCAGAGAACGTGGCAGAGGCAGGCCACACGCTCACTTTGAGACAGACTAGGAGAGCTTGGCTAAAGATGTAAGAATCACATTTTGGGTTTGGGTAGAGACACAGCATAGCAGTCAGCAGAGCCATTGCATGCAGGTCATAGGGTCACGAGAGTGCATGAAGACATCCTGAGAGAAGCTCTGAGGACCATTCTAGGCAGAAAGGAAGGTCGGGGAGCTCAGAGAATTATGGAGGATGACAGGGTGTTTGAGACATTGGCATTGAGGAAAAGATGGGTTGGATGCTTGGCTAACCCATCAAAGAGGAGATAAATGATAGTTCCTGGAAATATGGAAACTCATAGCCTAGGCAACACAGTGTCTAAGCTGGAACCCATCATGGCAAGCTTCTGTTTGATCGACAGGATAGAATTATTACAAAGGACCTGAACCACCTCATGGGAGAGACCATTATCAGCACTTCAAAGACCTGTTCCTCCCTCCTGGATCCTGCAGTCCTGCCAGGCCTGTGCGTGGGTTGGAACCTTCTAGTCTGTGAACCCTGCTCCTCAATAGCCTGGGAGCATTCTGTGCTACATGGGAGGGAGGGAGCTCACGAATAGGCGAGGATACCTGGGAAGACCCCATTGTTACACGTACCTTCCACACATTTATGAATTAAGATTTTCTTTCTCTATTTTAAGAAACCTAGTACTTTTTGACTTGTTTCAGATCACATGCTGTTTATATCTTCAGGTATAACTATAATTAGATCATCTAAGTGCTCTTCTCCAACTCCTGAAAGAATTCCACTGTCTGACCGGGTGAAGTGGAAAGAACAGACAGGTAACTGTGATGCAGGGCACATCTCCAGGGGGTTGGCACCGGTGGGTGCAGGTTTGGGGAAGCGTGCTGCCCAATCACAAGCAGCTCGTCTACCAGCCCTACTGGGTTCTGGCACATGTGGGCGAGTTGCTGTTGTGTGCTCTGGATGGATGCCCAGGAAGGAGGGGCAGCATGGAGGGAGGAAAGGGCTCCAGCTCTAGGGTCTCATCTCAGCTCCCAGCACAAGCAATGATCACTGGCAAGTTGCTCACTCTGTGCTTCGGTCTCCACCTGCAAAATAGGTCAGCGACAGAACTGCCTCATGGGCTGTTGTGTCAGTGCACGTGACAGCTAAGAGCAGTGCTGGGCACTGGAAGGCACCACCAGATGCACGCTAAAAAGCAACTGCCAAGGAATTCTCTGCTGTCCTCATTATGTGTCGCCTTCGTGTAACCTGCAACCTACAGCTATTAGCCCAGTCCTAGATAGTTACTATATTCTTTACATTTTACTATGCACAGAAAAAAATCTCTTTTTTTTGTTGTGCCAACATTTTCTCAAACTGGTCTAGTTCTCCCGGCATTTTGTTTTAAATGATTGGAGAACAGAAGTCATTTGTGAAGGACACAGAGCACAGAGCCCAGAGAGCTCACAGGGCAAAGTGGGCATGCGCCCATGTCTGTGAGCAATTCAGGGGACTTCAAAATAGGTCAGAATGTCTTATAGAGAATGACACCATCCTTTTGGGTTGCATGGATGACAATACAACTGGGGGATAAGAACATGAAAAGCTGAAAATTTTGTCTTTGTTGTAATAACATTGTACTCTGTACAATATTTTGAGTACAGATAAGTTCACATTTATAAAATGACTACAGATATGTATGTGAACTGATTAAATAATAGTACATGAAATTTATTGATATCACATTCATCAATTAAGGCATTTCCTAACTTCTTAATGAAAAAAATATCTGTCTAGTGGAACCTCTGCTTTAGAATTTAGCCTTGGGCCACACACCTAAGTGTGTTTCTTTGATAGCAAGCACAGTGTTTACAAGGTAGTTGTTTTGACTCTTGAGAATTGTATACCATTAACACACTGAAAAACAGAATAAGACACCAATAAGTTGTAATTTTGGAAAGATGAGTCTTAAGTCACAATTTCAAAGCACAGTTTAATATATGTTGCTGTATTTTCTTTTTCCTTTTTTCTTTTTTTGTATTTTACTTTTTGCTCAAGACTGAGCTTCTTAGTGGGTAGTATAAAGAGTTATTTCCTTGAATGTAGTTTGAATTACAGAGAAAATTCAAGTCCACACAAAATGAAGGGTCATTGTGGTGATTGTCATTACCCAGCTGGAGGAGCCAGCGTCTCCTCTGCCAGTGTCTCCTCTGCCAGCGTGCCCTGCCTCTCCCGCCCATCAGTTAGAGATGATCCAGCATCACCGTGGAGAATGCCCTTGCTCTTCTGCTTACTCTCCCTCTGAGTCTCTGTCACTTATTCTCTTTGCTCCTGGGTTCCTTAGCCTCTATACTCACTGCCTTTTTTAAAAAATTAATTTTCCATATCCCCTTATGTAAATTCAACTGTGCCATCAAGTTCCAGTTATAAAAAGATATGCTTGTATGCTCTGCAAGGACAGGGGCAGTGTCCAGTTCACCTGTGGCACCTGACACCATCCACCTCCCATGGGTCTTCATGTTTATTTATTTTGTTGTTGCTTTATAATTACACATAATCTTGGGACTCTTTTTTTTTTTTTTTTGGAACCAGGGATTGAACTCAGGGACACTTTGGCCACTGAGCCACATCCCCAGCCCTATTTTGTATTTTATTTAGAGACAGGGTCTCACTGAGTTGGTTAGGGCCTCCCTAAGTTGCTGAGGCTGGCTTTGAACTCATGATTCTCCTGACTCAGCCTCCCAAGTCGCTTGGATTACAGGCATGCGCCACCATGCCTGGCAATCTTGGGACTCTTTAAGCCTTCATTGATCATTCTATGAGGTTGGGAGTGTAAGTAAAGCACTGCAGCATGTGGCTCTGAATGCCAACGGCACAGCGAGTGGCACTATGATCCTCACATGCAAACCCACAAAACCTCTGACCTACATCAGGAACTCACAGTATAACAGGTCCCTGAAATCACAGTCTTATGACTTCCAAACTTAATGATGTCTAACCTTGTTTCAAGAGTTCCAGTTGTCATGGACATACCTCTGCACCAGCTGGGACAGCCGTCGTGGTCCCTCTGTGGAGAATGACGCCATGTGGCACCATGCCCTTTTCATATGCTCTACTGGGGCGTTTGTTGTATGGATTTATTTATATTCTGTCACCCTCACTAAATTGTGAGTCCCAATGGCACATCATACCCATTTTTCAATCCATAACATTACATGGCAACTCCTGGACAGAAGTCACTTTGTGTTTGTGAATGGCTTAATCAGGGAGCAGGTTCCCAAGCGACCTCAGCAGCAGCCCCTCTCTTTCCTCATTCCCTGGGCAGCCAGAACTCCCTCCGAAAATATACTCTGTGCCTGTCATGCTCTCTGCCAACTGTGTGCAGGGTGGGTCCTCAGCCCTTGCCCATGACAGACGGGGCTCTCTAGAACCTGTCCTCAAGTTCCTCTATGCTTCATCTGCTGACATTCCGCTCTCACCCCCGTTATGCCAAATCTCTCATTCTTTGCTGAATACATCCTGTGTGCCTGTGTGGCTGCTGTATTTTCCCAGTTTTTCTATTTTGATGTTTATCTTTTTTCCTCCTTATGAAATCTTATGAATGCTGCATCCTTTCCATATAGTAGTAGTTAAGAGTGTAGATTGTGGAGCCTCGGTTCAAATCCTTCACTGTGCTGCAAATCAGTTACATGATCTTGGGAAGTCATGTCAGGCTCTTGATTAAAATGGGACACCAAGGGCATATACCTCGAGGTAAATACCACAATCAGTTAATTCATGCAAACTCTCTAGCACACTGCTTGGTCCATGTTAATCATTCTTATTGCCACTTTGCAATAATAGCATTAGGCATATTATATTATAATTACATGGGTAATTATTAAGTGTATACCCAAATATTTACCTATTTGGTAATATGAATTAAGTCTCTCATTGCCTTTCAGTTGGAGTGTGGAAGAGGAAGTAGTATCTCCTAAGTAGGAAGGGCTGCATAGGAGGGGAGAGAGAGTGTGAAGGACAAGTGGTCAGCACTGTAGGCCCAGGTCCTCCAGCCTGGATGGTAGCCATCCTGTGTTCACACATGTGGGTGCACATGGGTGTGCTGCTGATAACTGGACAGAACTGGGGAAGATCCTGGGGTACCTGAATGTTGGTAGAGGGCTGTGAAGATCCTGGGGTACCTGAATGTTGGTAGAGGGCTGCGATTGGCTGCTGTACTTTCTTTCTCAGGGAATGGGCTAAGGAAGTCGTGAGTCCTGGCTAGAGGGAACTGCTCAAGTCCAGGACAGAAAGACACACAGCTGAGTCTGAAGCACCAATGAGGGCTGGGCTTTGACAATCACAGCTGAGCTTCAGAAATGGTCATCAACCATCACCAGTGCTAAGAGAATAGACCTAGGACCAGCTCCAACCATGGCAACTCAGCTGCCGCTCTGAAGATGGAGACCCAAGGGCCAGTGAGAAGACCTACAAGCTCAGCTGAAAGCCTGTAGCGAGAGGAGGGAGCTCAGCATGCTGGCCCCTGACACTTCACTCTGGAAGAGGCCATCTAACTGTGGGCCATGCCCAGGTGATGCCCTGGCAAGCAGAGAAGGGAATAAGGCCGGTGCAGTGCCAAGAGACAGGATGGGTTCCAAATGTACCTCTCCCCTCCCCCACCTCTGGACGCCACAGTGGAAATGGACTCTTCAGGGCAGGAAGAGAAAGAACAGTCCTGACGATAAAACTCATGGCATTTTGCAATACGGGGTTCATTCCCATCACCACGTGGTGCCCAGTGCACGTGCCGCGCGCACGCACACTCACACACACACACAGTTACAATTCACCTCTCCTTAGACCTGTGTCCCATTGTATCTGATTGATATTTAATGCAGAATTTAACATGGAGCAGGTCTGTCACATAGACCTGGTGGAGGGATTAAAAATGAGTAAATGGACAAATCTGCTCTCTAGTTAATTCATTCCACCCTCTCTGAGGCAAATATCTTCTATTTCAGTGTGTTTTTCTGGAAACTTCTGCAAACTCTGCCAAGTGAGCGTTGGTTTCAGACCTACTGGATTTAGTCATCTGGGATAAGGAGTCATTTTGTGTGACTTTAAATCCTTCATTTCAATCTCCTTTTGATTCACAAGTGAGAACCAGAATTCCACTTAGGGTAAAATGACTTGCCCAGAGGTCTGAAGTGATTGACCTGCCCACTCATCAGACCTCACTTATTTAGGCTCATTGTTCTTTTGTCAGCTGAAAGGGACTTTTGATTTTATTCAGCTTCCCACACTTGCAGTTCATGAAATGCGCCACACACGGCGCTGATTATTAGCTCTATCAGATCCTGCCTCATTCCCGGGTTTGGGCGGTTCCCCAAGTGCCACTGTGGTTAGATCCAGAGCAGTTTATGGTCACACCACAACACTTTTAAAAGGCCTGGAATGAAGGGAAACAGGAGTGCCAGGAAGTTCCCTCTTGCCAGTCCAGATAGTTTCCACAGATAGCGAGACGACCTGTGGAGAGACTGAAATACAGGGTGGAGCCCCGTGGCCACGCCCCCACCTGCCAGGTGCTCTTAGCATTAGCTGCTGACTGTAGTGGATCCACTCAGCGAGTCTGAGCTGACTGGTTCAGCAGACCAGAGTATCAACCAGCCATTACACTACATCCCAGATTATTAAAGTGAGACTCGTTGAGGGGTAGAAATCAGGTTTTCCCGGGAAGTGTGCTGCGGAAGGTGTAGCAGCTGACTGTGGGGCGGGCGGCTCTGATCAGAAGGGCTTGCTCTTGGTGGTGTAAATGCCAAGCTACCAATGGGAAATCTCTGGGAAGAGATGCATAGGATCAACTCCCAGAAGCTGTAAGAAGCTCCATGTCTTGACTTCCTGTATCTCAAGAGAGTCTTGGTTATTTCTCTCTATCTAGAGAAATCCATTTTGCACATCCCTATATACCATAGAACCTGCCTGGCCAGGCTAACCCACACGGTGCTCCCACCACCCTCCGACTGCCCAGGTCTCTAAAGCAGAGGGGTAGTTTCACGTGACAGTGACACACACGGTTACTGATTGTCCTTTACACCAGAACATGGTTTTATCTCCCTCGCTCTCAGGGAAGTAAAAACAGCTGCATGCAGGCAGAACCTGGAACAGACAAATTCAAGAAGTGAATAAAAGCCGATTTTACTGAAGTTGTTGAAGCTAATTTTCCTCCCAGTTGTACAAAACTTTTGGGATCTTCATTTACACGAGCCTCTTTTCCTTTCACTTTCTCTCGTCCACAGTTGTATTCCTTTGTCCCCCATTTGTGGCTGGAAGGTCTGAGCAGCCTTCAGTGGTATCAGTTAGGCTGGATGGGCCGCAGGAATCCAGAAGTCCAAGTCAGGGAACTGTGGTCATCCGGTTGCTGACCGAGTGGTTCAACTGTGTCATCCACGCCAGGCTGCTTCCAGCCCTCCCCTGTGCCATCCAGAAAGGCGGGCTGGCTCCCCTCTTGATCAAAAAGCAGCTGCAACAACTCCAAGAATTCCGACCAGTCATGACCACATCCAGTAGCAGAAAAAATGTCAAATTTCTCCTTTTGTCTCTTCTTAAGAGGGGAGGAAACTTTCTCAGAAATAACCTCTCTCTTTTTCATCCTTTGAACTGAATCCAAAATTCCTTCCTACTCATGCCATCCACATCGCTAGCAATCCAAATAAGTTCACACCCCCTGCCTTCAACTAGCCTTATCTTTTGGGGATAAGGAGAAAATAGCCAGTTGGTGAGGCACTAAAAGTATAGGCGAGGGACAGCGAACCTTGAGAAACTGGAAGGATGGTCATAAATAGACCCTGGTGTAATCTGAGAAGCAGGCTTGACACCGGTAGGTGTGCGGGTCACTCTGTGACACTTACCACAAACGTGGTGGGCCAGCGGCACAATTCTTCACTGATGATTCTGGAAGTCAGAAGTCTGACATGAGTGGTGTAGCCTGAAATGAAGGCCTTGGGGCCTGCACTGGTTCAGCAGCATGGCCCTGCTTTTCCCAGCAAACAGAGGCTGCCTGCATTTTGTGGCCCATCTTCAAAGCACATCAGTCATCCTTTGCTTCCTTGGTCACGTCTCTTCTCTCTGACTCTGACCTTCCTGCCTCCCTTCCTGAGGACTAGCCACTGTGCCCAACTGAGCCCACTAGCTCATCCGGGATGGTCCTTCCATCTTAATCGCGTCTACAAAGGCCCTTTGCCATGTGAGATAACCTATTCCCAGGTTTTGGGAACATCTACCACCGTAGGGGATTGTCAAATGACACTCTTAACACATGGATAAGAAAATTGATATATTGCCCCAAAAGGAAGACTTGTAACTGGAGAGACTGAACCAGGCACACACACATACACAAATGTACGCACGCACGCGCGCGTGTGGACACACACAAACTGAGATCATTGAGATTACATAATGTGACTCTGATAAAGATTCATACTTCCTACTAAGGAAAGCACTACAAATATCTTTCTATTATGAAGTCTTTTTTTTTTTCAATTTATTTAAATTTTTAAAAAATTTTTACAGAATTCATTTTGATTCATTGTACACATATGGGGTACAAATTTTCATTTCTATGGTTGTGGATGAAGTCATTTTTGATAATATACATATGAAAAATAGAGTTTTGTCAATTAAATTTACAATGTTTGTATGGAGGTACTTTTACCTATTGACAAAGCAGAAGGCAGAGGTGGAAGCGGAGGGGCTGCGGCAGACCCTCAGGGACACCGAGCTCCTTCAGCCCTGGGGGCTGCATGGTCTCCAGGTGTTAGAACTTGGGCTTTGCACTCTACCTACTGGTAGAGATGCAAAATGATCCAAACCCAAATTTAAAAAGTGACAGTTATGAGCTAGAATGTCAACAGGGTGCCATTAAATATGCTATTTTTAAACTAAAAAAAAGAAGAGCCCTCCAAAAACAGAAGCAACAAAACATGGCAGTCTCCTGTGCCTCCATTGGTGCAGAGGAGGCAGCAGGCGTGGAAGCGTGTGACGAAGATGCTGGTGGAGCGGAAACGGAAGGCCCTGGTCCCTACTAATCATTCGGAGAGAGCTGCCCACCCACCAATCAGAACGTCCGTTACCACATTTGCAGGAATGAGAAAGAGGCTGCACTTATTGTGCATGTGTGAAGGAGCTGCACCCCTGGGCCCCATCGGGACACCCTGCTCTCCACATCTTTGCTGCATCATCTCCTACTGGCCTTGAAAGTCGAGCAGGAGCCTCCATGACAGACACCCCTGCAATATTCTCCCAGAACCTGGCACCTTCAGGGGAGCCCAGGCAGGGCCCTCGGGGAGACCGTGAAGGGGAGAAGAGAGACCAGCATTCCCAAACACAGTGTTAGGATGTGTTCTTTTCGTTTGAGGCCAAAATTCACATGTTGACAGTCACCTTGCTGATGCTCCCACAGCAGAGACAAAGGGACATTACAGTGAATGCTAGCAGCTCAGCTGAAATTTGGAAACAGTGATTTTAAGAGCGAAAGGTTTCCAGATTTTAGCCAATACTTTTCAATTTACTTGCATCATTAAATATAGCCCAATTTCCAGTGTGGTGAACATGCTGTTGTACAGAAATTAGATCTGCTCAGTATTAAAAGAAGAGAAAAGCAAGAACAGACAGGTGAACCTTGAGAAAAAACATTCTGCAAACTTCAGATAAACGCAGATCCTGCAAGAAGAGTGTATAGAAAAAATAGACACAACCAGAGTCACACTCCATTTACCATCCAGGTAAAAAAGAAATGTCTCATGCTTCAATTATGTGCATTTCCATTCAAGTCCATTGTAGCTGCTTAAAAGATGCAGGCACCTTCCAGACATACCTATGGGGCTTTCTGCAGTCCATTCACATGCAACATCCAGACATTATCCACATTTCATGAACAATGACCTACCGATCCCAGGCCTCCAGTATGGGTGTGATCCCAACAGTCCACCTGGAAGTAGCTTTTGGTGTGCTGTGACATCTCCTCTGTACCAAGTCCCTTTGTGCCTGGGAACACGCCTCTTCCCTGAGGTTTCTGGCTATGCCATACTTTATTTAGTCAATTAACAAATAATTCCTGATTACTCCCATGGGTCATAAACTAAGAGCTATTGGTACAAACTAGGCACGGTACCCCCAAGGAACTGATGGTCAAATAGGGAACCCAAACAGATAGATTCTTACAGGAGAGGGGACTCTGCTGGGGCCCCAGAGGAGGTAACCTAAGGGGACCCCTTGCTGACAACATGCCATTAAGGCCACCACACAGGGGTGGCAGTGGGGTCTCATGTAGTTTTGAACACATTTCCTTGTATTTCTTTTCAAAACTAGCACTCATGTGGCTATTATGCACTTTATTGCTTTTTGTTATTATAAATGTTCTTAGTCATTTTACAAAGTTGTTCTATCAAAGCTATTTAATAATTAGAAAGTAGTCTTTAATAATTAAAAGTACACATACATTCGACAGTAACAGTTAACCTGCATGAGAATAATTTTGGGAAAGTGTACTATTCAATGACACCTGTGATTAGAAAAACAAACTCTGTTAGCTGTGAGGACAGATGAGCATGGGCGCGCCAGCTGTGATTAACTGCACTTTATTCCTTGGTGTGAAGCGCAGGCAGGGAGAGTCACTGGACTTCTGACTGAATTCGAAGACATCGCTGGCTACATACGTTTGATTTTTCCTCTCTGGCTTCTAATTTCTGAGTTCTTACATGAGGCTTTCAGTGAGATAAACTTGTATTTTTCCCTCTCATCAGTTGATTTTTTTCCCCCCGCTACAAATTGCCTAAACTGGACATCTGTCTGTGTTTGCAGTGGATGCCCAGTTCTGAACTGGGACCCCTGCAGGGTGGCGGGCTCAGGCCCTCTTTCAGGATGGGACAGGAGCCTGGGCACGGTCAGGACCTCTCCTCCCAAATCAACGGCGAAGTTTCAACCAAGAAATGCAGAAGGAAAACAAGCCCTAACTCTTCCAGAACTTGACTCCCCGAATTGCCTGGGTGCCCTGTACCAAACCCCCAGGAGCTGCCTGAGGAAGGAGAGCGAAGGTTCCCGTTCACTTGACAGGAAGTCCAGACACGGTGCGGTTCTTCAGTAAGTGAAGGCAAAGCCGCACATAAACACCAGCCACAGGACAGAGTGCTGAGCGGCAGCCCTTCAGGTAGCAGTGCTCCCTGAAGTCACCCCCTCCACGACCCATGGGCTGAAGGTCTCAAAGAAGAGAGGCGGGAATCACCAGGACTAAGAAGGGGCAGTTTAAGTGAATTGCAGCCCAGCGTGAAGCCAAGGAAATTTCATTTTTTCCCAGCCTCTGACTTGCCTCAGGGGGTTTTAAAATGCTGAGCACTGTGGGGTGAATGGCACACATTCCACATGGAGGGGTTCAGCGCCCTGTTAATTCCATTCCGTGTACTAATGGGGGAGCCACTGAAGCAGGTAATTAGCATTGGCATGCTGCCCACTGGCTTGGGCTTCCTGTTTCCTGGGCTCCGGCCTGGGTGAGAGGTGGCTCCCTGCAGACACCACAGCCAGGAGGCCCAGCAGGCTCTGGGCCCTGGCCACAAGGGAGGCTTTCACCTCAGCCGGGCTCCCCAGGCTGGCACCAGCCAGAGCACACAGCGGGAGACACTGAACGGACAGGAGGCAGCCAGGGACTCAGCCTGGACAGCGCACCTTCTCCACCATGAGCCGCGTCCCCTCTGTAGAACTGAACACTGCCTTTAGGGAACCTGTGCTCCCTAGACAGCAGAGCATGAGAGTGGGGCCTAAGGCTGTTGTGTTGATAATTAATTTACTATTTCAAAGTAGAGTGCACACCATAAACACACAGTAGGTGCTCAGGAAATAGTTGTTGAATGCTGCATCAGGGGGTTTGGTAGCCCCCCCTTCATATAGTTCCAGTCTACTTTCCTCCTGTGGACAGGCTGTCATCTGGCTGGGTCAGGTCTGGACGCATCAGAAATGAGCACAGCCTGCTGCAGACAATCAGCATATGGCTGCATGTAACTAGTCTAAAAAGTAAGAATTCTTGAAAGAAGAACGCAGACATCTTGGAGTATTAAAATGGATTCTGCAACATAATGTTGTGATAAAATTATAAAAAGTCAATCAAATTTGATTTGTTGCAAGAGTGGTCTTCAGCTCAGTGTGAGGGAGGCAGGCTCCTGGAGGAAGCAGCTCTGCCTCCTGCAGCGGAGGGCAGTCCGGGAAGAGGGCCGGAGCCCAAGGCAGGAGTGTCAGTGGGCGCTGCCCACACTCCCTCAGAGCCGTGGGGTTCAGGGTGGCTGAGGTCAGGGCAACCAGAGGGAAGGGGCCAGGTGATGCAGGAGTTTTGAATTTATCCAGAAGGAAATGGAAAGCTGTTAATCAGTGGCATAAGAAATTGGATCTGTGTTTCAAGAATGAAAAATTAGACTGTGGCATGAACTATGGACCGGGGAGAGACAAACCTGGAACTCAGAAAAATACCTTCGGCTGAGGGACACTGAATTAGAAATGTGGTCCGGGTCTCTTAAGCAATGGTAAGGATGGGAAGGAGCTGTCATATTGGGAGAAATTTAGGAAATGGAAGTTAAAGGTTGGGGAAGAAGTGTTGGTGGTCAAGGATAACTACTGCTTTGTATCATGGGGACCATGAGTATGGTGCTGTCAATCAGCTCCCTGGTGGGGAGCAGCCATGAGGTGACCAGCGCTGCTGGACTGTGATTTGCAACGTGGACCTGCTGAGCTGTGGAGATGCTCAGGAGGTATGTGGACGTGTGTGCTTGGAACAGGAAGAAGCTGGGCTAAAGTGACAGATTGCCAGGAGAGTGCTCACTGTGACAAGAGTAGAGAGGTCAGGAATGTCCCTGGGCCTATCCACAACGAATGGGGAGCAGAGGGAAGCATCCTTAGAAGACTGAGGGGGAGCAGCCATCCAGACAGGTGGAGGCAGGAGGGTGCTGGGGCTGTGGTGACAGCAGCAGGATCTGGAGGTGACATCGAGAGTTAATTGTAGACATTTCGTTGATTGATGATGGCAGGGTTGTTAGAGATACTGGGCAATAACGAGCAGGCGATGGCTCTTCTTTCCAAACGTGACATTTTTAGAACAGTTGTAATACTAAGCTTCGACTGCAAAATATCATTGGTAAGCAATGAACCTTTCAGAATGAAACACATTGAAAGGAGAGAGGGAAGAAAGATCGTCTGGGTGATTTGTTCTTCTTCAGTAAATAAAAGTGAAAACGTGACAAAATTAAGAAAGAGGGTTCAGGGCCGCGATGCAGCTGGGGGCCCGCGGCTGCCACTGGTTGGGCTGTTTCGATTGATTTGCAACCAAAAGAACTTTAAATAAAGCACAAGAGGAAGTCATCTGCCCCTTAAACTCAGCGGGAGTCAGGTTAGAAGGGAAGGTTGGGTTTTATGTACTCTTACCATTTTTATGAAGGGGCAGAACCAGCGGAGGAGAGTCAAGAGCAACTCTGTTTGTTTTTAATAACAGGTTCACAATTCCACATGTCAGAGGATTTCTCCTCCCCACATAAGTGACAAGGTGACCGATATGGGCACATAAGAAATGCTCTCACATTCATAAACAAGTGGAGCTAATTATCAAAACTGTTTTAATTAAATTTTGTAACAGCTGGCCTGTTCTTGGCAGTCAGCCTTAAGATCACGCCATTCCCCGAACTGGCTGAGACTGGAAGTAACGTGTTTTCTTTACCCTGTTGGCCCGACAGTTCCAGGAAGGGCCGCCTGTCTGTGAGTGACTACCTCCCATAATTAGGATTCCCTGAGGATTCCTGGTTTTGCCAATACAAAGACATCCTGCCAACGACGCCGAGCCTGGCTGTGGTCTTCTCTTGGCTTTGGTTGAGGAGGCTGAGGCTTCATTTATCTCAGAAAAATAAGACTTGCTCTTCTTTAGCTGCTGCTTTCAGCAGGGGTCAGTGGTCACAGGCAGAACTGAGGGAACAGGGCTGGGCGGAGCTTTTTGACCCCCAATCTGCCCATAAACACAGAAGATAAACAGGCCAGGGGCAAACCTGAAACCTGTTCACAAACACTACAGCGAAATGGAGTGTGAGGCCCATGGTCCCCAGCGTGCGGTGCGTGGGACTGACCACTGGCCACTATACCTGGTATGGCAGCAGCGACTGTGCAGCGGATCCAGGGGGGATTGCTGTGCAGGGACCTGATCTGAGGATCACAAGGTCTCCAGCGGTCTCCGGACAGCAGAGTCGGGGCTTGTGCACACTCAGGTCATGGGGGAGAGGGTGCTGAGATGTGGTCTCAGAGGGTCTTGAACCTGCAGACCCCAGTTAGACTACAGCACAGATCTCCTACTGGGGAGGGTCCATGGGGGCAGAATGCAGACTGAGCAGGGCAGCACCAGGACAAAGGAGGACAGGAGACAGAGTGTCCCGCTGGAGAGAGGGAGGCTGGGAAGGCGGAGCAGCGGAGGCAGGTCACTTCTAAGTCACTTTGTAGAGGCAAGAGAAGGGGAGGCCCTAGAGGTATGAGTCTCAGAATTCAGCCTGACCTCCGCCTGCCTTCTAAAAGTCTAGGGCGACAGAAGAGGACGTGGGCAAATCGTTGACAAGAGGCGGGGGTAAAGCCATGCCTCTACAGGAAAGGACAGCCTGCCTGCAGAACGGTTCAGACAGCGTGAAGCCTTCAACGTGAAGTCTTCAGTGATGGGAGACATTTACAAACAAATCTACCAGAATTAGAAAAGGCAAAAATGAAGTGATAGAATTCACAAAGGAACTTGCAGTGTAATAAAATAAAATTAAGAAGTGCAGCCTAAGTTGGAAGGAACACAAGAAAGAAAAACCACAACAGATAATAGTTTATAAGAGAAATAGAAGATGAATAGGAGGAAAATTTTAAATATAAAAAAAAAACAGTGATAAAAAGGATTTTAGAGAAAGAGAAGATGAAGATAGGCAAAAACAGAGTTAACATACATAAATCCCCAAAGGTTAACACAACAGAAACTAAAATATAACTCAAGAAAACATTCCTAAAAGACTCAAAACTACAAGTCAATGGGATTGTATTCTTGGTCATTTTAATCCTAAAAAAAACAACCATGGGCCATATTTTAGTAAAGTTACTGGTTTGTTGCTAAAAATAAAATTGAAATTGGGGTAAAATTACCATTTCATTTGTAAAGGTTGTCCAAACATTTTGTCAATAATACTTGCTAGGAGGAAATGGAATAACCCAAGGGGAAAAATGTGAGCCAAATATTTTATACCCAGCCATAATAACTTTCCAATATAAAGTCTCAACCTGTTATGAAACAATTAACAACTCAGAGAACATGGACACATAAACACTTCCTGAGGATGCTATCCCAAAAGGAGGGTCAAACAACCAAAATCACGGAGAGGTGTTGTTATGAGGATTGGTGACAAACTTTAAGTATAAGTCATCCCTGTCAGCTCCACAGACACACTCCCAGCTGTGAGGTAGACTGCAGTGAACAGCTGCTGTGTGTGACTGGCCATGGAAAGCATCATGCATTGGAGTTTCACTCACATACTAAACAGAGCATCATGGAAAATGAAGAGAGGTAAACAGAGATTTAAAAGTGGATGTGAAAGAAAGAGAGTGAGAGAAAGAAACCCTTGCTAACAAAATGTTTGCTAGTCTAAATTTAAAAAGAGGAAATAAAATATAAAAATGGTCAGGAATTTAAAAGTGGTAACTATTCCCTCAATTACATATCATCCTCTGCCTAAAAATAATACCTGTTCCTCTCTCTATATCTGTCTCATATCTATTTTTTATTTTTTAATTTGTTCTAATTAGTTATACATGATAGTAGAATGTTTTTTGACAATTATACACATATGGTGTATGACTTCTCATTCTTCTGGTTATGCATGATGTAGAATTACACTGGTCGTGTAATCAAATATGCACATACGATAGTAATGTCTGATTCATTCTACCATCTTTCCTATTCCTGTTCTCCCTCCCTTCCCTTCATTCTCCTTTGTCTAATCCGAAGTACTTCTATTTTTCCCTAAACCAACCCCCCTTATTGTGAATTATCATTCAAATATCAGAGAAAACATTTGGCATTTGGTTTTTTGGAATTGGCTTATTTCACTTAGCATCCATTTACCAACAAATGCCATAATTGTGTTCTTCTTTATGTGTGAGTAATATTCCATTGGGTATATATATCACATTTTCTTTATCCATTTATCTGTTGAAGGGCACCTTGGTTGGTTCCATAGTTTAGCTATTATGAATTGAGCCGCTATAAATATTGCTAAGGCTGAGTTATTATAGTACGATGATTTTAAGTCCTTTGGTTTTAAACTGAGGAGTTGGATAGCTGGGTCAATTGGTGATTCTATTTCAAGGTTTCTGAGGAATCTCCATACTGCCTTCCATAGTGGGTGCACAATCTGTAGTCCCACTAGAAATGTATGAGTGTACTTTTTTTCCCACATCCTCACCAACATTTATTGTTAGTTATATTCTTGATAATTTCTATTCTGACTGGAGTGAGATGAAAGCTCAATGTAGTTTTAATTTGCATTTCTCGAATTGCTAGAGATGTTGCACATTTTTTCATATATTTTTTAACTATTCGTATTTCTTCTTCTGTTCAGTTCCTTTGTCCATTTACTGGTTGGGTTATGTGTTTTTTGGTGTTAAGTTTTTGAGTTCTTTATATATCCTGAAGATTAGTGTTCTATGTTCTCTGAGGTGCAGGTGGCAAAGCTTTCCTCCACTCTGTAGGCTGCCTTCATGCTCTTGATTGTTTCCTTTGCTGTGAAGAAGCTTTTCAGGTTGATTCCATCCCATTTATTGATTCTTGATTTTACTTCTTATGCTTTAGGTGTCTGGTTAAGGAAGTCAGTTCCTAAGTTGATGCCAACTTGATGTAGATTTGGGCCTACTTTTTCTTCTATTAGGCACAGTCTCTGTTCTAATCCCTAAGTCATTGATCCACTTTGAGTTAGGTTTTGTGCAGGGTGAGAGATTAGGTTTTAATTTCGTTTTCTACATATGGATTTCCAGTTTTCCAAGAACCATTTGTTGAAGAGGTATCCTTTCTCCAGTGTATGTTTTTGGCACCTTTGTCTAGTATGAGATAACTGTGTTTGTGTAGGTTTGTCTCTGTGTCTTCTATTTTGTACCATTGGTCTACATGTCTGTTTTGGTGCCAATATCATGCTGTTTTTTCTACTATAACTCTGCAGTATAATTTAAGTTCTGGTATTGTGATACCTCCTGTTTTACTCTTCTTGCTAAGTATTGCTTTGGCTATTCTGGGTCTCTTGTTTTTCCAAATGAATTTCATGACTACTTTTTCTATTTCTATGAAAAATGCCATTGGGATTTTAATAGAAATTGAATTAAATCTGTATAGCACTTTTGGTAGTATGGCCATTTTCACAATGTTAATTCTGCCTATCCAAGAGCATGGGAGATCTTTCCATCTTCTAAGGTCTTTTTCAATTTCTTTCTTTAGTGTTCTGTAGTTTTCATCATAGAGGTCTTTCACCTCTTTTGTTAGATCAATTCCCAAATATTTTATTTTATTTTTTTCAGGCTATAGTGAATGGGGTAGTTTCCCTAATTTCTGTTTCAGTAGATTCATCACTGATATATAGGAAAACATTTCATTAATGGGTGTTAATTTTATATCCTGCTAGTTTGTTGAATTCATTTATGAGTTCTAGAAGTTTCCTGGTGGAATTTTTGGGTCTTCCAAATATAGAATCATGTCATTGGAAAATAGGGATAGTTTGAGGTTTTTTTCCTATTTGTTTCCCTTTAATTGGATGGGAAAAAAACATATCACTCACATGGGTCATGTAAACAAGCAGGGGTTTCATCCTCAGATAAAGTAGACTTCAAGTCAAAGTTAATCAAAAGGGACAAAGAAGGACATTTCATACAGCTTAAAATAATTATACATCAACAAGAGATACAATCATAAATATTTATGCCCCGAACAATGGAGCATCTACATACATCAAACAAACCCTTCTCAACTTCAAGAACCAAATAGACCACAACACAATAATACTGGGTGACTTTAACACACCTCTCTTACCACTGGATAGATCCTCCAAATCACATCTAAAAAAGAAAACTATAGAATCAAATAATTCAATCAATAATTTAGACTTAACAAATATACATAATTTCATCCATGAATGAATGATACACTTTCTTCTCAGAACCACCCAGATCCTTCTCTAAGATAGACCATATTTTATGCAACAATGCAACTCTTAGCAAACACAAAAAATAGAGATAATACCTTGCATTCTATCAGATCATAATGGAAAGAAGTTAGAAATCAATGATAAAATAAAAAATAGAATCTACTCTAATATCCAGAGACTAAATAATATGTTATTGAATGACCAATGAATAGCAGAACTCAGAGATGAAATAAATAATAGTTACAACATATCAAAATCTCTGGGAAATAAATAAATGAGAAATAAACAAGAATAGTGACAACATGTCAAAAATCTTGGGGACACTATGAAGGCAGTTCCAAGAGGAAAGTTTATTGCATTGAGTTCATTCATTGAAAGAATAGAAAATAGGCAAATAAATAATCTAACATTACATCTCAAAGCTCTAGAAAAAAAAGAACAAATCAACACCAAAAGCAGTAGAAGACAGGAAATAATTGAAATAAAATAATTAAAATCAGAGCTGAAATCAATGAAATGGAAACAAAGGAAACAATTCAAAAAATTGACAAAACAAAAAGTTGGTTCTTTGAAAAAAACTAATAAAATTGATAATCCCTTAGCCACGCTAACAAAGAGAAAGAGAGAGAAAACTGAAGTTACTAAAATTTCTGATGAAAAAGAAAATATCAGGATGGACACAAAATACAGGAAATAATCAAAAAACTATTTTAAAAATTTATACTCCAATAACATAGAAAATTTCAAAGGCATCAACAAATTTCTAGACACATGTGACCTACCCAAACTGAATCAGGAGGACATACACAATTTAAACAGATCAATTTCAAGCAATGAAATAGAAGACACCATCAAAAGCCTACCAACCAAGAAAAGTCCAGAACCAGAAGGATTCTCAGCTGAGTTCTACAAGACCTTCAAAGAAGAACTAACACCAATACTCCTCAAATTATTCCATGAAATAGAAAAGGAGGGAACCCTTCCAAACTCATTCTATGATGCTAATATCACTCTGATACCAAAACCAAACAAAGACACATCAAGGAAATAAAGCATCAGACCAATATCCCTGATGAACATAGATGTAAAACTTCTCAATAAAATTCTGGCGAATAACATACAAAAACATATTAAAAAGACAGTGTGCCATGATCAAGTAGGGTTCATCCCAGGGATGCAAGGTTGGTTCAACATACGGAAATCAATAAATGTAATTCATCATGTCAAGAGACTTAAAGACAAAAATCAGATGATCATTTCAATTGATGCAGAGAAAGCATTTGACAAAATACGGCACCCTTTCATGTTCAAAACACTGAAACAACTAGGGATAGTAGGAACAAATCTCAATGTCAGAAAATCTACGTTAAACCCATCATTCTAAATGGAGAAAAACTAAAGCATTCCTTCTGAAAAGTGGAACAAGACAAGGTAGCCCTGTTTCACCACCTCTATTAAACATCGTCCTTGAAACTCTAGCAAGAGCAATTAGACAGACCAAAGAAATGAAAGGGATATGAATATGAAAAGAACAACTGATCTCTATTTTAATCAGGGTTCCATTGACATCTGTCCAATTCCTGGGTACGAAGTTTTAACTTCCTAAATTTCTCTCTACATTAGATTTTTTTAAACTCAAGCAGAAATGATGCAAGGCATGCCTTGCTTATGACAAATAAGAAATATTAGCATTTTATCTCTCTTCTTAGGAACTTTAACCTTCTGCTAAATAACAAATATGATTTGAAGGAAGCGCAAAGATCTTTAATATTTTGGTGGCTTTTTAAGAGAGAAGCTCACAATGTCCTGCATTATAGTCAACTCTTAGAACCTATGGATTCACAAATGATTGATGTTGTTTAATAACTTTATGTGAGCACAAAGTACAGGCATAGTGAAAATCTGATTACAAACCCTGCTCACAGAATTTCTGTTCTATGGAGCCATAATTGATGTTGTGCCTTTGTTCATAGTCATCATTAAGTGTAAGTTTCTATGTGCATGATTATACAAGAAATCCTTAATCTTGGCCTATGATTAGTTTATATTTTTACATGATGATTTGTCTCATTTTATAATTTATTCAAATGATGGGTTTGATAGAGTTAACCCAGGGCAAATAAACTGGAAGTAACTATTCAAAGGAGAAAAACAGCTCTCCCAGCTATGAGTGGTTTTCTAGATTATAAAAAATTTTAATACATTTTAGGATCAAATATATTTTCTGATTTCAGTTTTATATAAGGTAATACATTATACATGAAATAACATGAAATATATTTTGACCTGATCTCACTGACTTTATGAAACACTATCCAAATATTTAAGTTTGAGGGATGAGAAAAAGACAGACCAAAATAAATTTGAAATTAATGCACTTTATCCAGTGCATAGAAAGACCCTGGAATTTGCAATCATCTGGAATTTCAATATATTTGAACTCCTAAATTTTACATTTGTTGATGTTAAATTGAATAGCTAGTGCACAGTGTTCAATGAAAACCACACCTTGGTATTCTAGCTTCCCTGTTAAATACATGAGAGATGGAAATGACGCCATCCTGTAGTGCTGCCTATCTGCTAGATCACAAAAATATCCGTGGTCCCTGAGGTGGTGCCTACTACACAGACCTCATATCCATCTTTGGAACCATTAATTAATAGAAAGCCAATTGAAATATTTTTTGAGGATTATACAAAACTATTATTACAAAAATACTTGCATTTCTTTAAACAGATGGTATAAAAGTGGCTGGTCTGGTAGTGGTTTTGAGGAATTAGAGAAGAAGTTCCCGGTGCTGTGACGTTCCCTTTCTCAGTAATTTCTTATCAATATTGCCACTATAAAAAGGTCAGATCTTTTTCCTTTTCCCAGGAACAGCCCTTTTCCAGTCCCCTACTTCCCTGCCTCCTCCTGCCCCAACTTATTACCCTGGGGACCAAATTATGTCCAGCCTGTCCCTCTTCAAAAATGCTTTATAGTGCTAATTTCAGAAGATGTCCAATAACTGTCCAATGTGAGAGGAACAGGCGACAGCAGCTAGCTGTTCAGAGGACGCCTGAGAACCTGGGCCTCACCACCCTGGGGATGGAGTGCTGGCCTGGGGACGGAGCTGGCAGCCACTGGGGCCCCTAGTCTTCTCTGCAGAACGTCCTGGTTTACCACTTGGCACTGACAACACGCCGGTGTCTGTCACTCATCTTACATATTCAATCAGAGGGGAAGAAAGAGAATCAAGGGAAAAGAAAAGAGGTTGGGGCTATGTCCTGTCTCTGATCCCGGAACAGCCATGTACATGTATATAAAAAGTTAGTATGACTTAAATGGAGACCTAATGTAATTGTCGATCTCTCAAATACATGGAATTAATACTCAAAGTAGTCCCTGTGGAGTTCTATGTGGGAAGTTGATCTTCCTGAGTGTATGTGTATGAACTGTGCCATTATAATTCTTAATAATTAGGATTTTACTCAAAAAGTATTGTCTTATTTTATGATGTGCAGCTATTGTTACCAGAGATTATGTTAGAAAAGTGAGTTCAGGGGCTGATAACATATCACATTTCTTGCTGAGAGATGACTATATAATTTATTAGAAGATTAGGCTTCTATTGAAGGATATTAATAAAGTAAGAAAAAACTACCAGTACCATTCATTGTGGTGAGTTTACTAAAGAAATGCTTATTTAAAATATTTGTGTAGAATATTTCAAAAGTATTTTTAAAAGTTTCAAGGAAGCTGCCCATCTGGAATGTTACTCTATACAGCAAAGACTTTGACTAGCAGTGGAAAATGCCCCTTGTGATAGGAATACTTCTCATGAGAGTTTTTCATCAGGTATGCTTCTTCATGTTATTTTGGTTTTAGCCCAAAGCCAAGATTTGATAATGTGAAAAAAATAATTTTAAAGAAATTCTGTCAATTCCATAAAGTAAAATTATTTTTATCTTCGATGAATACTTTTCTATTTACAATTATTTTAGAGCAAATACTTGAAATGCATATCTTGGTTTTATTAATCTTCATCTGTGAAGGGCCAGCTGTGACGGGTTCTGACACCCTACAGCGCCACGTGCGTTGGGTTCTATTCCCACGAGTGTCTTCCAGAGTCACGCGGTGAGGTCCCACGGCTCCTGGAAGGCTGCGCTCCGCACCGCATGCGGGTCGTGATCCTTCTCGGAAGCACTCCCAATTGCAGTAACCGGCATGGTTAGGCCAGTTAGAGATGCAAGGCGCCCTCGAGAGGAAGGCCCGTGGCCAGCGTAGCTCGGTTCCAAGGGCGACCGGAACACATGTCAGAGCTCTTCTGAAATCCGACTCGCTGCTGTTACCGCAATGCTAACATCCCCGTGCGCCATGGTGAAAATGTTAGGCTAGTTCCAATGACAGGGAATTTTTACACTCCACTGTCACAGTCCTGACTGGGGTTACCATAGAAAAATAACTTTAAATCAAATTATTGCCCAAGATTTCATCGAAGGCAGCATCGTCCAAAAGAATTCTAGCATGAGTCACAAATGCAAACCTCATATGTGATTTAAAATATTCTCATAGCCCAAATAAAGAGCAAAAAGACACAAGTGAAATTAATATTAATAATGTGTCTTATTTTACTCAATATATCCAAAATGTTACCATTTCAACATTATTAATAAAAATTATTAGTGTGATATTTTGCATTCTTTCATATGAATTCTTCAAAATCTGGTGTGTACTTTGCAGCTGGGACTAGCCACATTTCGAGTGTTCATTAGCCATAGTGAATATCAGTTACTGTTCTGGAAGCTCGGGTCTAGGGGTTTAAAGAGTATAAACCTTTGTTCGTTAACTGCACACTTACTGAGCATATGCTGTTTACATGGCAAACACTTCGGACACACTAGTGGTCTATTTCAATAACAGATTTCCTACTTCCTGTTCGCCCTTCTCTCCTTGTGCTGCTCCAGTGATGCTGGCCCTGGCAGTACAGGTCACTTTTCCAAATCTGCTCAGTTCAAGAGGTGTTAGCTCTTACCAAACAGTAAAAGAAAAGTCCTGACTTCTAGCTTTGCAGGTAGATGCTAAGGTCCCCCTAAATGAACTTGAAATGTCATAACAACGAATGCACTCAATTCTGTTCCAATTATGGGAAAACACTGACCAACTTTCTTTTGTATCTTTGGACTGAGATAAAAGAGGCACAATGTGTTAATTGGGACAACAGATCTCGAACAGGTAGAAACCAAGAAGTATAAGTCTGCTTCCTGTCCCCATGAATCTAACAGCTGTGTGTGGATACCAGGGTGGAACTCTTTGCCCTGCTCCTAGTGTTTCCTTCAATGTGACAGGATCGTGGTCAGTGTGGCTCCCTGGCCCTTCTTTATCACTCTACCCGAGAGGTGGTGGAGCGACTGATTCCCATGGTGCGACTGGAAGAACTCCCTGGGTAGCTATAGCAACACTGTCTGTGAGCAGGGACCTTTCCATAGAGCATGGGCACTTTCAAATTGGGGCTGCTAGGGCACCTGTTGAGGTGCACAGGTGATGGTTTACTTAACCCTTAGTACAATAACAGTTCAGACACCTGGAATGACATGTCTTGGCCCCACCCAGTAGGGCATGTCCCCCTTCAGTTCCAGTGGAATACTGTACCTGGTGGGGCACTCAGGCTCAGGCTCATGTAACATAAAGCTGTCAGGGTTTGGTAAATGTAAGATACTGAGTGCTCCTCCATCCTGAGAGCTCTTCCAGGTGGTCGGAATGCAGCCCCCAGTCCCCTTTCCCACAGATCCCTGCCTTCTCTACTTCTCCAGGGGAAGGTGAAGCCAATCACCTGACAGGTGAATCTGGCACAGGTTTCCGCTTCCTGCCTCAGGCAGCCTGCATGCGGAAGGAGTTGGCTCCTCCAGGCCCCAGGTGTTCCTGGGGCAGGACCCCCCTGGGGAGCTGGGGCCTGGTCCAGCTACCCAGGTGCTCCGCCCCAGGCTCTCTGTCCTCAGCGATGTGGCCTCTAACTCCAGTCAATCCATCTGCCCCTGTTCTGCTGAGTCACCTTCTCTTCCGGCATTCTGATCTCTTTTCCTTGCTCTCTTTTGTCCTTCTGTGGCAATGACCCTCCCCTAACACATTATATATCTTACTTACTAAGGTTATTATTTATATTTCATGCCTCCATTTAGAAGGTCAGTTGTAGAAAATTTGTGAATATGCATATCATTCACTGGGTCTCCTTCTAACTGGAAGAGCCCAAACACATTGTAGTGTTATAGCAACAGATAACAGATTAAAATGTTGTTGTTCCCCAGGGAGATTCTCCATCGAGATCAGGAGAGTCAGCCCCACCCCAATCCCAAATCCCCTCCCTGGAGCCCACCCTAATCCCTTCCCAAGCCCTAAAAAAGCTGCCAACAAAAGAAGAAAGGCACGATTTCCCAGCATCCCACTTTTAGGTGTAAGGGAGGTTGTTGCTGGCCAGCTAAAATAAAGGCTTCTTTTGGCTTTACGTGATCGATTTGGATGATTTTATTTTCTTTGGGTACAACAGTAGAAGCTTACTGTCGAGTGGATGGATTCAAAGTTTATTTGAAATTCTGATGGGAAAGAGGGTGCTAGTTATTAAGCTCCCAGAGATCCAAACTTTGAAGATAAAGCATATAAAGACTCAACTATAGCTGGGATGTAGCTCAGTGGTAAAGAAGATGCACATGTGCAGGGCTCTGGATTCCATCCCTGGCACTAGAAAAAAAGTCAACAAATGGGAAGGAATCAAACTAAAAACTTCTTCACAGCAAAGAAAACAATCAAGGGCATGAAGAGAGCCTACAGAGTGGAGGAAAGCTTTGCCACCGGCACCTCAGATAGAGCTGAATCTCCAGGATATACAAAGAACTCAAAAAACTCCCCAAACCAAATAATCCAATCAATAAATGGGCAAAGAAACTGAATAGACAATGAACAGAAGAAGAAATACAAATGGTCAAAAAATATATGAAAACACATTCAGCATCTCTAGCAATTAGGGAAATGCAAATTAAAACTACACTGAGATTCCACCTCACTCCAGTCAGAATGGCAATTATCAAGAATACAACTAACAATAAATGTTGGTGAGGATGTGGGGGAAAAGGCACACTCATACATTGCTGGTGGGACTGCAAACTAGTGCAATCACTATGGAAAGCAGAATGGAGATTCCTCAGAAAACTTGGAATGAAACCACCATTTGACCCAGTTATCCCACTCCTCGGTATATATCCAAAGGACTTAAAATCATCATGCTATAGGGACTCAGCCTACACAGCAGCTAAGGTCACAACAGCCAAGCTATGGAACCAACCATTCATTCAGTGAATGAATGGATAAAGAAAATGTGGTGCATATACACAATGAACTATTAGTCAGCCATAAAGAAGAATGAAATTATGGCATTTGCTGGAAAATGGATGGAACTGGAGAATATCATGCTAAGTTAAATAAGTCATCCCAACAAAACCAAAGGCTGAATGTTCTTTCTGGTATGTGGATGCTGACACACAACAAGGGAGGGTGGGGAGGGAAGAATAGAAGTTCACTGTATTAGACAAAGGGGAATGAAGGGAAGGGAGGGGGTGGGAATAGGAAAGAAAGAATGAATTGGACATCACTTTCCCATGTTCATATATGAACACACAACCAGTGAGACATGTACGACTGCAAGAATAGAATCCTAACTAGAATAAGTTCTACTCCATGGATGTATAATGTCAAAATACACAGAAGAAAGAGAAAGAAAGAAAGAGAAAAAGAGAGAAAGAAAGCAAGAAAGAAAGAAAGAGAAATAGAAAGAAAGAAAGAAAGAAAGAAAGAAAGAAAGAGAAAGAAAGAGAGGAAAGAAATAAAGAGAAGAAAGAAAGAAATAAAGAAAGAAAGAAAGAAGAAAGAAAGAAAGAAAGAAAGAA
>JAJEJO010000852.1:958896-1014498 GCA_020662805.1 Glaucomys volans | reverse complement strand
ACAAGACCCAGTGTCTACAATGAGCACCAATGCACAAAGGCACGATGAGCATCTCCTTGCACTTAAATATTCACTTCTCGTATTTCACGTCACTGAGAACAGGAGTCTGCAACTCTCTACAGTCTGCTCAGTGAACATTACCTTCCTTTTGTTAAATGGTCACCTTTAATAAATGAAAAACAACACAGTGTCACAAAAGAGAAAGTAAATAAAATATTTCATGACAATAAAACAAAGTTTTTCTGCAGCTTTTTAAGTTTAAAATTCTATTGCCAGTGCCAGATGTGCAAGATTTTGCACACACCCAGAGTTGTGAATAACTCCCTCGCTGGTGCGAGGAGCTCTGCACACCTAATGAGCTCGCTATTCTTCACTGAGGATGTAAGTGGCTAGCTGGGCTGATAATTTCTCTAATTTGGATTATCAAAGAAATCATGTTGATATTAGAAATTCTAGGGATCTACACAGGAAAGTAAATAAAATCTTTTCTAAAATACGAGTGAATTTTGAGAACTTTTGCCTTTATCGTTATTGAAATCATTAAATGGAAGGAACCATGTTAATGTAATGTTGAATTTGAAAGTCTAGTAAGATAAATTGTAGTGATGGAAAGTTTCATATTGTCAATTCTGAGTTCATTTTTCTTTAGTGGGACATTTCTATTTTATGGAATAATAGATTAAATGATAATAGATTAAATGATAGCTTTGTGCAGAATGAAAGACTTTGGGATCTTAGACTTGACTCAAGTCTGCCACTAATTCCTATTTATGGTCACATGATACTAAATACATCAATGAGCGGAAAGTTTTATAAATGAATTAGCCTCAGTCAGATGTGGAGAATTAAGTCAAGGGCTTAAGTTCTGCCAGTTACCTGGACTGTGTTCTCACAGGGAGCTCGTATATTGGTCCACGCATGCTTTAGTGTTCTGTTTCACAGAATTTATTGAGTAAGTGAAACACCATATTGCATCCTTGGACACTTACTTTGCCAGTATCTACCCCAAAATAAACGATCAGTCTTTTGGAACTGAAAAGGATCTCAGGAATCAGATTGTCACATCCTGTTTTTACTAACAGGCAGAAAACAGAAACCAACCCAGCAGAGCACTGGGTTGGAGAAGAACAGTTGGGACAGAAGGAGTCAGTGCCTCAAGCGGCCCTCAGAAAGCAGCAGCTCCATGCTGCCATCACAAAAGGGATCAGCACGTGTCCCCAGCAATGACAATAGGTGCTCTGGTTAGTAGACTGGGGCTTCTTTCAGGTCTCCCACCCAAGCATCCCTCAAGCCCAGGTGAGAGCCCGGGGTATCTGTGAAGCAGGGAGAGGGAGGCAGGCTCCCTTATGCTGAGGGGCTGAGCCGCTGTCCTGGATGGTGCACGTGCAGTTCCTGGGGCAGCGTCTCCTAGAGAACCTGTAGAAGGGGCTAATTACCCAGTAGTGGAGAAATTTTGATAAACCTTGAAACAAACTATCCTTGTCATTTTCTTACTCTCTATGCCTCTCAAAATGGCAGAAGGAAGAGATCTAGGCACAAGCCGATGTGGCATGGATAACCCTCTTTTCACTCAAGGACTTGAAAAAGTCTATCTAACTAATGCTGGTCTTAAGAAGAGCCTACATGGACTCAAGCAAATGGCTAGTTTGGGAGATTCAGAGTCAATTCAGAGTCTGGTGTGCTTCAGAAATTTTACTATTATCTTGGCTCATTTCAGAAGAGATGGTGTCTTGAAAACGTGCTGAGAAAGCACCTCCCAGCATCGCCACATGTTTGAGTGTGTGTGGGTGTGCATGTGTCAAGGGTAAACTGGAAAAATGTCAGATCTAAACAAGTAAAGCAGCACTAGGGGAAGCTCAAGGGGCAGGTGGAAGTTCAGCAACTTCCCTTAATTCCCTCAGGTACTTCTGGAATTGTAACCCAGAGAAACAACAGTAAAAAAGACTATTACAGGTAGTGCCCGGGTGAGTAAGAGAACAAGACAGGGGCTTCAAATGAAACCAAATCATCAGCTCAAGCCCCAGCTGGGGTGGGACTTCATGACTTGGGACGAAAATGCCCAGCTGCCCAGTGAGATGGGTGCTCTTTCCTTGAGCCTGGTGGACTGGGAAGTTCCCCTGGAAAATCCAGTTTGATCTTGAGCTCCAAGGCTTTCACTTCTGATCAAGATGGAAAAGGAGGCCTCTGAATAAATGGACAGAGATGGCAAACATCATGCTAAGTGAAATAAGCAGATGCAGAAAGTCAAGGGTCAAGTGATTTCTGTCATATGCAGAAGCTAAAGAGAAAAAAGGACTAAAAACGGGGACACCTTGTAAAAATTGAAGGGAGATCAGTAGTATTCAAGTGGGAGGCCAAGGGTGGGGAGGGGAGGAACAGAGGAAGAACTGTAGAATGAAGTTGACCGAATTATGTTATGTACATAAATGAATATATCACAATGCAGTCTAATTTTACATATAACTATAATGCACCAATAAAAATATCTAAATAGAAGGGAGACCCAATACGGTAGAGGATGGGGTTCAAGGGAGAGAGGAGGGGAAGGAATGAGGAAGTATGGGGGATTGAAATGGAGCAAACTATGTTCTATGCACTCATGAATATGTCTGAATGAATCCCATTATTATGTAGAACTATAATGCACATATTTAAAGAAATATTAAAGAAGACGTACCTGATTAACTGTCCTGTCTGAAACAACTAAATAACAGATAAGATATATAAAAACATGGTTTTTAAGACACTGGACATCAGAAGGCAAAGGACAGTGATCCCCTCAAGGTAGAAATACATGACTGAGGTCAGCAGGTGCCCAGCTCACTACCTAGGGAAGTGAGTGGAGGAGTCAGTGGAGCAGCAGGGACATGGGTCAGGTGGAGCCCAGTGGTCTCTCCAAGCCAAGGCAGAGTAGGGAGTCCAGGGAGCCCAAGACAGTAGGAATTCCTGGGCAGAGTACAGGGGAGGAGAGAGCCACAAAGAAGGATGCTGGAATTCCACAGTGGGTCCTTCTCATGTCTTCAGCTGAGAATTGATGACTTGTGTGTTGAGGTCACTACCCAAGCCTGGAGAAGAGGCCACCTGAGGATCTCAGTGAGCACACCACATGGAGCACTGTTGGCAGAGAATAGTGCCTGTTGCAACCAACCCCAGTAGGAAACTTCACCTGAGATTAAAAAGATACTGGAGGGAATTAGTAGTGATTTAGACATCACAGAACAGAAGATTAATGTTCTTGAAGACAGAGTGATAGGAAGTATCAGAATGAAAAAGGACTGAGAAACTGACAGAGCATTAGTGAAGTATGGAACAACCTCAGATATATATGTGGAGTCTCAGAAGGCAGAAGAGAAGGGAACAGAAGAAGAAATAATGGTTGAAAACTCTCCAAATTTGATGAAAACTAAACACCCATAGATCCAAGAAGCCCAACAAACTCCAAGAAAGAGAAACATGAAGAAAGCCTAGTGAGGCACATCGCAGTGTTTAAAACTAGCAATGAAGAAAAAGTGTGAGACACAGCTAGAGAACAAGACACTCTCAGTACAAAACTTGATCACTTCAACACACAAAATATGCTTCAAAAGTAAGCATGAAATGGAGACTATCTTGGACATGGAAAGCAATTAACAGCCAGCAGATCCATGCTTCACAAATAAGAGGAAGTCATTCAGGCAGAAGGTAAAGGGCACAGTTAAGAATCTGGAGCTACACAAGGAAGGAAGAGCATCGCAAATGGCAACTCTATGGGGGAAAAGCACTTTTTTCCTTATTGTTAAAGTTTCTAAACATAACTGTCAGTTTAAAGCAAAAATTAATAACAATGTACTGTGGGGTTTACAATATACAGAAACACAGAGGTTAGGAGGGACAAATGGAAAATGTTGTAATATTTGATTACTACATATGAAGGGGTACTATATCTTTTGAAGTTCTAATATGATGAGTTAAATATATATACTATAAACTTTAAGGCAACCATTAAAATAATGTAACAAAAATTTGCAACTCTTAAATAAGGTAAAAGGGAATCATAAAAAAATATTAAAGCAGTAGAAAATGTGAACAACAAGGAAAAATCATGGAACAAGGACAGATGACACACAGAAAATACAGGAGAGCAACACATTTACAAAGTGATCACCTCACAACAGTGGTAACAGCAGCTAAATCAAGACAGGTGTTGTCAGATCATACACAGGTGAATGGAAAGCAAAAACTGCCTCCAAGGAACATGCTTTGAAGATCAAGTAGGTTAAAGGAAAATGGATGTAAAAAGACATGCTAAAGTCAACCAAAGGAAGGCTGGGGCAGCCGTATTATTATCAGCAAAGTGGATTTTAGAGTTCAGACATTTGTCAGGGATAAAAATTAGTTTCATATGGATAAAGGGGTCAGTTTTCCCAGACATAATAATACTGAACATTGAGGCGCCAAAAAACAGAGCTTCAAAATACAAGATAGAATGGCAAACTAATAAAAATCCTAACTGTAGTTAAACTACAAAGCCATTCTTTCAGTATTTGACAGAACAAGTAGACAAAAAAAACAAAACAAAACAAAAAAACAGTAAAAAGATAGAGAAAATGGAACCATATTACTAACGGATTTAAGTAACGCTATCGACATGCTGAGCTGACTGACATCAATATGACCCTGTAACCAACAGCGGCAGCAGGCACACTGTTTAAAGTACATACAGGACTTTCACCAGAACAGAACATGCTCTATTTAAAAGGATTCAAGTTACATGAGGTAGGCTGTCTGACTACATGAAATTATATCATTAGTAACAGGAAGATATCTGGAAAAATCCCTAAATATTTAGAATCTAAACAAAACCTGTGTGACAAAGAACAAAATCAACAGAACAATTTTGAAGTATTTTAACTGAGTGAAAAATATATGAAAATGTGTGGGATGCAACTAAAGCAGTATTAAGAGGAAATGGATAGCACTGAAATCCCGGTTAGAAAAGAAGGAAGATCTGAAGTTAGGAACCCCAATTTCAACCTTCAAAAACTAGAAAATGCAAACTGAAGTAACTAGAACAAAGAAAATAATATGTAAGTGGAAATGAATGAAACAGAAAACCAAAAAATAAGAAACAACATGAACAAAAGGTAAAGCATGTTCTTTGAGAAGAGTGTGCTACAGTCTTGCCTCTGGGGAGGGGTCTCACAAATAGGACACAAACTGCCATTTGTGGGAATGATGGTGTGACACTGCCACAGGGTTTACACTGAAGACAGTGCCAGATGGTCATGAGGAACCTCACTTGAGCAAAGCCTCTTACTAATCGAGTCAGACCTTGTGCTGGTGTGGACGGACTCCTGGCAGATGCTGTAGTCTAGCTGCTGTTTATGCTCAGCATAAATGATGAACAGGCAAGCAATGAACAGTCACATTAGGAATTTGCTTAAATTCCAAACCTGTGCTAAATTTGCACATGTGTGCATATTCATGCACTAGAATTTTACATATGCTCTACATGATAGCTAATAGACTGTGTTACATATGTGTATATACATATTAGAAAACTGTGCAATGGAAGCTCTACAATTCAAAATCTTTTCATATTAATTTGGAAAATGAAGAGTAATTGTGACTTAAATTATAGTAAGAGATTTTTTTGTAAAGTTATAATTCAGGACCAATGAACTCTGAAACACATTGATTGCTATGGTTATTATTATTTTTAAGCATGAGTGGTTAATGATCCAGTTGAAACTCTTAAGCAAGTCCAAGTGGAAAGAGCGTGAAAGAGCATGCAGTGCAGCCATGTGGACAGAATTTGAATCCTGGCTCTGCTCTTACTAGTCTAGGAGAACTGATGAGTCTTTCTATGCCTAGCTACATTACCTGTAAGAATGGGGGCAAAAGGCTGGCTTTGAACTTGCAATCCTCTTGCCTCTGGAGCCTCTGGGATTACAGGCACGCACCACACCCTGCCAAGGTAATGTATTTAATGCACCTGACCCAGAGGAGGTAGAGAGAAGAATGGCAATAGATGATGGGTGTTCCTCTCACTGTTACTATTGTTATTGTCAGACTTCTGTTTTACAAGCCCATCCTACATCTGGTTGTTAAGAAGCAAAATAATTTCTGGAATAAGATGGATACAGTTAAGAATAATTTAACCTGAAAATGGAAAGAGAGAAAGATAGAGAAAGATTCATGGAAAACAATATCCAACAGGAAGTAGATATATAAAAATGTGAGATTTGAACTGGATATATCTCCTCTCCCCTTCTACCTCCTGCTGTCTAGACTTGCCCAGATTTTTCCAGCTCATATTATTTCTGACTCCATTCTTGTATCACCAACAGATTCAATTTCCTGTTGTCTTCATTAATATTTGCAAAGCAAGGGCTTAAAGTTTCAATGCTTACAGGAATTAAGCCAGTGATGTGAATGCTTCTCACAGACCTGCTTTATTTGCATATTAATCAACAAGAGATGATTATCCTTCCACACAAAAATTTGCTCTCCCATTTTTCTGGAAACATGGGCTCAGTCAGGATATCTGGGACTACAGAAATATTTGTCTTCTTTAAGAGGAATAATAATATAAATAAGACAATATAAGGTCGATTAGCATTCGTCTGCCATGTTGGCATGAGGAGCAACTGGTGGGAATGGAAGGCACCGGGATCACCTGCCACCTAGAGGAGGTGCTATGTGGCTTCAGTCCTGTACTGACATGCAGGAACATGGGCCCACTGTTGCCAGATCCTGCAGTTTTCAAGAGAAGTCAGACGTTTGGACATGAAGATTCTAATTTTTTAATGTCTCCAGAAATATTTGCTCAGGCTTATCCAAGCACATGGGGGCTGGGTCGAGTCTTCAAGACTCCAGGTTACACAAGAGTCAAGCTTGTCCATGAGTCTGAGAATTGTGCTGGATAGGCCTATCTAACACATAGAGTCCACACACACACACACACACACACACATTCACACACACACAGGGGAGGGAGGGAGAGAGAAAAACACATAGCTATTATAAGTCTCTTGATCATCTACAGTAATGTTCTTCTCTGTTCATCTGTCAGTAAACACAACTAGCCTCAACTATTCAACCAAACTATCTTGCAAAACACAAAGACATTTTTCATAGACTAACTGGCCCATTCTTGTACTCACTTATGAGCTTCTGAGCATGTACCATGATCAACACATTGCAGGCAACATGAAGAGAATGAAGATATGACTGCAGCTCTCTAAATAACTTCTGTCTTTTGACTTTTTTTATACCTGAGAAAGACACTTCAACAAACATTGCTGTTTGATTCAAATAACTTTTCTTTACCTCCCTCTTCTTTCACTCCACATGGGTACATGTGGCATGAGAGAGCTTTTAGAAGGTCAGTGGGAAGAAGGCTTTGGAGACACACAGATGAGTCTTACTGACAGTCAATCAAGGACACTTCCTGTGGAAAACCTCGTCTAGCCACAAACCAAAGCTGGCCCAACTTCCCACCAGCAGGTCACATAGGACGCGTCCCCATGGGCACAGCTCTCTTCCAACCAGGTAGGGTGGCAGCGTGCAGGGCAGATCAACCAAGGAACTTTTTAATTAAAAGTTCTTGACTGCCTGACTTCCAAATAAATACTTATAATATTTTGTTGTCACTCTGAAAAATTTGCCTGTATTCAGCTGGAGCAGATCCGATATAAAATGCTTTCAGTATTTTTAATATTTTAGCCAGGGTTATTTCATTTCATTTATGACTTAGTGCAGTGATTAAAGCAGGTCGCCTAACTCTCTTTAAGCACATTATTTTATGCATAATGGGGTAATTATATTAAATGAGTACACTATCAGTGGACTTCTTGGATGAGTGAATTTTCTTGGGCTAAACAAATGCCAAAATGTATATTACACTGTTCTGTCTTGGTGCATTAGGCTGGAATTTAATTACCTTGAGTAAAATGTTATAACAAAATCTTATCAGTGTAACTTTTCTACATTTTCTTGTGTGAGTGAATGCTGCCCAGCCTAACCTCCCAACCCCATGAATGAGATCATAGAATTAAATCAAATGCTACCAAGAATTAAATGTAAGAAGACAATTTCTTAAAGTGGCAACCGTGCCGTGTAAGTAGGAAATGGAATCTTGTTCCTAGGAAAGCTGCTTCTCCCCATGGGGGAGAGACTGGACACTAGAAGCAGTTGTCCCCCAAGGCCTGTTGTCTCTCTGCCCTTTTGTTCTGTGAGATCTGGCCTGTGGCTTTCCTTTCTGTTAGCTTTGCCTCTGTTTGCTGGGCTTTCACTCCCATTTCCTTAAAAACATAAAATCTTGATTTGCCCTCATTCTCCTGCTCTGTCCTCTGCAGCTCAGTCCAGGAAATGTGTGAATATTAAAACTGTAGGTAGGTGGAGAAAGCAGGTGTAGAGGATTGCAACCCTGATTCCCAATCACCATCACTCACCAGATCCCGCCTCCTGCAATTTCATTGAATTTTTGGATAATGCACACAGTGGTTAGTGGAGCGTGAACATCCCGAGATCCACTTAAAAGTCTCAGCTGCAGTGAGTGTGACTGCAGGACTCAACTTCTTGGAGCCCCTGGAATGTTCCCCCACCTCGCCTGTTTCCAGGGACTTCAGAAGTAGAGGTCCTCATTTCCTGGAGGCTGGGCTAAGGACCCCTGATGTGGTCCTGAGGCCGCTGCTCCTGGGCCTGGTCAGCACTCGCCTTGGTAATATCCTGTTCTCCTCACTCCTCCCTAACCCTGAAGCTTCCTGAGGACAGAGACTGCCTTCACGGTTGTGTGTGAGGATCTACCAGATCCATAGCACACATGATAGTGTCCAATATCAACCTTCCATCAAACGACTGTACAATGATGCGAAATGGCAATAACGCAGACTGCCATCACGGCAGTCTATGCGCCAGCCGCCTATGTGCATCGATTCCACAGCAACATCCTGGTTTCATAGGTGAAGAAATTAAGATGCACACTCCAGATCATGAACTGACAGGGGGTCAAAGCTACAGTCAAGTACGAATCAACTTGTCCTCTAAGGCTCCAGACATTCCAAACAATGCCCACAATGTCCTGTTATCAGTGAGCGTGACTGTCCTCAGGGGTCCCATTGCATGTGCGGTGAGGAGTCATTGGTCAACACCAGCCCCCTGGGAGGAGGACTCCCCTGGAAGTCTTTGTCCGTCATGAACAGAGTGCACACGCAGGGCCCTGGACAAGTGGAAGCCCAGCAGGACTCACAGGGGGGCACCACACACTGACTGATGGAGTCCGATGCCCTAAGACCATCAACCAGTCCTGCAGCAAAAGAGGGAAAATAAGTCCAGCCTGGGTGGACCAGACAAAAATTTCAGCTCCCTGTGTGGTCTGATTTGTAACCCAGCATCTTAACTATCAGACTAAATAGAATCTGGCTTAGGCTGTCTTTCGCAGTCCATGTATAAGAAGTCAACCACAGAATATTGTAAGTACATCCAGTTGTAGGTTTCTGGTACAATTATAAGTGGTAAAATGAATACCATTTTGGCAATGGTGTTTATAATTATGTTTCATAATTAACGTTCCTAAGTAATATTTTAGGTTCACACCTCCATTTGCAGTTTTCTTAATGAAAGATTTCATACTAAAGACTGCAAAATACCAGGGGCAGGTCAGGAATCACTAGGATTAATAATATTCCACTCAGAAATTTTGAAAGGCTGAGGTTAAAGTTAAACTCACAAGAAAATTAGTCATGTCTAGTGGATTAAACCTTGCCTGGGAAGATCAGACTTCATATAGTAAACACAGTCTTCATAATTAAAATGCTAATCCTCTTTTAGAAAGGAAGTCTTGTTTGTCACTAAAATGTTAAGAAAATATATAGAAGGCCAAGGCAATTTTATTCTGAATTTTTATTGTGTTTAATCCAATTTAAATTGGTTGAGGGTCTAAAGAGTTAGGGCAGGCAGCGAATCACCAAGTGTTCATGGAGTGTCTGTTACGAGTCAGGGTTCGGCACACGCCTTCCTAATACAGCACAGTGAAGGCACCCCAACCACACAGGCCAATGAGCAGTGGTACCTGGCAGGCGCTCAGAAGTATCCGCTGAAGCAACGAAGGTCCGTTAAACAACCTTCAGTGGAGCCTGCGTCCTGAGAGTTATCAGCTCTGGTGAGAGGTAAAGGGGACCTTGACGGATTCTTACCAATAAGCATGGCCTCACAGCCCTCTCACCATGTCCTTTTATTTACACCTGCATCTAGAGACCTCCAGGTCAATCTTTCCTGCTGTCCAGTTATTTCAGAACTTCAAGTCAAAGTGGTTTGGGGCCGATTGTATATGTAATTAAAAATGCAGCTGTTTCTATTCTTTCTGCCAATATGAGTATCTGTACTGTAGAGAATAAAGCAAATTTTTTACTATTTAGGTGTAGGAAAGAGCATACTGGTGCTTCTGATTGTTGGCCGTGCCCTACAGAAGGAACTAAGAATGCAGCTGGCAACTGAGCTCAGGTAAAGTCCTACATCCAGGGCTGCCTTGACCAAGGAAAGAATGATCACTCAATAAAAGGTCGTGTCACAGTGGCTCAGTGTTTTGGAAGAAAATTGTTAAGATTCTCTAACTGACTTCACATGCCAAAATCAATTCTAAGTAACGTTTAGTGTCAGAAAGGTATAGGGAGGAAATATAAATAAGTAAATGATTTTTAAGTGATTTTAGGGTAAGGGTCCTTCCTAGCATGCTCCAGCTGCAGAAATCATAATGATTGCTAGATTTGACTATTAAATCTTTCTACATAAAATAGCATATCTGCAATATAAGAGAAAAATATGTCAAGTACTTAATAAAGAGAAAATTCTTATACATAAGGAAAAGAGACAAATACCCCCAGAGAAAAATAGATAAGACTTCTGCATCCATCAATACAACATGTTGGATAGTTTAGGAACAAATTCTCTCAAAAATATTTTAGAGATGGAGGAATGTTGCAAAACAATGTAATAACTCTACGTTCATATCCATCCTTAGGAAAGCAAAGAACAGAAATAAAGGGAGGGAAGCTGGAGGGTGGGTCACAGTGGAGCTCTCTCCAAGGGACTCTTGCCAGGGACACACATACTGAGTCACACGTGGTCTAAGGACCAGACACAAGTCTTTGGATCCACACCAAACAGGGAGTTGGAATGTTCTGTTCCAACCAGAACTCCTGAAGGACAGCACCCACAGTACAGGTGGCTAGGAAATAATTCACCAGCAAAGGAGGGAGGTCAGAGGAACTGGGCTCACTCGGTGCCAAAGCCAGTTACAACACTCTAGGGATCAATCAACTAATTTAATCTTCACAACTCTTTCCAGAGGGTACTGTTATTATCCCCACTTTGCTGCTGAGAAGATAAAAGCTGGTTAAGGACCACTGTTGGCAAGTATGGGGGCCCAGGAAGTTTGTTTCCAGGAAGGAAGAGCAGTGTATCTCCTGGCAAGGGTGAGCACCCAGAATTCAAAAGAGTCTTCCCTGGTCAATTAGACAAACAACTCCAGAGAAGCAGGCAGATGTTAATAAGCAATTTGCAGAAGACATACATGGCTGAATTGATAAAGGAATAGTCGCACAACATTACCAATGCAGATTGAAAGTCAGACAGGGTCACACATTGGCCAGCAGAACAGTGGACACTATTATCCCTGGCTGAATCAGATATAACTGAAATTATCACCGAGGAACAATCTGGCAGCACCTAGAGTCTATCTGAAGGTCTCTCTGTTCCATGGCTGCCTCGCTTCACAGGCTGGTGTCCGATTGTCACCTCCTTTGTGAGGGCTGTACCGAGGCCACAGCCCTCCCCACCAGCCCCTCAGGGAACAAGGCTATTCTGCCCCAACTCACTTCCCTGTCAGTCCTCGTCATCTGTGACTGAGGGCCAGCGTGGTGTCCCTCTGTTATTGTTCTTTCCATGCACCTAAGTAGGAAATAAATAAATGTTGCTGGTTTGGCTATAAGAAGGACACATGGAACCAAACGAGCCAGCTTCAGTTTTCCATGCTGCTTCATTAGCATACATCAGACACATCTTGACAACCCAATTATACTGAGCAAAACATATCTTAGGGCAAACAAATCTTTAGCATTTTTGCCTTCTGCAGATTTGCTCTGTATTTTGTTGAAATTAAAATTGAACATGACATATTTTGTGAAGAAAAGTAAGAAAATGAATTATCGTACACTAATGTCAAGTTTTATCTTTATCAAATCAATTTAAAAAATCATGTTCACTCTATTGAACATCCCCAAATGACAAAGGCCTAAGACTCTAATTGAGTTTGGATAAACAGGACTGAATCATTAAATGTTTCCATTTATTATACAAAATCCATGCACTAAGTAGGTATTAAGAGAGGCAACCTCATCTCTCTCCAGAGTCTAAAGACTACCTGTGACTTCTGTTGTTACCTACATGCACAATTCTCAAGTCCACAGTTTAACCCTGATTGCTCATCACCTTTCCTTTCACTGTTATTTTTTCCTTTTTTAAACCTCTAGTAACACATACTCTTAGTAGAAAATAGTTTCTAAAAATTAAATAAGGTATGATTAGTCATAATACTACCACCCACAGTTGAGATAATCACTGCTGATATTTTAATGTGTGATTAGTCTGGTGTCATTTATATAATATTTTACAAGGCCAAAATCTCACTGCATGTATAATTTTAGCATGTTCTTTTTAAAATTCAACTTAAGTATTTTCTTTTGTTAATACATTATTTTTAACTGCTATACAATATTCCACTGAATGGATTCATCATAATTGAACCCTTTCCTTAGTTTGGGAGCAAATTTTATTTCTGTTCCTGTTTCTTCTTTGTTATAGGCAGCACTGTGGAATGAATAGTTTTGTGCATAATGATATTTGGAGCTACATTGGATCTAAGTGCATAATGAATTTTCTATATTTGATTTGAGGAACATGAACATATAACCAGGTCACTTTTTCTCACCTCCGTTGTGGGACCTGAAAGTGATAATTTTACTGTGTCTTTGTCAGGACTATTATTTTTAACAGCATTATTGAGTTATCATTGACATATGAAAATTCTATGTTGAAAACGTGCCACTTGAAGAAGAAGGCCATAAAGAAGAACAATATCATGGCATCTGCAGACGAATGGATGGAATTGGAGAATATCATGCTAAGTGAAATAAGCCAATCCTAAAAAAACAAAGGCTGAATGTTTTCCCTGATAAGTGGATGATGATACATAATGGTGGTTGGGACTTGGGGGGGTGAGAGAAAGATGGAGGAACTTTAGGTTATGTAGAGGGAAATGAGATGGGAAGGGAGTGGTGGTATGAAAAATGGTGGAACGAGACAGACATCATTACCCTAGTACATGTATGATTAATAAGAATGGTATGAATGTACATCATGCACAACCATAGAAATGAAAAGATGTACCCCAGTTGTGTACAATGAATCAAAATGCAGTCTGTAAAAATAAAAATAAATATATGTGCAACTTGATGTTTTAACATATATTCTCCTAGTAAATGAAAGTAAACTAATATGTACTGTGAACTAGCTGCCGTACCCTAGATCTCTGGACTTGCTCTGGCATAACTGACCTCCATCACATCAGCCAGCCACTACAGTTCTGCTTACACACTGATGTAAAAGGATCACAAAGAGGTGTCTGCACTCCAGGGTTCACTGTGACCCTACTCACATGAGCCAGGACATTTATTTAAAAGTCCTTGGATGAATGAATAGATAAAGAAAATGTGAATGTGACATGTAGAAACAACAAAGTATTATTCAGCCTTAAAAATGAGAAAGTACTGAATATCATCATTTGCCGCATACCCTAAGGATTCTTTCGAAGAAATACATTTGATATAAAACTTTGCAGACTTCGTCCCCCGCTGACCCTGCTCCTGCGCTTGCTGTTGCACCCAGAGAACATCACCACCTACTGAGCAGTAGGACTCAGAATGCGGTGTCCTCCGCCTAGGTCCTTTCTTAGCCCAATGTCCCTGGAAACAACATTCTGCCTCAAACCTGCATCTGTCCCCTTCTGCATTCACACTGCTGCTGCTTGATCCCAGGACCCTTCTACTCCTGGTTGGGCTTTTTAAAATTGTATTGAATTTTACTTTTCAAGACAAGACTAATACATGCTTAGAGAGATGTATTGAACACTGTAACACAGAAAGAAAAAAGCCACCTACAGTGCCACCACCAGCAGCTCCTGCTTAACTGTTTGGGTGTATTTTCCTCTAGGATTTTTCCTATAATAATTTTGCTAGAAGAGTGTGATCATACCAAACTCATACTTCTCTGTTTTGCTTCTCCTTCTATTGTACCTGATAATTTTCTCATATTACTAAAACCCTTTGCAGACTTTTAAATTCATACTGTTTTCCTAATGGTCCATTAGGTGATTGCACCGTGGTCTACAGAACCATTCCCCTTACTGTTTGGCATTTTAATTACTCATAAAACTCTTCCAGGAGATTTAGTTGTTTCCTTAGGATAAACTCCTAGAAATGGGATCATTCCATTAAGGTCTATAAGTATTTTAAAGATTACCTGTTTTTATCTACTCTCCTCCATAAACTGCCTAATACAGATTTCTGTAGAACACAGCTGATTGCATCCCAAAACAGCTTCCTTTCCCAAGCAGCTGTGCAGCTGACCATTCACACCTATTAATGAGAACTCAACTCTGCTTACCATCTAAGGACCGTCACCTGCAGGCCCACCCATGTCACAGCTTCATAGGATGGTCTCCTCAGTTCTGGCACCCTCGCTTCCGAGTACTACAAACTCTTATTCTCTCACCCCACCTCTGTGAGTGCACTCCTTTTGCTATATCTGACCCTTATGTGTCTATTGTAGCAACTGCCACAGTTTCTTACAGTATAGTTTATTGTGGATAAATGCAATAGGATTTTTCAAGGTTCATGAATTATTGTTATCAATATTTGTTTCTATTGGGCAAATTTGAATGTCCTCCACATAATTGATGTAAGTTCAATAAAGTCAGATCTTAAACTAATTCTTCTTCTGCATTAGTTTTTATTTACAGCTTGAATGATAAAACAATACTTCCTTGTATGTATTCCATAAGACATTTCTAAAATAAAAATATTAATACATGAATGCTCTTGGAGATTCTAAACAAAGAAGCACCAGACCAGGTCATCCCTGGAATTCCTTCCTTCTGTCATGTTCATGATGCACTTCTGGAAATGTTTTTATTGTGTGTGTGGTTCTGGGGGTGGAACCCAGGGTCTCATGCATGCTGGGCAAGTGCTCTACCACTGAGCTACATCCCTGGCTTAAAACCATCTTTATTCAATACTGATGGAAAACATGAGAGCATCTAATTGAATTTTTTTCTTAATGCAAAGCAAGAAATCAATTAGATCACAACTGTCCCTGCTGAAAATCCAGAGGAATGAACATTTTTCATGTTGATTTTTCAGAGACTTAACAATGGGGAATTAACTGGATAACATTAGCATAGACTTATGACTGGGGCCCAAGAATATGAAATATGTATGCAAAGTAATTAAAATTCTGCCAGTAATTATATTGGAAATGTGTGTGTGTGTGCACATGTGTGTGTGTTTCACATAATTTTGATTGAAATATTGGGAAGACCTTGAACCTTCTAAACAGTATCAATTTGCTGAGTCAACGAAGCTCATATACTGACCATTTCTTAACTGCCACTACTAAACCATATGGATTTCTAAAACTCCAGGCCTTTGGTATATCTAAATATAATTTTAGAGCTGTTTCTTTTTAATTTCTACTATTTTTGAATTTTTTTTTAATTTTACTTTTCTGCTCTGAATGTTATTTGATATAATTTTAGGCCCTAAAAGCCTTGAATGAAGAGAGACTTAAATACCTGTGAACTTATTTTATTCAAGTACATTGCTTCTTAATTACTGTGAAATAGCAAGTTCACATGTGGCATTAAAGCTGCGTTCATTCATCTATATTTACTATTCTTTAGTGAACATAATATTTATTCTGATAGGAGATTAAACCAAAAAACAGCACCTCAAAGTAAAATAAAAATAGTCATGTAAACTATGAAATTATACTAAATTTTCAAATGTCTAAGAGATGAAAATACATCAAACAATTAAAAATTTTAATTTATTAGCTCCACTTAAAAGGGGCCCATCCAATCATAAATAAGATAGGAAAAGATTCATTACTCTTTATGAAACAGATATCATTAACTAGAATCTTCTAAAGCAGGGCACAATTTTAAAGCCTGGAATAAGAACTGTGGGCTATTTTTGTAGATTGACGGAGACACGTTCGTACAGAAGCAGCAAAATTGCATTATCAAAACCCAAAGCCGGAAAGGACATTCTGTTTCAGGTTGCCACCGAAGTTAGCTCAAAATCAATTCAATTTGGCATTTACTGGGGCCTGTGACCTGCAGCACTCTGCGCTGGGTGCTGGGACAGATTTAAAATGATCAGGATGTGAGCTGCAGTTTTCCTCCCAGGCCCTAATAGTCCAGGAGATGAGATAAGACATCCCACTGCTCACCATAACTCCACGTGAAGGAATGGAGAACAACGTGGCAAGGACGGCGACATTCCCTCTGGCTGTGGCCCTAGGGCCAGCTCTGCCTAAGGAAACCCAGTAGAGACCTGGAGTAGAGGGATGGGAGGGTGCACAGAGGGCACTGGAGCGCGCCTGCGCACAGGGATGCTTTACGCAGAGGCAGAGGTACTCACAGAAATACGCACAGAATTGAGACCGAGTTCAGGGACTGGCGACAGTCTGGTTGGAGTGGGAGCTTTAAGAGGAAGGTGAAGATGTTGAAGGGGTCTCGGGCTGGTAAGGTCCCGGTGAACTAGTTTTGGTCTTTGATAATGAAATAAGCTCTTCTCCCTAATAAAGCAAGTGATGCTAAAGACAGGTGATTGTCTAAGCAGTAAGAAAAGCGAACACACGGACCAGGAACACGTGTTTTGTACTTATGTGCAATGGCTTTAAGTTTAAAAGGTGATCGGAAGCTTGGCCCAGGGCTCCTCAAACCCATGCAGTCTTCTGCTGCACGTGTGTTTGAGAACTCGGGGGCCTTCATCTGGGAAAGAGATTTCATCCCATTTTTCTAAGAGTGCTTCACCTTTAAAAATGTTAAAAGCCAGTGTTCTAGAGGAAATTGGTTAGTGGAGCAAAACATGGTTATTTGGTGAGTCCAAATTTTTATTACTTTGTTTTCTTGCCAAATAATATAAATCAAGTTTAGTTTGTCATGCTCTAGTCTAATTTGGCTTCAATTTTGGAGTATTCTGGAGATTGGCATTTTCTTAGGCTCCTTTTTTTTTTCTTTGAACACTAAAAACACAGAACTTATTAAAACAGATTTAACAACACAGAGCTGCCCATATCCTTTCAGCCACTCCTCCACAATCCAGAGTGTCTGTCCACACACTTAAATCCTCACATCACATAGACTTATGTCACACTCAGGTGTGTGAGAGAGATGTATTTCTTCTTTTCCTAAAACAAAATCTGTATTCTAAACAGAAAAGTACATATTACTCTACACATTGTGATTTTAATGTTTAAACAATGCATATGGATATCTTTCCAAATCAGTATGCATAAATCTAATTCATGCTTTTAAAAAAGTTATAAAATATTCCATTGTGGAAATTTACAGTGCTGTAATTCCTTTAGACATTTTCTAATTGAAAAGCATTTACATTGTTACAGTTTTTGGTTATTTAAACTATGCTGCTATAAAGATCTTCATATATCATTATATATTGGGGCTTTTATTTTTCTAGGATTAAAAAATAAAGTGGGATTGTTTGTTAAAAAAAAGCAGTTATTGAATTTTAATAGACATAGCCACATAACTTTTCAATAAAGTTTCAGTAAGCAATGCACATATACATACCTGCATTAGAAAGAAGTACTGGTTCTGCTGTGCCATACCCAGGGACAATATTCTAAATATTTAATAATAAATAAAAATTGATGTGCACATTCAGGTGCCCTACAGTAACCCTCTAAATCCTGTACCTCATAAGCTGGGAGAGTCTGACCCATTGGAGATGGTGGGAGGGGGCTCTGGGAGAAAGGGGCTCAGGTTACCAATGTTTACATGGTGAAATGTGGTTTTTCAATGGCCTTACTGAGCTTACCAGGAAGGGATCAGCCCAGCTTTGCTAGGAGTGAGACTGGTGGATTTTTTTTTAATTTGCATATTTAATTACATAAAATGGTATCTCACTGGTATTTTAAATTTTATTTGCTTACCTTTTAGGTTAAAAAAACAGTTTTGGAATGATGATTTTTATCATTTATCTAATACCTATTAAATTTTTTTTCTATTTATCTTTGTATCATCAATTTGAAGGAGCTATTTGTAAGTTAGTTATATTATTTGTTAAATATTTACAAATATTTTCTCTGGAACCTTCATTTTTTACTTATATTGATCTTCAGCAATACTAAGTTTTGAATATTTATGTAAAATAAAATCTATTAATCTGAAATACTATTATACTTATGTTTCTTATTTAATAAAGTTTTCTAGTTCAGTTAAGCCCTGCAATTTTCTTGTTAGGTTTTCTTAGGAATTGTGTAGTTTTGCTCTTTTTGTGGTATTTCCTGCTGCTGATGGATGCCACAAAGAAAAGCAATTTTGTTTTGCATACTTATTTTATATATATCCACCTTACCAAATTTCTTTGGTACTTTGAACAGCACTTTGGATGCTGATTTTGTCCTTGTCCTTCTTCTTTTCAATACTTGTCACACATTGTATTTACTTATTGCTTTAGATTCTCTGAAACAACCTTAAATGATGGAAATGAAAGCAGACATGGTGTCTTGCTCCCAGTTCCGTGGTGATGGCTGTGGTTCTGCTGACTTAAAGTCTGGCCGGAGTTGTGCGCACCTTCTCAGTCTGATGGCCCAGCTTCCAGCTCAGCAGGTCTAGGAGCCTGAGGGCTCTGCAGCCCCTTTCCCACCTCTCACTCTAGGCAGTCCCTAACATCCTGCCAAGCCTCCTTCCAGGGGGTCCTCTACCCACAACAGGTCGTTTCTTTCTGTTTTCAAGACTGGACTCCCCACACCTTCCAGCGCAATGCAATTCAGTTCATTCTCTGAATAGTTCCCGAAGTTATTTTGTCAAAATTCAGAACGGCCTTCCTTTTCTGTTTAAAATCTCCACAGTCTCTTTTAAATTCACAGAATCAAATTGGAACTTGTGAACAAAAGGCACCGTGCCTTTCTTATTCTGGAACTAAACACCTGCTCCTTGGTCTTGGGCCTCCTGCCCCTTTTCTCCCCAGGGCCACGCTCACTGCCCAGGTTCCCGCTGCTCTCTGACAGCACTAGCTCTTTCCATCCCTGAGGATTCCTTCTGCTGGGACTCTGCCCCCCTCTCCTCCCCCTCCTCTCCAACTTTCAGGCCCTTCTGGGTGCGGGGGCACTGTAGGCCTGGGGCTCTCCAACACAGTCTGCCTCCTCTCCTGCTCTGAGGCCCCAGGGGGCCGCTCTGTCTCCTTTCACTTTTGTACCTACAGCACTGTGATCCTGAAGTTTGGAAGCAGGAAAGGAAGAGAAAATTGAGGGAGGGCGACAGAGGAAGGCAAGAAGGAAGGATGGGAAGGGAGGGGAGGGGGAGAGGCAGAACTTACTGAAGATTTTTTCTGAACAGAATTGTTCAGAACCACCTACTCCTGAAAAGATTCAAAAATGGATTTTAAAATGTTTAAAGGGATTATCAAGAATAAACGAAAGAAAACCATTGTTTAACATATAAAAATTAAAATTTTAGAGCAGTATTGAGTAATTAAGAGAAAAATGATTATGCTATATGTTAGGCAACTTATCTTCAATGAAAAGTAGTGCAGAGAGCAAAAACCAAATAAATAAATGAAAAAGCTGAAGAAAAATGTGAAAAATGAGCATAGTGCTTTATGCTTTGTAAACTCTTTATTGCATTTAAAACATGAAACAAAACCCAAACAGCAAATTTCCTGTGCAAGTGGATTGTGGTAAAGCAGATGATTAATTTTCTTGCACTGTTCTCCAGGACTTGCTCCAATACCACTTTGTATTTCAAGATGGGTTTTTAAATAGTGCAAGTTGTAATACATGCTCTTAACATGCCATATATCAGGGTATGTTTATATTTGCAGTATTGTGTTTTAATTATTATCAATTACAATAATTAAGCTTAGATTGTAGTAGTGATTTTCATGAGAAAGGCTGGGTCCCTCCAGGAGTCTGAGTCACCATCATCAGCTCTCAATCAACATGGTCAGAGCTTCTGGACACCACGGTGGGCCTGGTGCAGACAGGTCAGCAAGTCGCTGTCAATAGCGGTTGCTAAGAGCCCTGAGGGAGAGGAAAGGGACTTGGAACAGGGGTTCTGGGGCTGGATTACCAGGTTCAGTTCCCACTCATCACTAACCAGTTGACTAATTGCTCAATGACTCAGTTTCATCATCTGTCACAAGGAGATAATAATACTTTCTTATTCATGATGAAATATAAAGCCCTTAAAAAGAAATTAAGCATCAGATAAGTGTTGATGATTTTTAATCTCATCCTTATTATTTAAAGAAATATGATGCCTGCCACTAGGGAACAGGAGAAGGGCAGAGAATTCCATGTAACAACTACCAATCTATTTTGTGAACCTATATAGTGTATATATCCATGGTGTATAGTGGAACTATACCACATTCCAGAAGAAATTTGATTGCAAGATGAATCATTTAAGATGAAGTAGGTGAAATTGTAAGTTTAAAAATGCAATAAAGAAGTAGAAGCAAAGAATCTGTGATGACAGTAACATCAAATCCAAAATCCAACATTTTATACACTGGCTTTTTTTGTACACTGGATTTCTTAAAGTGGAATCACATTGATATGTTGCAATCATTTGTAGAATTTACTTTAGCATTATATTTGGAATTCTTTTTGAAAAAAAAAAACATATTCCTTTGTGGAAATTTAAAAATGAAAACGACTTGTATTAATTATTCTGAGGAAGTACTTATGTTCATTACAGAAGTGGCGTAGGTGACAGCTGTCTTCTACTGCAATGAGAAATGACGGTTCTCTCGGGGCTGAAATACTGAAGGTGAGTTCCATGCCATGCAGGCAACTTTATCTTCAGTTTCAAGCTCTGAAAAATTGTGTGTTTGTGTGTGTGTGCGCTTAGGGTGGTGGGGGGATTTCTTTCCCTGGATTTTATAATCATGACATTATTTGAAATAAATTCTTCTCCAAAGTTTCTTTTTACTAACACTTCAAATGAAAAAGCATCCCTGATTAAGATAAATTCTAGAAAATAATGTAGAGGGCATTTAAAAACACCTGGATAAATGTGTAGCTGTTAGGCTCTTTTCTTTTCCTAAAATCTATACATTTCTCCCAACTGTAATAAGCATGCAGGGTCCACTTAATCCCCTCTGCCTAAACAATGGAACTCCCACATAGTAATTTTTCCTATTTTTCAAAAGGTTGATCTTTTAATTGTGTGCATGCCCGCGCGTGCACACACACACACACACACACACACACACGAGTCATTCTTAGGGTTTTGTGTAAAACAGGACCTCTAATGTGTTTCCAGTAGTGTATTATTTTATCCCTTCTTTATTGATAAACAATGACTCGCTGCTCTACAAATATGCTGAATGACCTGGAAACAGCAGATAATGGCTACCTAGCTTTGGGGGAGAAGCCTGGTAAAACATTCTAACTAACAGGACTAACAGCTTCAAAGACAAAATGACTCTGTGTCTCAGATAGAAGAGTTGCCTGGTTTCCTACAAAGCAAGAGTAGGAATCACCGACCTGAAACTGAGTGGGAGTGACAGGGTGGGAGGTGACTGGATGCCTGAGAGTGGTCCCTGGACAATGGCCACAGGCAAAGCCACAGGTGAACATAAACGAGATGCACGGGGCTCTTGTGGCAAAAAGACAGGACTCCATGCCTGTGAGCACTTTGTGTCCCCTTTTATGTCCACTCTCCTGCTTTCCCAGTCAGCAGTGTGAACAAGTTAGAGCAGACCCCCTCTTACCAATTTTACAGGTAAGGGACTGAGGCCCGAGGGGGACAGTGAGCGGCCTGCTGTGTCATGACACTCAGTGTTGGTGCCATTCAGAGGTCTCAACTGGACTACTTGGATGGGACTTGGATGGGATGTATAGTCCAAGTCCTGTTCAAAGTCCACTGGAATCACCATCATTCACACCACTTTACCACGAACCATGTGCTAGAGTTTTTAAATGAATGCTATAGATTTAAAGGTAAGTTTCCCTATGTCAGAGGGCCCTTCCAGCCTATTTCTTTTTCCTGAGACCGCAGTTTCTTCATAAGCATTACATGGAGGATAAAACATGAGAGAATAAAAGGCTATAATCTGTTAATAAACATTTGGATTTTTAAATGCCCTAACAAGCATTTCAGTTTAAAAAATTATGATAGTGACTGTTCTGATTTCAGAATTCCCATGCATGAGAGCACATGGCTTCTATATAGGTGTAAGATGCAGATGATCAATCAGACTGGCCAATGTGGAGGAGACAATCTTCAGTTCGCTGGATGGTCACTATCTACACTCTACAGAGACAGGATTGGCCACGGCCGGGTTCAGCAGATGGGTGAGGAGAAATCCCCATCTTTCAACCTGGGAGACCCCTGTACTCTAGTGCTCATGGATGCTGTACATGAGGAATCGGGGTGAAGGTGATGGTGACTGGATGCCCACTCCCCTGCAAGTGCAGGGATGCACTGAAATCATCTTAGTTTGTGGTTTATGATGGACATAAAGCTGGGTCAATGCAGTTGCCAGGATACATAATTCAATTCTGGTATCAATGGAGTGGGCCCCGCTTCTTGAGAGCACAGTGGACTCTGAAGGATTTGACCATGTTAAGCAGCCAACCGAAGAAGGAAAACTCCAGAAGAAACTGTGGAGCAGACTCAGATGGACCACTGCAGCAGCACCCCTTTAAGACTGTCCTCCACGTAGAAATCCAGAGACGGGGAGAAATGGCCTGTGTTTCGGGCACCATTAAAACTTTACCAGTAAGATTTATTTTGGAGACAACTTGTCTTCCTTTTGAGTTACATTTTCTCATAAAATATTTGCCCTATTTATGTGTGCCTCTGAAATTTGGGGTTCGGTTTTGGAGGAGGATGAACAGCTACCATGAATCTATGATCCCAAGACAGGTGACTGGGGAAATTCGAGGCTGTGGATCTGTGGTTTCTATTTTATGTCCTGTGTAAATCCTCAGTGCTCAGCTGCTGGTTTCCTCCCAAGGCATTTGGGAAGCCGGGCAAGCGCTGGCATCCGGGTCTTCACGATATGCTGTGGGTGTAGGCACCTTTGATCAGCGCTGGCTGTCTGTCTGTAATGAGTGACTTCCTGGGTAGCACGGATTGACAATAGGGTCCTAATCCATATTTTATCAAGGGAAGAACTGAATCCTGGATGGTAAAAATGACACAAGGCTCCACAAATCAATACAAGGGTCCTAAACAGAGCTTGGGTTCTTGGACTCCTTGTCTGATTCTTTATTTTCCCATCTCACCTCTCCAAAACTCTTGTCAAGTGCAACTTGCAAATAAAAAGGCTTTGCCAAGAATGCTCTGTACAGGAATGAAGTTCCGCCCTCACAACCTGAATTTGTGTCACAGACACTGTCAATACAGAGTGAGATTGCCAAATAGTCATGGAGACAGGATCAAAACTGTCATCGTTTTAAGAATAGAGTAAAACTGAGGTCCACGTCTTTACCCAAACTTGCTCTTAAATGTGGGATGGTAAGAGTGGCATGTATTCAAACCCACAGGCTCTGAAACAATTGCTGAGTTACAGCACAAACCACCCCTTGTTGATTACTTCAGTCAAGAATATACAGCTTAGGTGACGGGGCAATGTTGGTATTAAATTTTGTTTTATGTTGTAATTTTTACCTGTTTGGGATGTGAATTGTGATGAGAAGTATTTCATTCCTTTGATTTACAGCCCTGAGAACAAAGATTCATGGCGGGCAACTCTAATTGAGCTCTCCCAGCAGCTCTCAGGAGGTAAGGGCGGGGAAAAGACGCTCCTGGAGGGTCCAGGATGGATTCCAGAGGGGACTGAACAGACAACCAGGAGAGCCTTTTCCTACTCCGGCACCCACGTGGCGTGACTCTTCTCGGGTGAGCACATGGCGGGGGTGAGAGGAGGCGAGGAAGCAGGCCTGTGGAGCTGCCCGTTACTGTGGTTGTCCCCTGCAGAGCAGAGTGGCCGGCACCACTGGGAGCTGGGCTCCTGCCAGCTGAGGAGAGGAGAGCAGCTGGTCTGAGCGGGTTCCACAAGCTACCTGCTGCAAGATCACCTGTCTGTGACCCTAAGCAGGTGCCCCACGTGCTCTGAAATGTCAGCGCCCTCCCCCAAACCCTGTGTGGCAACTGCAGACAGAGACTCCTCAGCCTCGTGCTGCGTTTCCAGCCCTTTTGAGTAGGTGGCACCCGCAGGGCCTGGGGACGTCCTCACAGTGCTGGGGTTTCAGAGCAGGAAGAGCACTTGGTGAGTTTCTGTTCTCTCAAGACCCAACTCACACAAGAAGCAACCATTTCCACAGCCTGGTGGCCTGCAGAGTGGAACTCATTGTTAATCCCACAGCCAACCAATTTGTACAATATGCTGGGCACATAAACCTCTGGCACATCTGGTCTCCTGGCCCTTCTCATTTGACCGTCCATTCATTCATTCATTTCGCCATGTTGCGCACCAGCACAGGACCCCTGGGCACCGTGAGCACCAGCTTGCGACCCAGGCCTGCTTCCTGCTCTCCAGGAGAGCTTGCTTCCTTACAGTGAGCTGGAGGCAGGCAGGGTCTCGGTAAGCAGTTTGGAATGTTTAAAGAGTACAATGGAAGTTCATGTGGTGGAGTGATGTGATGTGATTGACATTTTGGTCACTTCTGTTTCTGATGGATACCAGATGACAGGGGAGGTAGGCAGCAAGAGAGGAAGCAGAGGAGGGATAAGTAGGACTCAGTTGCAGAGATGGACGTGGTAAGAAGAGACTGAACTGGAGATGTGTTTGCAGATGAGACCGGCAGGCTCATCAACAGCTTGGAGCAGGGGCAGTGGGACAAGGGAGGATGTCGCCAGTTTGCTGTCTTGGGTGTACACATAATCAGTCAGTAATAAATACCTTTACTTTTAAGTTCATAAGATGGAAATATATGCCAAGTATTATTTGAATAAATAAAATTAGGCAATATATTAGTCAATATTAGTGTCTGATTTAAAATTAGAAAGTATGTAATTTATGGGTAAGAAAGGCTTACCCATTCATTGTTTTGTTTCTGAGTTCTTGATTTGCATGCAAACTGAACTTCTGGCTTTTTTCTCTAATGTATATCATTCTGGCTGCAGCCAGAATGATATACATTGATAATGTATATATATACATTGATAATGTATATCATTGATATACAATGATAATGTATATCATTCTGGCTGCTTTAAGTTGGGTTTGACAGTAAAACATATGCCTTTCAAAAGAAGGTGCTAGCTTGCACTTGCTTTGAGATCCCTGGAGGAAGTGTACAATCTAACCACAGATGTGTCATTGATTCTCATGATATTTCACTGCAGAAGGCAGGTACGGATTTCTTTTATTTTGACAAAGTTTTTCAAGGAGGTAGTTTATATGACAGCCTCATAATGATTTTATAAAATAAAATTTAGGCTAACATATATAAGCATATCTTTAATTTTGGGCAATCTATCCTATTTCATGAAGGTGAATCATACATTTAAATAATATTAAACAGTGGCAGAGCCCCAATATATCTGTATTTATAACACAGTGGAGAAGAGAACACCCTGAGGAGTACAGAAGCAAATGGGCCCTCAGAGACTGGCTCTCTACTTAATTATGACAGCCTGGGATCCAGCGTGACAGAGGAAGGAGGAAGTCCTGAAAAGCTCACCATATAAATAACCCCTAAATTAATGCTAGTTGAATGAAAATACTCTGCAGAATTATTTATCAATAACACCAGACTTTTAAGATGAACATAGAATATTTTTAATTCGGTGATTAAGCTTAGAAAATATACCTTTGCAGTTCATTATGATTTTAATTTGAGTGATTTTGATGCTCATTACTGAGGAATATATTTGTATTATTCAGGCAAAGATATTTCAGGATGTAAAAAAATAATTATTACTCTTCTACAGAAATATATTGATCAAAATTCTAAATGTAATTGAAATATGAAGACCACATAGATGTGATGTTTCATATCTGTTAAAACAACTATATGAAATTAGGTGGACATTTTAGAAAACCACTTAAATTTTAATTACAAACTGAGATTTCAGTGGAAAAGACCAGGAAAGAATCCAGAAATCAGATGTATCACAGACCATAGTCTTTTCCCCAAGTTTTAGCAAAAATCCTGCTTCTAGCAGTGTTTTAGCAAAGTGCCCGCTCCTTTCTTGCAAATCCCCAACAGGAAGCACCTTTTCCAAGACACATGTCCCTGTCTAAAATAAAACATGTCACATGCTTCTCTTGAACATTATCCAATTTAAAACACTTAGTGTGATAAAATGTGTAACAAGGGAAAAAGCAACTATAAACAGTGTCAGGTTCAAGTGTAAAATTATGGAGGTAGGTTTAAGTTGCCCAGAAGCTAATTTTAGGTACATTTATTTATATATCCAATCACTGCGTAACATCCCTACAATTTTGATGTAATTACACAAATTCTTGTCTCTGTCTCTTATGAGTTAGAAACGATGAATAGTCCAAAAAAGTAGCATTCGTCATTTAATTTACCAGTCATCTTCCTACGTACAGCAATTCACAAAACCTTATAAGACACTATCGAAGGACAAAATATTTAAAAACTTGTCATTCCCTTCCCTCAGTTGAAGTGTGTGTCAAGCACAGGGGCCTGTGCAGCCACCGTAGGTCAACAAAACAGAGACGGCAGACCAGCGGGGACAGTGGACACCACACAGTCATCACGAATAACCCAGTTCTTAGCTGTAAGTCAGCCAAGTCCTGTAGAGGAAGATACGGGGCATTGAGAACACAAGGCAGCACTGAGCCTGCTTTGGGTCACATAAGTCACCTCTGAATAAAAGACACCTCAGGAAATAAGATTATGTACCCGTTTCCAGATTTTTATTTCTTGCACAATGTCCCTAACAAACTCCACTCGTTGGTTTCAGGTGTGCAGTCATCCAAAGATACTGCTCAGTCAGGCTCTGCCTTTCCCCGACGTTCTCTGCAAGTCCTCAAACCTAGATCACTCTGCCATCAGCTCCCTTCGTGCCTAAGCCCAGACAGCAGGGGAGCCCAGGCAAGCCTACATTCAGAGCTGCAGAGCTGTCTTTCCCTTAACTCAGAGTCCCCCCTTCCCAAAGCCTCCACGTCCTCAAGTCCTCCAGTCCTTCTTTAGCCTCCTTATTCTCAGTAGCTGCCCTTGATTCCCATTTCAAAATATGATAAATCCCCTTTGCTTCCTCCTCCCAAATGGCCATCTTTATCAGAATCCAGACCTGTCATTGGCTGATGGTTTCCATGGACTCCACCTCCAACTCTCCTCCACTCCTTGTCAATTTCTCAGCAGCAATTGCTCATTCTGTGTTGTGAATGCTGTGTCCCCTTAAAATTCACATGCTCAAGTCCTAAGACCCATGGGTTAGGGTGTTGGGAGGTGCTTAGGTCATGAAGACAAGAGAATTTGTGAATGGGATTACTGACCTCATAGAAGAGGCCTAAGAAAGACCCCTCACTTCTTCCATCATGTGAGGACACACCTGGAAGGTACCATCTTGAACAAGAAAGTGGTCCTCCCTGGACACAGACCCTGCTAGCACCTTGATCTGGGACTTCCCAGCATCCAGAACTGTGAGAAATACAAATGCCAGTTTATGGCATTTAAAATAACTAAGAAAGTGATCAAAATTGAAACTTTGCTAAGCATTATCTCATTTTACCTTTGGAGGAACTTGTTGGTTTTTCAGGCAAGGGAAGGAGGCTTACTGAGATTAATTTGCTGAAGTTATCTAGTGTGTTAATGGCCAAGCGGGGCTGTGAAATCAGCCCTGCACTGTCCAAGATTGAATGCCTTCCCTGCTTCTGCTTTCTAGGTCTGGTACCCAGCCCTACGAGTATACTAGGAAATGTTTATTGTGATTGTTTATTCATTTTCAAATCAATTCATTAAGTAAATATTTATCAAACTCCAGCTCCTCCTGGCAAGGTGTCTCGCTGGTCTGTATGGGTTGACAGAGATGATGGAGGTGAGAGTCTTCCCCCAGGGAATTGCTAAGTTGCAATGGTGCTATAAAGGTGACTGTTTATGTAGCTTCAGCCAGTGATGTAAGCGACGTGTTACAATCGCAGCAAGATAGGGTAGCAACATAAAAATGATGGAAACACGCAGGCCTGGTAGAGTTCTCTAATCCCGAGCACACTCCTAAGACTGGTGAATTTCAAGGTCAGTAAAACTATTCTCTGTGTATGTGTATCTATTTATATGTATAGACATCTATATAAACACATACATCTATATTTAAGTGTTAAGTGTTAACTCTGTGAATTTGCTTCTCTGTCACTGCATACATATGATTATAAGCTGAAATTTCACATGATCCATTTGTGATCTGTGAGAGTTTTATTGCTACCTTATAATTGCTCAAGTCACATGACAAGAGATTAGAAATACCCCACATTGATATTTGCACACTGAGCCATAACATCTTTTAATATCTAATATAGTCACCTCTTGGAGAATCTTTTGTTCTATAGAATTAGTTGTTAAAAACCACATTTCTTGAACAAAGGAATCTTTCATACTTTAAATTCCCCTACCTGCATGCACCTGCCCAAATGAGCACCTTTGGTAGTTTTCATAAGCAATTCATTACAGGAAATCTTGCCCTCCTTTTCCTACTATGTTTTCCTCCATTCTGATTTTTATCTTACCATCTCCTACATATCTTTATTTCATTGTAGCAAAACCAGTATCGTTAAAGCCAACGTAGCTCTATAAACTAGACGGCCAGCCCTCAAAGCGACCCTAGAGGCCTTCTAATGAAGGCTCCCTCAGCACAAGGTGAGGAAGGCAGGACCCGCAGAAGTTATTCAGTTCCATGGGCAAGTTCAAAGTCGGGAATTCTCTGTGGGGAGCGGCCATTCATTTTGTTCCCCAGTTGGTTTTCTTTGTCTCCCAACCTCCCAACACATGTAGTCTGCATATGATCCTCTTCAGCTTGGGCTGTCATGACAAAGACATTTTGATACCAGAGACGGGGTGACTTAATCAGTAGACACTCATTTCTCACACCATGGAGACTGGCAAGCAAGGGCAAGGTGCTGGCCCATTTGGTTTCTGGTGAGGGCCCTCCTGGTTTGCTATAGCTGCCTTCTCCTTTCACCCTCACATGCAAACAGCACTCAGATCTCTCTTCTTCTCCTCACGGGGACACTTAACCCAGCATGGCAGACACCCTCATGGCCTAATCCCAATCTAGTGAGTTCACAAAAGCTCCACCTTGAAACATATCACACTGAAATTTAGGGTCCCAACGTAGGGATTCTGGAGGAATAGAGGGTCAGACCATAGCATGGCCTACATTAGCCACATCTCCTGAAGAAAAAGTAAAGTCAACACCTTCCTCAGAGAAACAAATAGACTCATTCGCTCACTTCAGAAACACTTGTTGAATGATAATAACTGTTGGCCACTGGAAGCATCAGCATGGGTGACAGATAATCTCCTCCTCTGTGGTGCTTACAATATGGTAGAGGAAGTCAGACATAAAAATGGACAGAAATCACTAGCATGGTGCAGGGCTGAGTTATTAAGGCATTTCAAGTATGGGAATGCAAGCTCCTGCTCGCTGGCCCAGGGTCTAGGTCTGATTGGGAGGACATCAGACCTAAGCTGGGACCCCAGGGGATTGGGGAGAATGGGGGATGGCACAGAAGGCATTTCTAACTGTGGATGGCTGAACAGAGAGGGGCACCATCCACCAGACAGGGAATGAGAAGGAGGGTCAATGCAGAGTGGGCGTGGCAGAATCAGGGTAGTGAGAAGAAAGACAGGATGAACTTCATCGCTAGACAAATTGAATTCAGGTGCTTCTTTCTCCACTGGATTGAAAAGGCCATGGATGTAGGAAGAGATGCATCTATAACTTTGGTAGAAACACAGATTTGGGGTCATAGGTCTAGATCTACTAGTAGGAAATCTAGGTTGTATTTAATCATAAGCTCAATGTCACTTGTAGTCATGTTGTGGAAGCCTTTGTGATTGGGCTGGATAGTTTGTAAATGAGACACTGGGGGTTTGGGGAGATGTCATTCTCCCCCTAGAAGGTTTTCTTAATCATCTTATCTTAAGAGTCAGCCCTCCTTGAAAAGCCCTGAAACTATGACCAGAATGGGGTGCCATTTCTCAGGAAGGCCACGAGCAGCTTTCACATGACCCCAGATGGAACCCTTTCCGTGGCTCCCTCCTTGCCCTGGTTGTGTACATCACTGTCCTATGTCAAGAATAAGTTCATAGGGACGTGAGTGACAGCAAAAATTCAAAGAGCAAGGGACGCACACAATTTTCAGTCGGTTGAAAAGTTATTCTACTTCCCTTGGCTGTGGCAACTGACTGTTCAAGGCCACGTGACCTAAACCAGGTTAATGCAATGCAATCTAAATCTGGCTTTGACCATCGGGAAAGAGACTTTGCTTCTGCCATGGTGTTGCTAAGCTAGTTGAGAATGAAGTCAATACCAGAGAAAATACACCTGAACAATGGGAAAGGAGATTGAGTATCCATGATATCATGTCTCTGGATCCAGGTGTGCCTGAAGCAATATTATCCCTGAACATTTTTAATGGCATTAGCCAAGACTTTCTCTTTCTCTAGTCAAGGGAATTTGAGTTGGGTCTATGCTACTAGTCCTGAAAAATTCAGAAGGGAAGTGTATGCTTAAAGCTAAGTGGTTGGATCAGGAACAAGGATGAGATAAGTTCAATCCTGAAATCTGATTTGTGGGACCAGGACAAAGTTTTAAAGCAGAGTAATGCACTCATGTTCTAGAAAGCCTCAGGAGCTGGGCATGGTGGCACACGCCTGTAATCCCAGCAGCTCAGGAGGCTGAGGAAGGAGGATCACAAGTTCAAAGCCAGCCTCAGCAAAAACAAGGTGCTAAGCAATTCAGTGAGACCCCGTCTCTAAATAAAATACAAAATAGGGCTGAGGATGTGGCTCAGGGGTCGAGTGCTCCTGAGTTCAATCCCCAATACAAAAAAAAAAAAAAAAAAAAAAAAATATAAAAAAAAAAGGCCCCTGGAATTCCAGTTACTTTCTTAGAAATTGCTTCTGACTTGCCTGCTTTCTTCCCTCCTTGGCTCTCATTCCCTGCCTATACTAACTTCTTTCCTTTTCTAAAAATTATTTTATTACATATTTGAATTGTGCATATTAATGAGGTTCAGTGTGATATTTCCATGCATACATATGGGGTACACTGATCAGATCCAGCACTTTCTTCTTAGCTGCTTAGCCTGAAGCCTTAGCCTCCATTTCCTGCCCACATCTTGCCCTCTGGATTTGACAGTGGCATTTGGCTGGCTCTACTCTGGTGTTCTCAACAACTCCTGAACTGTTCTCCTCAGCCTTTGCCGGCTCTCCAGAAGCAGACTTAGTATCTGCCCAGCAGCTAGGTGAGGGCTTACTGAGCCTGGGAATACCATGCACACAGAAAGTCAAACACCAGGAAGCAAAATTCCATTGTTGAATCCACTAAAAGTTAGAGCTAATTAGAAACTGGGAGAAATTTTGGAACTTTTTAGAGAAGAAAAGCAAGTGTGCAGTTGAAACACACAGGTCCTGGGCTGTGGCCACAAACAGCTCGGCCGTTCACAGGTTTTATTATGCACTTGCCAAGGTGCCCAGGAGATCAGACGACCGAAAGGTGCAGGGTAGTTGCAAACAGTGGGAAATATTGGGAGATTCTGCAGCTACAACCAGATGCACAGATACAGGGTTCTTCATTCCTTCACACTGCCGAGGCATCCACACAGCAGGGACTGACCACATCTACCCTCTGCACCAGCACATGCCAGTCATGCCAACGCCATCTCTTCCCTGGACTCACCCGTTCACCTCCTAACTAGCCTCTTTCTTATAGTCTCTTCTGAACCCAGCCCCAGAAGGGTCCTTTAGGAGCCTAAATGGGTTCTTGTTATTCCTGTGCTCAAACCCTCCACCTTCTCCCTGTATCACTGAGAGCCCCTGTGATAGCTCACAAGGCCTGAAGGGTCAGGTCCTCTGACAGTGCTAACCACTCTGCAATGACCCTCAGCCTTGGCCACTGGCCTCCTTGTTCAAGGAGAGGTCAGCCCTGCCTCTGTGCCTTGCTGGGCCTCTTCCCATGGGGTGCCATCTGGTGGACCCCCCACCTCCTCCAGGTCTTCGTTCAGTGTTAACTTCTCAGTGAGCTGCCCCTGCCACTCCAGTTTACAAGCTTGCCTCCCAGCCCTGCTCCCTCTCCCCTTTTCTGATTGATCTTTTAGTGATTATTGTCTTCCAGTGCACCCCAGGGAACACGTTCACGTGAACACTCCATAAGGGACTTTGCCATATCCCAGCACCAAGATGATGACCAACAGATTGTAGCCACATGATAAATATTTGTCATGTGAATAAATTAATGTAAGAAGCAAAACAACACCCTTAACCACGAATAAATGGGACAGATGCTGCAACAGAAATGACCACCACAAGTCAGGTCACTCCGAGGATCTGCGAGTTGTGATTCATTCTGAAGTAAGAGACATAAACATGTGTTCTGTACGCTAAGAAACTGCAGTTTTCATTGGAAGAATCTCGTGAGTCACTGTGAGCAAGTCTGTCATGCAGATGAGATATGTTGTAAAAAATCCGTATGTGAGCTATTTTAAAAAATGGCTTTTTAAACGAATATTTAAATATTAATATGGGATATTAATATTTGAAATTCATTCTTTTTCTTAAAACAGAGTTAACCTCAAGGATAGCACAATCTTCAAACCTTTTGCGAGCTACCCTTGGAAAGCACTGCCATGGAAACATTTCATGAGCCACACTGCTCCAATTAACGACTGCTTGTTTTTATTAATTTATTTCCCTTAAAGTTCTGGAGGATGGCTAGCTGATTCATTTAGTCAAAGATATGATATTCCAAGTATTTCAGTATATTTCTCCTGTTGCTAAGGCAGATGTTTTGTAATAGTGAAAACCTTTTCATGCCTTTAATCATGAACTTAAAGTAAAATTGATAGACATTCCAACTCAATTTCATCAGTAATATATATGGTCTGTTTCTCCAACAAATGATTGAGAATGAATTTCCAACTTATTTTGATTTGCATCTGTATTTACTGGGATTACAGTTTGATATATGTCCATTACAATTAAATTCTAGATTTGACCAGGTATAGTGGCACAAGACTATAATCACAGAGACTTGAGAGGCTGAGGCAGGAGGATCCCAAATTGAAGGCCAATCCCAGCAACTTAGAGAGACCCTGTCTCAAAGGAAAAAAAAGTAAAAAGGACTAGGGATAGAGCTCAGTGGTAGAGCACTCCTGGGTTCAATTCCCAGCACCAAAAGAAAAAAAGAAAATCTAGATTTGCCTAACTCAACAAAGTAAATTAAAGTTCTGCACGTCTTAGTTTTCAGGGAGAATTTATTTCAAGGGATCCTCTTTTATATGGATGCTAGAGAAAAATATAAGTAAACAATGAAATAAAAATAAAACCCAATACAAAACAAAGTGCTCCTTCACCTTAAGAAACACACCATGTAACAGATTCAGCTATTGTAAAAGCTGTTTGCAAGTTCTGTACGGCCACGGAGCCATGAAGATGGGTGACAAGTCACCGAACCTCCTCAAACTCCATAAACTTTCTTCCCCTGATTTTTACTGTCAATGAATTCTATTTCAGCGGAACAAATGTTTGAAATGGCTTGTGTGCTACCCAAGAGCTTGCCCAACATGTGCGATGCTTTCACGGCCCTGTGAAGTGGGTGGAGCTCTGCCTGCCCTGCCAGCTCCCAGCAGCCTCGGTGTGAACCTCCTCGCTTCCTCTCCCATTGCTCCTACTGCAGATGCAACAGAGCCCCCGGCTTCACTCCTGACCCAAATTCCCTTTGGAATCATCCAAACCCACCACTCCAATAAAGGGTTCATAACAGCTTAAAGGGTTTCCTTTCTATAAGAGTAGTTCTAGGATATCAAACAGCAGGAATTACCTAGACTTTCGGAACGAGAGGATATTAGTCGACAGTGCAGAGGTTGCCAGCTGACTTCCTAAACATCTTGGGTCAGGTGAGGCCAGGCCAGGCCAGGTCATGCTGATGAAGAGCAGTGCAATTCCAGAGTCACTCATAAGCTTTTGGAGAAGCTCTGGTAACTTCCCTACTATACTTGCATCGTATCTGAAAACAGATTGCTTTGATTCCCACCAGTTATTTTTTGCATGCACCTCTGAGCCTGGGCCCTCCACTGGTCATGGTGCCAGGTTCGCCCAGTCTGGTAGCAGAGGGTGCAGGATGCCCACTCCCGACCCCTGAGGTTCTGAGCCCAGGCCACCCTGAATACAGAGATCCTTCTGCTATTTCCCACCCTTGCTTCCCACACCCTTGTCTTGTGCTGACAACAGACCTCCCAGGCCCTGAGAGCCTGGCATGCCACACAGTGTCAGGTCCACCCAACCCTCCTGCACCTCCGTGCCCAGGTGATCCTGCTGCAGGGTGACGGGGGAGAGTTCAGGTTGGTTTATAGATGCCTCAGGGAGCAGGAGGTAAAAGAAGAGAGTGCATGATGGGGTATATTTTTATATTCCATTAAAACTAGTTAAAATTTTGCTAGAAGAGAAAATAGTCTTCAGTAGTCATGCCAGTAATTGAGTATTGACAACGTGCCAGGTGCTGTGCTACATGTCTGGCCTGGATAAAGTAATCTAACCCCTCAGCTTTAGAGATGAGGAGACTGTCCCATTTCTCAGATAAGGAGCCTGAGAGTCAGAAGGGCTGAGCCCAAGCACACTACTCCACTGCTCGTGGGCAGCAGAGTGAGACTGAACCCACGTCTGACTCTAAGGTCAGCCTGTAATCCCTGGTCCCTATGTCTGCTTGTTTTCTTTTTACCATTCATGATAAAAGATTAAATATTTAACATTAAAAATGTGACAAACCTCAGTAAATATCAAGAAGAAATGAAATCCAACTTGAACAACTTGGATGACTGTTATGCATTAAATTGTGTGCTTTCTCCCCAAAAGATATGTTGAACTTCAACCCTCAAGACCTCAGAATGTGAACTTATTTACAGATGAGGTCAAGTTCACACATTAGCTTACAAGATTTCAATGAAAATGGCACAGGTGCATCAAATTATGTTGGAAATCATAATCTAGAGCTTATATATATTATGTTAATATTATTAATTATGTTAATATTAACAAATATTATTATGATTGAAATATAGTATATCTATTATGATTATATATTATATGATCACATCACTTATTTTATACTACATTTAAAGTTTTATAGGTGTTCTACATCTGGGCTGATGGGACAGAATGAGAGGCTGGCACTAGGTAGGTCCTAATCCAATATGGCTGGTATCCTCATGGAAAGAGGACATTTGCACACGAAGACACACGGTGAGGGACTATGTGAAGATACACAGGGAGAGGGCCACGTGGTGATCAGAGTGATGCTGCCACAAGCCAAGGGATGTCTGGGACCACCAGAAGCTGGGAGAGGCCAGGAGGGATTTTCCCTGAAAGCTTCAGAGGGAGCATGGTCCTGCCAACACCTCCATCCAGGGCTTCAGGCCTCCGGAGATGTGAGGCCATCTGTTGTCGTAAGTCACGTAATCTGTGGCACTCTGTTACAGCAGTCCTAGGAAACTGATGGAATTCCACAGGACTGACCAACATTTTCTATTAAAATAAATACGGCTCTTCTGGTGCAAACCACCTGACACCGGCCAAGGCTCGGCCACCTTCCCCTCCCTCCTGCCAGGCGGGGAGAACCCTGCAAGTTCTCAACAGGGTGAGTATCATAAATAAATGACGCCCCATTTCTGAGTATCCTCGGAGAACATAAAAAGAGCATTAAACGGGCTCTAAAACACCAGGGAATTTGAGACCCTTTCCCTTTTGCCTGGACTATAAACTCCACCTTACCACTTACCCAACTGACTATCTGCTTGCTTTGCCTTTTCTTCTTCCTTTTCCTTCTCTCTTGACAGAATCAGTCTGGCCTCCCTTCTGGTAAGTGTGAACCACCACAGGCAATGCCACACATGTAGTTTCCAAATCCAGGTACGTTAGCATGCAACAGGGATGACAGGGAGTGCTCACCGAGCACCGAGGGACGCCGAGGGACGCCGAGGGACGCCGAACGACCAGCAGCGGGTACTGTTGACCCTCACCAGGAGGTCGCAATCGTCTGACTACCATCCTGCCTTCCTTTTGCTAGTATCTGCAGTTACTGTATCAGGTTCACCTTTAATTTGTGAGTAAACCAAGCTATCACAGGGTTAGTCAGCAATCACGTCCACGGAGTATTCTAAGAACACATTTACAGGATGAGTCAAAAATCCACTTGATGAGTCGCTGTACTTACTGAATCCTCTTTACCTCCCCACGCTCACCCAGAAACTACTCAACAAGAGATTTTTATTCATCAATACAGTTTCATTAACCAGCACATCAGATTAACAAAGTAGACCTCAAAGCCCTTCAGCTAATGAACAAAAGCTGACAAGGTGGAGAAGGAAATCAGTCCACGTGGGTGGGTGGGAGCACTTGGGCAGCACTAGACACCGGAAATTCTGACAAAATGATCTAGTGTTTGAGGCTGTTTGTACAATTATGAAATGATGTTTAAATATTTGGAGTGATTAATTCTAAATTAAGAAACTTAGAATTATTCAAAAATAAAATTTTGTAGCTTTTTTTTCTCTCTAAAGCATAAGAAAGGGAAGTCAAAGATAAATTAATATATATTACCCATGTTTCTCATGTTGAACATGAGGTCAGGGATTCTAAACACTTGCTTCATTAGGTTGACAACTAAATAACCACATCACTGTTCTCTTTTCTAGCATGGCAGAAAATTAATTTAAAATACTTTAAAACAGACTATTACTTTAAGCTGTTTGGTGCCAACACATACAAATGAAACAAACAGCTCTAGCTGTAAGCTCATACCCTAATAGACAATACGAATGGATGCTTTGTAAAGACGAACACTTCTAAATATACCTATATCCACAGGGAAAACAATTATTATTTTATATTGTCTTATCTGCTACTCCATTACAAAATAAAAACTATCTAAAAATATTAAGATTTTTAGCTATTTAGTTTTTCCACATTCAAAATTTAAAAAAATAAAAACTGGTATTCTATAAGAATAACTTACTTTATTGTTAATCGAACTTTCAAGGATGCATCAATAAATTTTATACTATGTGCCATTTCTCCTTTTTGCCTGTGTGTATTGGCAAAACCAAATCACAGCCTATGTGTGCATGATAAAGGGTACAGAGTTAGTGCAAAGTGAATTTACATTTCACAGAATATCATCATTCTTTCCTGTTTAATCATGGATGATTGACATTTGCTGGTGGAACAATGTTGGTGGGAGAGCGAGCAACAGGGAGAGAGGAGAGAGAGAGCGCACGTCAGCTGTCAGTCAAGCACTGTTGCAGTTTAGACAGTCCCAAAGAAAAGTCACCATTATCTGATATGCTAGTTTGACAGAAAAATCTCAAGGTCATTGAAACCTTAACATTCCTGGGGGCAATTCACCTTAAATTTTCCGTTTTTACTAGCTAAAAGTTATCACTTTGTTTATGTTGCCTTTCAGGGAACAAGAAAAAAGATCATTTTATTTAAAAGAATCATTATTTTACAATATCATCTTTGAAGTTATTTTTTTTCTGTGGATTGATTTACATGTTGAACATTTCGAAGAAGCTTTCTATGTCATTTAAAGAGTAGAAATAAACCTGAAAATTATAAGTAGGTGTTGTCCAGTAAAAGCTTAATAAAATATTAATGTCAGCTGGTTGCTGAAGCTATACCTCTCATGGATTTCTGTCTGTGCGCCTCCTTAATGGCTACCATGTAGCACAAAAGCAATGCAGGCGACTGACTAAACAGGTTAGAGAGCAAGAAAATTTTCAAAGCAGTTACAATACTCTGGTTTTTAAAATAAACTCCATTTAATTCCCAGGTTTGTTCACTTTAATACACACACACACACACACACACACACATTAAATAACTAAATAGTAGGTAGATAAATGCAATGAATTTTAGGATGCCAAAGGATGCACACAAATTCCAGTTATGGGAATATATTTATGTATTTGAAGTATAGATATTTCTTATCATTGCTAGAGACAAATTACTTAGCAAGAAAAATCCACATATTTATCAGTAGATATAATATCACATGCAAGAAGTCGAAGCTAAGGGCGGTCCAGGAGAAGAACATAAATCATTTGGTGTGATTTGAACTGCAGAACCTGATTCAAAGACAAGCAGCAGAACTAGAGCCACCTCTGCCTAGTTGCAGGCCCGGATGATGCCTGGACGACAGGGCCCTTTCCTGTAACCGAGCCCCCTACACAGGCTATCTCTTCTAAAGATGCCATACAATTTAGTGTGGTTGTTAGTTCAATTCCCGACTCTCTCGAGCCAGGACTATCAATCATGCTGAACGGTGGAATTATTCATACAGTTCAAGGCTCTGGACTGCTGTTCACAAGAGACTGGAGAGATACGATCAAGCTCATTTAATTTAGACTTGAGGCTTGACGTGAACTTCACTCCCAGTGGAACAGGACTATTCATCTATTGAACCACCCAGTTCCTTAGGTTTTGTTAAAGTGGCTTCTGCTGGAAGATTCTTTTAGAATATTTTGCATTAAAGAGGAAAGGGTAATATTATGAAAATTCAGTAATCTATGTAGCAACAAGGGATTCCCAAGTTTGAATACTGAGCGACAGAAAGGTGAAGAATTGGATATAAATAGGCTCAAACTATATCCTGACCTACAACAAAAGTGTACTGTGTAATTTTTTTAAGTTATATTTTTCCTTTAGCACAGTCTTACAATAAGAGTCTAGGTTAGCAACTGAATAAATAATGTTTTGTGTAATACAGAGAGAAGAGCTAATTTATTAGAAAATGAGTCTCCATCTGCAGTGCACTTAGAAGTGCAAAGAAAACGGATCATCACCCCTGACTTGGCAGGTTCAGCTGCGTGGGAGCCACCGATGCTTTTGTTTAATGACATATCTCACTTGTGGGCCGTGAGAGGCACAGAGCGTTTCTCTCCTAAGATTCATCAGCAGAAAGCTGCAAAGTAGAGTAGAATTCTTGGATGCTCAAAGTGCAGCTGATGGGTTAGGGCAGGAAATCAGGCTGTCTGCGTGGGGAAGCTCCCCACTCCTGCTGACTGTGCCCTGGCCAGGAAGACTAAATCAACAGTGGAGGGCTGAGTGGACTTGCTTTTCAAAAACCTTCAGCTTAAAGAAATACTGAATTGTTTTCTCTGGAGTGTTTGCAACCTCATAACTGATGAATAAGCTTAAAATAAAAATAAATTAACAAATAAACAAATACCATCTGACTCACAGGGGTGGTACATACCGTCAGCCATCGGAGTGGCACCTGAGATTCAATTTTACTTTGAAGAGGATAAAATCATTCATCTCATCCACTGCTTCAGTTATCAGGGGACTACAGTACTCCAGTTTTTAAAAATGTTACTTAAACTAAGCTATTAATCTGCAAAATGGCAAAAAGTGGTCAGGAATGAAAAGAAAAATTAAAGTTCTTCAAGTCCAACATAAATCTTTCCAAAGGCATCAAGTGTAGAAAGATGGAAAGTTGACATGCAGGAGGAGCCGATTTTCTTGAATCTCCCTGGGTATTTCTTGACAAGAGAGAACAGATATCTTGTCTTCAGAATTTTAAGGCGTCAGGAACATAATCTTGTATTTGAGGGCAGGAAGACAAGAACCATGGAGAGGGAACTTGCAACCCTTACAGTAATCAATATGAAAGGTCTTCCAGTTCTGTGACTTTTTTTTTTTTTTTTTTTTTTTTTTTTGTGGTACTGGGAATCTGGCTGGGACCTGGAGCATCCTGGGCAAGCACTCTACTCCTGAGCTACACAGAGCCCTCACTTCTGGGTGTCCTTGTAACCCTGCTACTTCAAACAAGTATGTTCATAGAAAATGTGAAAACTGGCCTGAAGGCATTGGACAGTAACCAAGTTATCTAGGACTTGAGAGACCAAATCCCAGGAAGAAGAAAATGCTGACATTTAGCAATGATCTTTCTCCTTGAGACATATTCCTGTTCACTTCACAGGACACACAGGCCAGGCAGGAAACAGTGGCTCTGGACTTTTGCCAATGTATCAATGTGGTGGGAACAATATTGGGACTACAGGTTTCTCAGCAATTCCAATTTATGGCTTCAAAATTCTGCAAAAGAGAGCCACACATAAGTGAGCCTGCCATTTGCTGCAATTTCCCCTGGGGACACTGGCTACTTCCTCAGCTCCACCTGCCCTGAGAGAGGTCTAGAGACCCCGCAGATGGCATCCACTGAGACAGAGACAGAAGCATTGTAGTCCCTGGCAAACATCCCTGTTGCCCCACTCAACCTTCTTAAGAGCTGGGGCTCAGGAGCAGGACACTGGGAGAGACCAGCCCTCACAGAGCCTGAATCACAGCCTCAGGGTCCTGACTAGACTTCTGCCCAGTGCAAATCTCCCCCAGAACATCTTTGGAGAAATACAGCATCAGAGCTTTCCACACCCAATTTCTAAAACTCAATGAAACATTACCAGTCATCTCAAGACCAAATGACCAAAAACCCAGAGTAAAAACATCCAATTAAAGTGATTGACAGGCTGGGCGTGGTGATGTGCGCCCATAATCTCAGTGGCTGGGGAGGCTGAGGCAGGAAGATGGCAAGTTAAAAACCAGCCTCAGCAAAAGTGAGGTGCTAAGCAACTCAGTGAGACCCTGTCTCTAAATGAAAATATAAATTAGGATTGGGGATGTGGCTCAGTGATTGAGTGCCCCTGAGTTCAACCCCCAAAAGTGATTGACAGGTAAAGTAGAGATCATTATAAGATACGAATTTTAATTATGATTAGTATGTTCATAAAGCAAGGCAAATGTGAAGACTTCCACCAAAGGACTGAACATATAAACAGAGTCAAATGGAAATTCTCGAGCTGAAAAGTACTTGCAAACTCTTAGTGAATTAAGAATTCAATAGATAGGTTTCGGGGTTGATTTGCCACTCTGCAGAGATGACTAATGGACTGGAAGACAGGTCAGCACAAAAAAAGACAGATAAACACCAGGGGAGAAAAGCAGGACGAAAAGTGAAGGCAAGAGACTAGGAGGTACGTGAAACAGGGCGAAAAGGTTGGAGCGCTTTGCTGAACTGGAGAAGAGAGATGGGGCATGGGCGGTCATATCTGAAGCAGCCCTGGCTGATAATTTCCAAACTGCAAATAACCCTCCGTGGGATCTTCTTCAGCATGCAGGGAGAATAACTTCATTCTCCGCCCAAAGAAACCTTCCCAGGATTTTAATCACGTTAGAGAATGTCAAAATTCTCAAATTTCAAAGTCCTAGGGGTATTTATCTATTGGTACTGGAGGCTGGACAAGGAGTCTGAGACCATTTGTTTGGCAGACTCCTTTCTGGGTTCTGGAAAGCAGGCCTGGAGCCTAGGCTGGGCAGGGCTGAGCAGATCAAATGTTTTGTACATGAAAAAGTTGGCAGTGTGAGATTAGAATCTGGCAGGTAATGAAGAGGCAGACTCTCAGCAGAGAGAGCTGAGGAAGGCCAGGGAAGCTCAGAGGACGTGCAGTGGACAGGAAGTCCTCAGGTCACAGAAGCAGGGTGGATTTTTAGGGTGCAGGTGTCTCCCGCCCACTGCTCTGGTTTGATTCACTGTGATGTGCTCTGCTCTCCCTACGTTTCCACAAGTGTGTGTCGCCCAGAAACCTGTGGTCCTTCAGGGACGAAAGGATCCTGGCAGTGTGGGGTTCACCTGGAAGGGGTATTACATAGCAGGATGCAAGAAGGAAGCCCGTGAGTGCAGTGGAACAGGAAGGCACAGAGGAGCCAGAGGAAACTAAATAGCCGTACCAGTCCTGGGACCTACTGAAGGGAGGAAGGAGGAAAAGAGGCCCCTAAGTTTGTCAGAGACCCATGGGCTGAGTCCTTGAGCTACTCTAATGATGAAGGAGAGATGACTCCAAAGGACCAGAAGACACAGACACTCAGTCTCACACACATGTTCTAGGAAGGGAGCACGTTGACCACATTGATCAAGTGTATGTATATTTGTTCAAATAACTTATTTTTAAAAGTTTTTGAGTTTTGAGACTTTCACTGTATCCTGTGTCACAGTCTCTAAAATCTGATAAAAACTCATCTTTCTCAGACTCAGACTACGGCAGTGTACATGAACCTTTGTGGCAATGTGACACATGATGGTTGTTGTCACCAGCTTCCTTCATAACATTTCACCTCTTAAAAGAAAAGAGAAAGAAAAGCCTACCCACAAAAGCAAACCTGAGGCAAAAAGAGAAACTGTCACTTTCCCCCGCTGATGACGAGAAATGAGGTCAGCTGGAGCCCAGTGATGACTAACCAGTCTAGGCATGGAGCAGACCTGGGCAGAGCTTCAAAACGTGTCTCATGTCTTGTGGACAGCAAATTCCTCTCTGATGCTATCTGAGCCATAGGAAGGCACTCCTCAAACTGCTTGCTTCACTGTAGACTCAAACATGGAGAGAGATGGAGAGAGAGAAGATGTCAGAGAGACAGAGAGAGAGAGAGAAACAGAAGGACAGAGACCAACACAGACAAAATAGAGAACCACCTACAAGTGACAGCTAGATACAAAAAAATGGGAACCTAAACAGGAGTCAGAGAACAGAGGTGCAGGGGACCACATCATTGCCCTGCTGAGAACACGGCTGGGGCAGGAAAGCTTGAATTCTAGGGATTTCTTTCTGCATGTGTCCTGCTTCTAACCTGCCATCTGACCCTGGGCATATCAGGGCACCTCTCTGAGCATTAGTATAAATAACTAAAATGAGATATTCAAAAGACTTGTTCTCAATGTTTCTCTTCTACAATATTCCATACCTCCAGGTCCATGATCCTGGGGAAGCAGAAAAATTTATTATAAGGAGTGTTTATATGCAATTAGAATTAGCAACAAACTTAAATTATGGGTTTCGTTCAGCTTCATTTGAGAAAATACTTTGACATTCTAGTTTTGATTTGCTTCAATAATTTTAGAAAATATAATTATCAGTTTGAACTAATTTATCGCATGGTTCTTAATTAAAAAAAAAGACTGGCAGCAGGCACTAAATAAATTTTGCAAATTAACAAATATAATTATGAATCTAAGATATTGCTGAAATAGAAATAAAAACCAAGCACAAAAAGCAGTGTTCAATAACATCACAGATGACATGTTTCCAGTCCATGCCAGCACCAGCTAAGTAATGACTCCCCTGCCACCCAAACTGGGTGACTTCCTATCATGCCAACAACTGCTAAAGGAGACTCTTCCTCCAAGGCAGTTACTCGGTCTGGTAGAGCAGAACGAGGGAGCTACACACAAAATAATCAAATATGGGAGGTGGAAAATAAAGGAATAAAGAGAACAAAGAACGGGAGGAGGAAAGTTAAAGAGAAAAGATAAAGAGAAAGGAGAGGAAAAGACGTGAAAGATCAGAAAAAAGAAGAAAGTTAAGAACAAGAAGAATATTGAACCCAGAAAAGAAAAGCACCTAAAGAAAAACTCTTTCACTGTCTTTTTCCTACTCCTCCAGGAAATTCTGAGCGTCTGCCAGGGTTGGCTTTGGGCCCAAATAAACACTGGATGTAAACGGATGCAAATAAACGGCAAAGGCTAAGCAAAGGAGTGGCTTTGTTATTTTAAAACTCTCTCAAATTTTCACTGTCTAGATTAAAATCTCGGCCCAGCTAGGACTGCAAGGTGTGTTACTTCCTGTATAATACTCCTATTAAAGGGACGCTACTGCACCGCACATTTGACCAGGACGGGTGGTAAACGCAGCTGTGAGCTTCATGGGAGAGTGCCTCTGGCTCCCCTGGGGACAAGACCTCTGTCTCAGAATGGAAGTGGGTTGGGGACTCCAGGCTTGGGTCAGTGACAGCATGAGTCCATCTCAGGCTTGACCTTGAAGGTGGCACTATCTAGAAAGAAAAGTGTGTGTGAACAAGTCCCCACCTGTGACGAGCTGAGATCCAGAGAGCTCTCAGCTTTCTCCTGAGAGTCTCCTGCACCCCGAATTCCTGACATGCTGGACTTCCCCGAGGTGCTCCCAGCCCTCCTTTACCACGCTGCACCTGCACTGTCTAGCAGCCACACGGCCGTGAGTGTCACATGTCACTGGTGCCGCGTGGCGAGATGACATTTTGAATACATCAGGCTAATTTCATTAAAGTCAATTTCATGGGTTTCATTTTACTCTTTAAGATGTGGTTCCTAGAAGAATCTAGAAGTACGTGCAGTTCATCTTCTGTTTCCATTGGCAGCACTGTCTTCCCACCTGCCCGGGCTCTCTCTGTGCCCACACTGCCATCTCCTCTGAGTCCTGGCTTTCCACGTATTGAGTACTTAACCGGGTCTTACAGACAGCACGTCTTCTAAAAAAAATAAAATTCTAGGAAAGCCCATCTTGGTAGGACAGCGAAAGTGAGTAGGTGTCTGTGAGTGAAACTGAAGAGCAAGGAGTTTTCTGATAAATCAGAGAAACCCGCTTTGAAAGGACTTACTCGCTTTCCTATCACAATAGCAGTGACACTTAGAACTCACCCGTGTTTAACAAATTTTCTTTTGTAAACAAAATTCTTTTGGAGACGGTAAAGTGACAAGGCACCTTTCATCTTTTGGATGAGGGCAGACTTTTCCCAGCATCACCTGCTTGGCTGAGTGCAGTGCTAGAGTGTCTCTGACCCTCAATTCTGAACAGCTTCTAGACTACAAGGAGCCTTGTCTTGTGGAATTAGCTAAGTGGAAACAAAACATCATTAACAGCTTTCAGACACACACAGCATCGTGATAAAATCATGGTGAGTGAATGGCAAAGATTGTTTAAAAAGTGAAATTGGGTTTGAGGTCCTACATTTGACAAATATAGAGTTTTGCCTGTGCAGCTATTAGTGATGGGTTGCTGACATCTGCTTCATTTTTCTTTAAGAAATCCTTGATTTTTTTTTTTTTTTTTTTTTTGGCACCAGGGATTGAATTCGGATGCTTAAACACTGAGCCACATCCCCAGCCCTTTTTTGTATTTTATTTAGAGACAGGGTCTCACTGAGTCATTTAGGACCTCATTAAGTTGCTGAGGCTGGCTTTGAGCTCGAGATCCTCCTGCCTCAGCCTCCTGAGCCACTGGGATTACAAGTGGGCACTGCGGCGACCAGCCCAGTCCTTGAATTTGGAGTTTAGATTTGGTAATATGTTATCCACCCATGATAACTTTATATTGTTCTTAATTTCATCTAACATCTAATTTATCAAAACCATTCTTTTTCTTTGAAGGAATTTTAGATTTTGAAACTTCTACAGATTCTATTTCAATATTGATATTCTTTTTCTGTCCTAGTACTTATGAAATCTTAAGTGAGAAACAATGTCATATTGCTTATTCTTTTTCTTTTTCCTTTAAAAAGATTTTTAAAAATTTCTTACAGTATTAGAGACTGAACCCAGGGCCTCACATGCTAGGCAAGTGCTCTACCACTGAGTTGCATTCAGGCCTTTTATAAATTATTTAGTGCTACTAGGGACTGAACTCAGGGGTGCTCAGTCACTGAGCCATACCCCAGTCCTTTTTATTTTTAACTTTGAGACAGGGTCTCATTAAGTTCCCAGGCTGCCCTTGAACTTGCAATCCTCCTGCCTCAGCCTCCCAAGTGGCTGGGTTATCAGGAATGAATCAGCACACACAGTGTATTTATTCTTTTGATCATCTAGGAAATACAACTATAGAAATTTAAGAATGTGCAGCAATGTGAAAAGATTTTTAAAATAAAAATGTAAAACACAGTTTAAGAAAACCATGTATGTCCTGGCTACTAACACATTTGAAAGGTCACTGGGTAAAGTCCTCAGTGTTCCAGGAGTCTCTAAAGGTCTTCTCATCACAGACAGTAACATACTACAAAATACATAGTTTCCCTGCATGTGTGCTTTTTGTCCATTCACAAAAGTATCAAAAATCTGCATTTTTATTATTGTATTAGTTATGAAAACAACAGATCATACCAAGGAGATCTGGGGTCTTCTGAAAGTCCCCATCACCTCCAAATGGGATGGAACAGAAAAGAAGGGCTGCCAGGAGCTGAGTCCTGGGCAGCACAGGACGCTGCCTTCTTGCCTGGTGCAAAGCAGGAGAGACTAGAGCGACTTGAGTGAGTAAGAAAGATGAGCTCTGACCTGGGGGAGAAAGGAGGGAAGAGGTTTGCTTGGAAAGGAAGAGAGCGTGGGCACTCTGGAGACCCAGAATTCAACTGATCATTCATCAACACATGCACAGCAAACTTCTCAAGACAGGGAATGAACCATCCCGAAGAGCAGAGTCAACCAGATCAGGGTCTCATGAGACAGAGTGGAAAAGCTCATGATGCCCCAGACACTGGTCAGAGGACACTGGGGGCATTCCCTCCGTAGTAGGGAAGGTCCAACCTAAGACAGCACTGCTCAGGTTCTGCCAAGCAATGATTTAAAGAAAACCTTGGAAAGATCCAACTGTTCCCTGGTATTTTAGCTTCATCCCAAAATAATGCTCAAAAATACTTCTAAGTATCCAGAAGTATCTGGAACTAAACATGCAAAATACATAATATTTGGTATCTGTAACAAATTTCCAGGTGCATAAATAATCTGGGCAATGTAAGTCATGATGAGAAGGAAAACCAACCCATCTAAACTATCCCACTGACACAGATGTTAGGGTTAGGACACAGGGACATTGAAGGAGTCATAGAACCATGCCCTATGTGCTCAAGACACAGAAAGAAAACTGAACATGTGGAGAAGAAATGTTACTGGACAAGCCTAAGCACCCTGAAGGAGAGGAGATCAGTCAGCTAGAGGACAACCACAAGGGACCTTTCCAGAACAAATCTAGGAGGAAAAGAGTGCTGGGGAATGGTCAAGACGACATCCATGAGCCCCGTACAAATTCAGGCAGCCTAAAGCATCTGGAGAGAGGAGAAAGAGCCAGGAAAACTAAAGAAATTATGGCCAGAAGTTTTCCAAACAATGAAAACTAGGAATCCATAATCAAGAAGCTTCATAAAACCCAAAGAAAACCACATCATAGCACAAAATAAACAAATTGCATAAAACCAACTATAAAAGAAAACCTTAAAAGCAGCCATGGAAGAGGACACATCGCACATGAGAAACAGATGTCTCAACAGAACTAAGGCAGGCCAGAAGACACCAGGCATCTTCCCTACAGTGTGGAAGGATTAAAGCTGTCTGCCTAGGATTCTGAGCCTATCAAACTCTCTCCAAAACCAAGGGAAATGAAAAGTGTTTAGAAACAGAAAAACTGAAAGAATTCCTCTGAACGGACTTGAACTTCAGGGAATGTTACAGGAAGCCCTTTGGCCAGAAGGAAAATAATAGCAGACGGAGGTCATGCACTCCGGACAGAGGAATGAGGAGAACGGGTTGGAACTTGGGCAAACACCTCTCTGAAGCATACTGGCTTGTGGTGCTGGGAGGAAGCCAGGGCTTTCTGCACGGAGGTGAGCGCTCCACTGCGAGGCTGTGTCCCTTAGCACCAGCCCAGGGAAATACAAGTGACTTGTTTTCAAACCTCTATTTAAAAGATGATGAAACCTTAGAACAAAAACAATAATAAATAATAACAATATGTGTCTTGGGTTTTATAATATTCACAGAAGTAACATATTTGACAGCAAAAAGGCCAGGAGGATTCTTATCTATACACAAATTTATATAATGCCATTAAAGCTAGGCTGTGGTAAGTTAAAGATGCTGTTACCAAAGCAACAGAAGAAAACCTTATAGCTAATTAGCCAACAAAGACAAAAACGTCACAAAAGTATTCAATGTAAAGAAGACAGAAAAAAAGAAGGACCAAGGAACAGAGAGGACAAATAGAAAACAGTGAGATGACAGATTAAAACTCAATTGTATCAATAATGAAATTAAATATAAATAGATAGAGAGCATAACAAAAGGCTCATATCACCAGATTGAATAGAAAGGAAGAAAGAACTATAAGAAAATCATTTTAAATATAAAATTGTAAATAGGTTAAAAGTAAAAGAGTGGAAAAACATGTACAGTACAACCACTTTGTTTTTCTACAAATTTGGAATGTGCATATCAACTAAGATAATTTCACAGCCAAGAATGTTACCACTGATAAAAAGGGCCATATCATACCAATAAAGTTATCAATCCAAAAAGATAATATAACAATCAAAACTATTTATGCACCCAATAACAGGACTTCAAAATACATGAAGTGAAACTTAAAAAACGACAAAAAAGAACAGATAAATACACAATTATTTTCATTGATTTCAATGACTCTCTCTCGTGCATTGACAGAATAAGTAGACAGAAAATCAATGAGCACATAGGACATGTGAGCAGTTTATCAAGGAACTCAACTTTAACTCATATTATGGAGCACTTCCCCCAAGGAAGCAGAACACATGTTATTTTTCTGTTCACGCAGAACATTACCATGACCATAGTGTGGAAAATAAAAACAATCCTCACAAAATTAAAAGGGAGGCAAATCATCCTGGTATGTTCTGGGACCATGAGGGACTCACACTGAATCCAGGCACAGCACCAGAACCAGGGCAGGGCCAGCAGGTGGGGCCTACCTAAGACATCCTGCAGGCGTGGCCTGGAAGGTGGGGACAGGCAAGCCTGGGAGACGTCAGTGCAGGGACAGAGATCTCTCACCACCAGGAAGATCTCATTGTTTATTCGTAATATTATGTTGTTTATTGCTTTTTTTTTTTTAGTGGAATGTTTGAAGGTTCCAGCCTTTCTTGGCTGTTGAGAGGAAATAAGATGACTGTGATTTGCCCAAACTGGGATGGTCGTAGTTGTTCTCAATCATGGAATCACCATGGGAGTGTGGGGTTTTTTAAAAATATATTTTATAAAAGTCAAACATGCATAACTTAAAATGTATCATTGAAGCTTTTCCAAGTGAACACTTCAACTGTGTCAAGTATATTTACAAGTTGTACGATCAACCTCCAGAATTTTTTCATCTTGCAAAACTCAAACTCTACACCTCTTAAAAGGAATTACACTGTATGTCCTTTATGTGACTGGTCATTTCACCTAGCATAATGTCCCTATGGTTCGTTCACAGGGTAGCAAGGGTCAGAATTTCCCTTTTACAGGGAGATGTTTAGTTACCACTGAGGCCTGGGTCTCAGCAAACCCAAGAGTGGCATCACTGCAGGGGAGCCTAGTACCCCTCTGTTTAAAGATTCTGGACAATCCATTGAACAGAAAGTGTTGAGAAAAGATGGCCAAACACCCCGAGGGATCTGCGAGGTGTTCCAAGCAGGGAGGCTCCTGAGGGAGGCGAGACAGAGAAACATTCAGGCCTCCTCCTCAGCACTGGCTGCTCAAGCAGGAGGCTGACCATGGACGTTGGGGATCACATGCAGGGGGGTCTTCCCTCCAGGCTCTGCCCCACCTGGTCTCCTTCTTTCTCTGCCTGAGTCCTTAGTGAAGAGTGTCGGGGACAGTGACAGAAACGGCAGGTCAGTTTCCTTCCCACTGTGCCCTTCTGGGTCAACAGATAATGCTGGCTGACTCAGGTACAAATTTTTTTTTTTTTAAATTTAAGTTTCTCCAACAATCTTTTGTAACAAGAATTTGTTTATGTAAAAACACATTAACATTCAAGTTCGGTTTTTAGTTCAGCTAATTATTGCAGTTTGTTCCACTGCTTAGTTCAAAAGTCCCTGAGTAGAAATATATGTTTCAAATTATCCTCACAAACATAAAATATAATAGATACATTATTTTGGAAATTAACTGTGTTTTTATGAAAGCCTTAGGCAGACATAATATGAATAACATTTATTTTCACATTTCCATAGAATTTAAAAATAATAGCTTTTGTTCTCCCTATTATCTAGAATGAAAACAAGCTCTAATTTAAATATGGACTAATGAACTTTACCTTCTGTTCCACTGCCTAAAAAATACTAATTTTGACAGCCAAATTAGTTTCTCCATAATAGCTGTACTCCACTGAAAGTGACAGAGTACTTTGATTTGCTAGTGCCTGAGGATGACCTGTAGCCAGTTTTTCTGTTGGAGAACTCTGCTCACAAGGCCAAGACACTGTGAACCGCACGCTGCTTTGTGCCACACTCCACACCCAGGCAACAGTTCTACAAATCTTTTCCAGTAATCACAAGAGACCAGGTAAGGGACTTGGATAGTGTTACGGTTTGGATCTTCCCCGAACACTCGTGTGTTGGGCGATGAAGCAATGTTCAGAGATGGAATGATCAGATTATGAGAGCTGTAACCTCACCAGTGGATTGATCCCTGTGAGCGGCTAAGACTTTGAATGGAGGTGGGTGGGGCATGGATGGAGGACACAGGTCACTAGGGACCTGGTCTTGATCTATGTCTGTCCCTGACTCCTTGCTCTCTTGCTTCCTCTGGTTCCTGGCTGCCAGGATCACAGCAGCTGTCCTCTGCCAGTCTTCCACGAGAATGTTCTGCCTTGCCTCTGGCCCAGAGCGACAAAGCAGGCCGACTGTGGATTGTGCCCCTGAAACTGAGTCAGAATACATTTTTCCTCTTTAAGTTGTTTTTGTCAGGTATTTTGGTCACGACGATGCAAAGTTGACTAAACAGATTAATAAAAATCCATTAAACCACTAATAAAAATTAATAAAAATGCAAATGCTAGAAATAAACAGCTAAAACCCTGCCACTTCCATCACTGCCTCATGCATCCTTAACGGTCAGGCTCCCTGGAAATTGCTGCCATCCAGAGTGGAGTGCTGGACCAGAGGAGGAGGTGAGAGCTGGTGAAGTGCTGCCAGCATGAGGCTCCATCTTACTTGAGTAGCAGCCGCTGTCAGCCCCACAGTGCCAGAGAGCAGAGTATGTTAGCCTTTAAATTTCCATAGCAATCCTGTAGCTTCCTTCTATACTCAGGCACTTGGCTGTGGTCCCACAGGAAGTCGGGTGGGCAGCACTCCTGCAGCCTCCTCCTCCCGCACCCCCTCACTGCCTTCTTCTGTCCCACTGCTTTGCTTCCTCTCTCCAGGACATCTTCACGCAGTACATTGGAGCAAACCCCTAACGTGCGCCAAGAACTAAGCGGGTGATGAGCCTGCGAGTGAGAGGGAAGTGCAGGAGGCCAGGCTGGAGGGGCTGCGGGCTCTGCGTGGTGGGGTCTGCGGCCTGCTGTGCTCCTGGCATGGTAGGGCGCCATGTCTTCACTGCAGGCAGTGGTTCAGATTTTCACATAGTGGTGTGCATTTACCTCGTACAGATGTGTAACACATCGCTTATTATTGTATCACCATTTGTACTGCTTAGACCGTGGAACATATGGCTTAAATTTTAAGTGCTTAGGGAATTTTAATGAGTCACACACAATAAAAAAATACATATATGTAAGAGCATGGTTTTCTGTAAAAACCTCGTTTAGTAAAATACAGTGCAGCACCTTCAGTTGACATTGATCCACTCAGCTGCAGCTGCACGCTAGGAAGGATGCATTCTGCATGGCCTCAGTGTCCCAGACCCGAGGTCTATTATGCCCCCACACTGCTGTTGCTTGTGCCACCATTGCTTGTCACTGCCTCTAGCAACTGGCCCCTGTTGGGAATTCCATTGGCTGGTATTTTTGATCTGACCTGTTCTGCAAGGTGTCATGGGAAATGTTCTTCTGGAACAGGTTCAGGTTATTCGGGATCCAGAGGCGTTCTCTCTTTCCTGGGTACTCACACACTGCCTTGGCTGAGTACCTTGAGAATCACATCTGGATTTCTTTTCTGGTCATTTTAGGCAATGGACATCAGGGACCACACAATGCCTCTTTGTCCTTATTTCCCACAAATTGCAGACGTGACCTCCACAAACTCCCTAAGCCTTGTTTTTCTAGAAGTATGCAGTACTTTTTGTCTCCCTGAATTTGATCATGCTATGCTCTTCATCTAAAATAAGCCCCCCAAACCACTCTTTGTTCCAATATCATTGTCTACACAGTTCACCTCAAACTGTTCCTTCTTTAATTAAGTCTATGACCACCTCCTCTCCCCTTCAAACGTCTGTTGGATTGGATCCTCTCTAGGTCCTGCTAAATCTGTTATTTGTCCAATCAGCTTCTCTAGACTTGCTCATCTCTGCAATGTCAGCCTTGCACCCCAAATCGCTACAATGTTATATTGGATTCAAACACATACGAATATTACACATGAGCCCAATAAAATTGTTCTTTTACAACATGAAAGAAGAACCTAAAATGCATTTACATTTGAAATAAAGACAGAATCATTTACTTAAGAAGTAAATGGCCAAGACTGCTTTGGGTTCCCATGTTTTCACAAGTTAGTCCATTGAACACATTTTTTAATATTCTTTAGTTGTTTAATATTTAATTAATACTTATGCGCTGTCACCCTTTTGGACATGAAAATCAACTCCCTGTGTCCTGTGAATCGTCTCTTATGATGCCTAAAAATGTGCACACCCCTTGAACACCTGAGCTGCCCCTCCAGTCTGTCACTCTGCTCTGTTTTCCAGTCTTTGGAATCACATGCCGGCTCTCGAAATACCAGAAAACAAAGATTGCAGGCTGAGCACAGGGAGCCATGGAGTTCCAGCAACTGCTGCAATGAGCTGAGTCCTCAAATTGATGAGAACATAAAATTTCAGAAGTACTTTATTTTAAGGGTATCATTATAAATTGGTTTGATATTCATTATCAGAGATAGATAATTGTGAGTTCATTTGGTATTCATATGGATGTCAAACGAACTTCCAGAGGCGTTACACTATAATTTAGTATTAGTTAATGGTCACTAAAAATAAAATGTTATCAAATTTCCCAACAGAACACATTTTAAATGAATTTAACCCAAGAAGATTAATAGGTAATACCTCTGACAATTAGCTTCCCTCTATAATGAGGAGAAACTGATTTTTAATTCATTGAATATTATCATCTTGAACAATCTGGTGGTTTAAAAAGTGCTATACAGAACCTGCTAACAAAATGGCAAGCAAAGTAATAATCTGCCTGCGTCCTGGGAGGCCGATCATATGGGATAATTTACATAGCGAGGCTGGATGAGCGCGTGGGAAACACACTTGCTTTCCACACGGAACTGTACATCAGTCTGGGGGTTATTAGCAGGATTACGCAGCCATGACTGAGAGCCTGGAAGAGTCTATAAATACAAACACATTCTTTTTTTCTAGAGTTTAAGAAAATTCCATTCCCTCTGCACACTTTTGCTCAATGACTATCACACTGAGAGAGACTGGGCACTGGGGGACAGTGCAGGACTGAAGGCTGGGGTGCGGAGGCGGCTCTGAGGATGCAGGCTTACCTGCAGAGATCTCAGTTGGGTTTGGTACTATTCCACAAAACAGAATAAGTGTTCCTTGACTGGCTTTTCATACAGAAAGACCAGCAATAGATAAGGGAAACAGATGTGAATGCTTTCTTATTTCAAAATTTGGCAGCAGGGTGTGTGCTCTGATTTAAAATTATGTCAGGACACCTGAGCCCCAATTCACCTCTTTCAATTCTTCTCTAAAATGAACCTGGGGACACCTGTCCCTGATGCAGGCAGAGGTTCAGAATGCAGACCCTACTGCTCCTCCAGAGCCTCCTCCTTGAGCAAGGTGTTACACTTTCTATCCCAGAAACAAGACCACTCGCCAAGATGAAGATCCGCACCCTTCCCAGCTCCGCGTGCACCCGGCCCTGGGCGTTCTGCTGAGGCTGGAGGCCAGCAGTACAGTTTGAGTTGCTATGTGGGTCACCGTGCCAGGAGACACACTCTGTGTGTGCAATTGCAGGGACTTCTCACAGGGAAGGTAAAGCTGTAAAAACGCTGATTTCCCCAAAAGAAAAATAAGATTAAGGGAGTTTCTCTAAATAACATGGTTGATTTTAGGCTGGCCTTAAACCCAGGCATATGTGACACTAGAAGGGAGTATTGGTGAAACTTGGAAGGTACCATCTCCAAAATTAAAATATTCTAGGGAGGAGATGAAAAGGGATGCATTGTGGAAGGAGGATGTCACAACACACCACCCGAAATGAGCCTGTGACAAAGAACTCCAAAAGGGAAAGCCTCCAGGGATGCCACTTAGATATTTACAAAATTGTCAACTTGTGTGCTGCAGTAAAAACATTCATGGGACTTCTTGCTGACTTTAACAAAGTACATTAGAAAGTGGCCTATCTGAACCAGGAGGCTGTCAGAAGGGAGACAGGGGAAAGAAGAAACGAAACAGAACAAAATGCAAAAGGTATCAGATGACATAAGACATGTGACTTCCATTTTAGAAGGAAAGGAGGAAGAAATTAAAACAGAAAAAAAAATTAGATGAATAAGGACAAAAACTCTCCAAATCTGGTGGAAGTCATAAACAGATTCTAGAATCTCAACATATCACAAACAGAGACTCTTCAAAGATGCCACACCTGGACACATGACAATCCAACACGTGAAAACCAAGGACAACGAAAAAGATCCTGAAAACATCTGGGAAATCAGCACATCACCTACACAGGAACAGCGATTCCAAGGCCCACAGCTGTCCTATCAGAATCCACAGAGACCAGAGGACAGAAGCACGGCATCTTGACGATGCTCAGAGAAAAGATCATCAACTCGGAGCACTGTACTCAGTGAAAATATTCCTCAAGAAAGAAGAGTAAATAGGAACATTTTTAAATGAAGAAAAACTAGGAAAATGGGTTGCCAATTTGAAATGCTGAAGGAAATTCTGCAGACAGACGGGAAATGATACCAGAGGCAACCTGGAACTTTAGGAGGAAGGAAGGGCAACAGAAATGGCAAGTATCTGGGTAAATACAAAAACCGTGTTTTCCTATTAAGTTCTTTACATATGTATGGCTAATTGGAACTAAAAATCTACCACTATCTTGTGAGGTTTTCAGTGTCTACAGATTTAATGCACATCATGGCTAAAAGGTGGGAGAGAGTGGCAGGGAACCTTAGGGCCTCGAGATTTCTATAGGAGATGTCAAGGGGCACAACACTAACTTCAGCAGCTGTGAAGGCTGAGGCATGGATGATGTAACCCATAGAGCAACCACAAAAAATAATACAAAGACATACCTTGCACACTAAATGCTAAGACATACATTGCACACTAAATGCTAAGAC
>JAJEJO010000852.1:904383-958886 GCA_020662805.1 Glaucomys volans | reverse complement strand
TTGCACACTAAATGCTAAGACATACATTGCACACTAAATGCTAAGACATACATTGCACACTAAATGCTAAGACATACATTGCACACTAAAATAGTCAAACAATCCTAAAAGAGGCAGTTTGAAGTTGGTGAAAAAAGAATACTAGGTCAATGGAACATAATTGAGAGTCCAGAAATAGACCTATATTCATATGGTTAATTGATTTTTCTCCCTTTGGTTTATTTGTTTTGTTTTTTCTTTTGTTGTTGTTGGTCAATAGATTTTTTACAAAAACATCAGGGCAATTGATGGGGAAAAGATAATCTTCTCAACAAATGATACTGGATAAACTTAATGTCTATATGGAAAAAAAGAGACATCAACTCATATTGCAAGCCACATACACAAAAATTAAAAATTGATCATCGCACTAAAACCTAAAAATATGAAACTTTTATAAAAAAAAACCTCAAACAAAACACAAGAGATCTTGAAGCAAGCAAAGTTTTATTAGATAGCCCAGCTGAAAGTAAAAACATATAAGAAAAAACAATAAATTGTATTTCATAAAAATTAAACACCTTTGTTCTTCAAAAAGTAAACCCTTAAGGAAATGAAAAGTTTGCTCTCAACTGTGTTAAAATGTTTAAATACCTAGACAAAGAACATTTATAAAATATATAAAGAATACTTCCAATTTAATAATGAGGCAACCTATTAAAAATGGACAAAATATTTGAGTAGATGCTTCACAAAGGAAGAAATTAAGTATATAACAGTACATTAAAATATGCTCATCAGGGAAATGCCCAATCACTACACTTGCATCAGACTGACTAAATTTAAAAGAACCATACAAAGTGGTTGGTGGGGACCAGAGCTCTCATACATTGCAAGTAAGAGTGTAAGACACATAACTAGTTTGGAAATCTACCTTGAAATTTCTTAAAAATGTAAACACATACCACCTACTATAAGACCCAATCTTGTACTCCTATTTCCCAAGAGAAATGAAAATGTGTTCAGATAAAAACTAGTATATGAGTGCTCATATCAGCTTAATTGTAAGAGAAATGGAACTGTAAATGGCTCAAATGTCTACCAACAGGTGAAGAGACAAATCATGTCTCCTCTAAACAATAAAACATTATTCAGTCATCAAAAGGAGTGACCCACTGATATATGCAATGATAATGCTGAACATCAAATCTTATGCTCAGGAAAAGATCCCCCCTCCCCCAAGGACAGAGTAATGGCGGTGTGGTGACACTCCTGTGAAATTTTAAATATAAGAAAGAATCTATAGTAGCTCTAGGTCAGTGGTTGCCTGGAGGCAAAGGAAAGTTTTGGAGGTAATGGAATGTTTGCTATCATGATTGTTGAGAGGGTTTCATGAGTATGCATGGGTCAACGCTGATCAAGCTGTGCACTTTAAATTAGTGTGATTTATTATATTCCATTTGTACTTCAGTGAATTGGAAAAATCATAATGTGAACACACAAGTATAGAGGCTCACACCAGAAAAACAGGGATAAACGAAGATGTTTGGCCATACTTCCTCAAAAGTTTTATATACATAAAACTTTATATGAAGTTGAAGTCTCTTTTGAGCTCATTCCCAATGGTAGCTCTCTGATCTAGTTTTTTGTTGTTTTGTATTTCATAGCACAAATGTATAAAGAATATAATGTATAGTTTGTGTACTTAACATTTACATGAAGGAATCATAGGGTGTACATATAAATCTTCATTTATGCTTATTTCATTGGCACAAGTTACAAAGCAGCTCTATGTAGAACCATAGGAACAGTTGTACAGTGCTTCTGGGGGTCGCGTAGGAGACAATTCAGACAAAATAAGAGTATACATGCACCCCAAGACCAATCCATCTCCTCCTGTTCAGCAGCCTGAGGCAGCCTTGTCAGAGGCAATGAGACATTGGAGGCAATCTGGGAGCAATCACAGGAACCAAGGATAGGTTAAAAATGTGGAAAAATAGAAGAACTCCATAGCAGTCACTAGCAACAGAGGGGACGTGCTTTTAATAATCTGGATAGAACGTGAGACTGGACATTGGGTTTCCCCTTCCAGATCCTCTCTGCTATAAATGAGAAATTGATCTGTGTGGTCAACAGAACAGACCCTGTCTTCTAGCTTCCAGTTTTGTTTGACCAATAGATGACTGGCTGAAGAACAGAAGGAAGGGAGAGAGAGTGTAAAGAGGGAGTCTGCTCCCCTGGCTCTGGGTCTCCAAGGTTTTCTCAAGGGCAGCTTACCCCTCTTCTCAAGATGACTTTTCCTATAGGAGCTCTAGGTGGTCATGGGGCCTTTCCAAGGTGTCATTCTTTTGGGCCCAAGAGTGTTCAAAGCTCAGATGTCTCTAGCTGTGGTACTTTATTATCACTAGCCCTCTCCCCACACCTCTAAAAATATTTGCAAATAAACTCTCCTTGATTTACCTTGAATTTTAGTAGAGTGGAATGTCACAATATCTAGTAGAGCTAAAAATGGTTATCTTTCATGACACAGACACTTCAGTCTTGGCTGTAACCTGGAGAATTGTCATACATGTGTATCAGGAGAAACCCACGGAGTTGTTTGCTGTGTGTGTGCTGTAAATATCATAAACAGCAGCTACTTGAGCCAATTTATTTTTCAAAAACATTGGAAAAGATACTACCAATTAAGTAACTTCAATTAAATAACTTCAGACCACTGGCCCAGAACATTTCATTTATTTTTGGTAATAAGAGGGAGAAAATCTATAGTTTCTAAAGTTTGAGTAAGAGTTATTTCTGGAAGAGAACAGAATTTCACAAACTTGTACTTAGAGACACTTGAGGTAGAGCTGTGCATCCACCTGAGTGATGCCATTCTTCCATCCACAAACAATGGAGCACGGTTTATTGTGCTGATCACATTATAATGCAGCTGTGCTTCATGCAAAGCAGAAATAAATGAATGTAAAATAAAGCTGTTTGCTTAAAATAACTTAGCTCTTGATTTTAATTGTCTAAGTTAATGAAAACAAATGGATATCAATGCAGATGTATATCATAACTTAGAATATATATCACTTATGCTGCTCAAAACATCGACTAGGATTTTTCTAATGCTTCTCAGGATGACATAGCTTGTTCAATTGTCCCTTCCTATGAAGGCTACCTACATGGCTCTGGAATGGAAAAATGAGCTGTATTTAATCCTGAGAACCTCTGTATCCAGATATTATCTGAACTGCCTCAGGGGTAGGCCAGAAGGTGAATGGGACTAGGACTGATCCATTTTTCCTAATTTCTGAAGGGGTTCTTGGAACTAACGTGTGGAAGAAACTATGGTCAATGAACTTTTGGTGCTTCTAAGTTGCCCTTCTGATGCTTTGGAAACCCAGCTGCCCCTGGGTAGTCGGACCTGTGGGAATCGGGGAGAGAAACCCTGCTTCACTACATCCTGAGCAAATACTTCCTGGGTGAACTTCTGCCATTTTGAGCTATATAAACTTTCCAATAAATCTGATTCTTTTTTGGAAATAACTTGTTAATAGTTATAGAAATAGAAAAGTTCAATATAATGGTTTTTGCATTTTTTTCCAATTCAAATGAAAATATTTGCATTTATTCATCTATTATCTATGCTCAATTATCCAAAGGAATAAACCACACAGTGAAAAAGTAGTGAGCACCACCACAGCAATATCTAAAAGTTGTTTAATTCATATCGCATTCTTATTCAGAAAATAATCATTAGTGCAAAAATTAGCTAAGGAAAGAAAAATATTTTCAGGTACAATTCCTCCAGCCAATAAAAACAAATTGCAAACTCTGTAGAGTTGAGAATGTGAGAGTTTTGTTCATTTATTTATTTTTGCAGTGCTGTGAATCCTTCCCAAGGCCTCACACTTACTAGGCAAGCTCTCTATACTGAGCTACATGCCCAGCCCTAAGCGAGGGCCTAGAATCAGCCTATTCTTGACAGAATATTAGATTCATTTTAGATCCTAGGTGGCCCTGAGCAAATGATTCAACCATTCTCAATCTTAGTTTGCTTAACTATAAAATAATTATGTTTATTACAGAGTGGTGAAGATTAAGAAAAAAACAGTTGTAAGGTAGAAACTGTGATCATTCTCTCTACACATGAGACAACCAAGACCAGAAGGTCACCAGGTCCTTTGCCCACAGTCACATAAACAGCAAGTGAAGAAGCAGGTCTTGAGTCCTGGCTTCTGGCCTTGACACTACTCACAGTTCCACAATACTGACTTGCTCACAGGGCTGTCTGGAGGGGAAATGGAGTTGCTTAGGTGTCAAACTGGTCCAAATCCATGTGTTCATTCATGCACTTAATCACTCTTTGGGTCAGCCATTCACTCAAGGCTTATTATGTGCCAAGCACTGGAGAATAATTCACAGAAGCTAATTCAAATAATTCATGGTCCTTACTCTTAAGAAGTTCACTGCTAATGGATAATAGACCAATAAATAAAATGTTACAATACAGTATGATAATTTCTATTGATACTTGTGTGCACAGAATACTATGGACATGCAGGAAAAAGTATCTGTCGGGAAAGGAGCAAGGTCAAAGAAACTAAAGAAGGTATTTTTCAAGGGTGATTTAAAATGATAAATAAAGACAACACTGTGGAAGAACCTCAGGGTTGATGGAATAATGTGGGCAGGGTCATGCTTAGGAGAAAGAGGTCAAAATTAGAACATGAAAGAGTAGGCTCATTTGGAAGGGTTCTCATGACTGGTTGAGGAGAGTAATAGGAAATGAGACCAGAGCAGCAGGAAAAGGAGAAAATTAGGTGGAGTCCAGGAGTCTTGTGTACTGGGAGTTCCCACCATGTCCTGGCACTCTTGGTGCAAGAATGCCACTTGTAAAGTCAACACTAGGAAGGTCACTGTTGTAGTGGTAGATACCACTGCCCTCTCCTGCAAAGAGTGGAGACACGGGACAATGGTCTGATGGTTCACCAGGCCAAGTTTAGACCAGCTGTCTAAACTCTGAGCTTCAGAATCACATACAAATGTAGCATTTTTATTGTTCCGCATAAAAAGTTGTAATTTGTTCAATAGGAAAAGTCTGCAAAATTGGCACATGATTTTATCTAAGTAGTTGCTTATGACTTCACTCCAGTAGTTAAAACCATGAGACAGTGACATCTCATGGTACCTACCCAAAGTGCAGTTTCAAAATAAGTGGCACATAAATATCAAAATTTGCAGGAAATGCCATCAGGAGTTTTTCTATGGTGTTATCATATGAACATTTGTTTTCAAGGCCTGTGAGGCTCGAGTTCCTGACGCCAGGGTAAATGCCTCGAGGTAGCATCACAGCAAGTCTGGTCCTTGATATTTAGCTATGTAAATTCTGAAAGATGGAGGGACTTTCAGTTCACCAGCCTACCAGAATAGATACACATTAAAGACATCATAACTTGTTTTTGAAATATATTTTATAGCTTCAACACTATAATTTTATTTAAACTGTAAATAAAAGTTTTAGAAATAATAGATATGAAATAATGTAGTTCTCCCTTGCCTCAAAAAGAGGCACACATAGAAAGTTCATAGGTATATGTTATTTGAGGTCATGGATGGAAATATATGACATCATTCTTCTTCCTACAAGGCTATGCTTGATGAAGTCCCACCAGATAAACCTTGCCTGATGAATGTTAGTGTCTAAGGGGTATATTTTTAGGAAATATTTTTTCTGCCCTTTGTCCTTCTTGATTAGAAACATTTTCAAATGATTCCAGGAATTATTTTCAGACTATGCAAAAAGTATTAGAAATGCCTAATAAGAAGAAAGGGAAGGTATTTAATTTCAAGTTTGCTTTATGAGTGAATTCAGTTATTCACTTACTAAATGCAAAAAGTAGGCATGTATTGATAATATTTGCAAATAACACCACTGAATCTAAATCATTCCACAACTACAGATCAGAGAGCAGCCATATTTGAAAACTGCAATATTTAAAGGTCAAAATTTGCATAAACAAATGCATAGTTTCCAGGACAAAATATCTTGAGTTAAAAAAAAGAAACGTGATTTATGCAAATAGTTCAAATAAAGAACTCACGGTATATGAGCAAAGAGTTTTTCAGTAATGAGACTTAGTTTTATTTGGAGAGGCTTTTTTATTTAAGGCTTCTGCTTAAGCAGCATTTCATAGAATATTAACTTTCAATACCCTAACAGCTCTGGCTCCTCACATGGGTGAGATGCCAACATTTTAGTGCAATTTACATTTTTTCACATTTATACTTTTTCCTAAAACTCATTGGTTTTCATATGCTGTAATGTGCTAGGTTCTAGAACTTATTCTGCATTTCTCATAACATGCGCATTTCTCTGAGGTGCTAGGGAATGATCATTATTTTCAATGAAATTTGCTTTTGAGATTCAGAGATTCAAATGAAAACCAGTGGTGGATATTGAGTCTATTCTTTAGCAATATATCAATTGCCGTTGGAAACCCCACAGGCAGAGGACTTGATGCAACTCCTCTGAGACATCTCCAGTGCGCATGTGCAGGGGAGCGCCATGACATCTCCAGTGCGCATGTGCAGAGGAGCGCCGTGGACAGGAGCCGCCACCACCTGCACAGGATGGAGGCCCTGAGGAAGTCCCACAGCAGGCATGTTCATCAGTGCTGCCTTGTCATCACTGCAAATGTTAATGTTTCTGCGAACATAGTAACTGTTTCCTAAACATGTTCAACTCTAATTAGATGATTCTTTCCAATATGGTCTGGTATTTAAAACTGTTGAGAAGCACTATTCTTGATGGATTATTTAATTTTTGCTAACAAAAGAAAATCTCCTCCCTATGTCCAAGTTATTTCCAAAACTCTAAAAATGCTCATCAAAAACAGAGATGATGCTATGACCTTAATTCAGAGGAAGAGTGATTGACATCAGGAGCAGAAGGAAGAGCTTGCTCCCTGTTCTGACATATTTTTTTTGAACCTTGGTAGAGTTATAAAAAGTAACTCTATTTTAATTATTATTTTGCAGCAAAACAAAACAAAACCTTATTAACATTCAAAGACCAATCTTTAATCTCTCTGAAGAAGACAATAGTAAAATAGTCTGAAAACCATGCTGGGACCATATTTTTCTCAGCATTTTCTTTTTTTCCCCGTCAAAGTAGAAACAGATTCTAACTTTGATGGGAAACCAGGAATAGCAAAAGTAGCCTCCTGTGTCACATTGCCTTCCTGTAGCCCCTGTGGTTAAGGAGACGACAGGCTCCTGTTCTTGGGACCATCCTGGATCATGCCTGCTGTCCCTGCATAATTAACAATCAACCTCCATTTTGCTCTCTTTTGAGAGTGGTTTGGACACTAGATACATGCTGTCCTCCTACACTGCCAACCAATGTGACTTCAGATGGAGTGCTTCAGGCAGCTCCTGCCAATCAATCACAGCTCAGCATGAGCTGGAAGCTAAACTAGGTGAATGGACGTTCAAATAAAATGAAGGTGAAATGAAATAAATGGAAATATCCGTCACATTAAAGTGTCCTCTTTCCCTGTCTCCGCTCTCTCTCTATTAAACTGGAGTAGAAAGAGCAAAGTATTAGATGTCAGGAGGTTTGGGGTTGGGTCTGATCATCTGCTAGCTTCAGTTTATTTTTGAGATTAAAGTGTTGAATTAGATGCACCACAGGATTCTTTCCAACTCCCTCTCTGTGACTGTGTAACCTGGTGTCATGCTGTCCACAAACTGAAAGATTCTCTCACTTTTGTCATTGGCAAACTTATTTCAGGGTTAATAAAGTACCATTGCCATCCTCATCACTGTTTTCTTCAGAAGGAGTCCTTTTCTATCTTTAGGTCCCTCCCGTACTATTCAGAGATGACAGGTGAGTTCCAAATGACAACACAGCTTATTAGACATCTCCTCTCAAACTTAACTTATGCCAGCTGAATGTCTGGGGCACTTCCTGCCAGCGTGCCTGTCTCGGGCAGTGGTGTCACCAACTGAGCGACCTTGTTGCTCACACCAGCCATGGCTCCCAAGGGAAACGAGAGACCGGTTGATACCGGATTCTATGAGGCCTTTCTCCCCACTTCTGTCCCAGCTACTCCGCTCTTTCAGTTCGGTTGAAATCCTGGCTCTGTTTCCAGCATCTTCACCCATATCCCTCCCTCTGTCTGGACCACATTCCCATCCCAGCTAACTCACCCTTGTCTTGCAGGCCTCACCACACAAGCCTAGTTCCTTACCTCAAGGTGGCCAGCCTGCCTGCTGCCCATCCTCCCCTGTTGTGAGCTGCAGTTGACTTGCAGTCCGTCGCTGGATGAAGCCCATCCTACCAATACCGCACATCTCTTGCTCACTGCTTCAACTCTAACTCCCAGCATTTCCACAAAAGGCAAAACACTGACACTAAAACACTAGTGGAACGGTGACTGAACGGATCTCTGAACACCATCAACACCTACACTGAATCTTACCCTTAAGTTCTAATAGTTCCTTTCTTTTTTCTTTTTCTTTTTTTTTTCTTAGAATGTTGGTTGCTTAAGCAAAGAAGGACTCCAGGGCTAAGTTGGCTGAGGCGAAGCTGATTAACATTTACAATCAATGTTTCTCCTAGAGAAAAATACATTCCAAATATTCTCCATCTTCCTTTCAGCTTCTTGAACTCAATGTGACAGGTGTCACTCACAGGGTCAGATGTGGGGAGGGGAGACTGATCCAACATTACCAACCTGGCACGGGACAACACAGCACAGCCTGGGGGGAAGATTCATCTTAATCTGATGCCAGTTCTATGGAGATCTAGCTGAATTTCAGCTTTTGTTTAATGAAAGGTAGAAATAATGAAAGATGTCAGCTTTGGATGTTTAAAAAACAGACATAGTTCAGGCTAAAAACTTCACTCCAGGAGCTGCAAAGGATTAACACTAAGGTATATTGCGATAGCAGAAATGTAGGATTATGAAAATGATCAAGTGATACATATTTATCTTCTGGTTCTGGACTATGGTGTGAAAATGCCTTGGGAACTGAGGAACACAGCCTCGAGGGCAGCGTCTGCAGCAGGGTCGTGCTGGTAAGAGGCCTACTTCATTGTCCCGGGAGATTCAAAGGAAAACCTTTTGGCCAAATATGAAACTAGAGGATCAGAAAACAAGCAGAACTGTGTTTTACCTTTATTGTTAAGAATCACAGTATTTGGACCTAAAAACCTCAAAGACAAAAGTGACTTAAGTATTCTATATAGATCTCATTTGGCTTTTCTTTCAATATACTGTCAGAATACCAAGTGTTTTAATAAGATAGGAGAATGGCCTATCAGTTCATTGGGTGTGACTACAAAATGGTAAGTTAGAACTAGACATGAAAAACATTTCATTTCTTAAAAATAAAAAAAGATATACTGTGAATGTTACACAATGAGTGTAGACTTAGAATTTCTGCTACCACTCATGGGAAATAAGCTATGTTATTTTAAGTCTACTTAAAAGTATACAATCAGCCATATATTTTACATGAAACATTAAGAGGTTCACAACTACTCAAACGAGTCGTCGGAACATCCAGGTTGCTTCATACTGAACAGCTATTTTCTTTGTGAATGCAAGGTTACAATTCTCTATAGTATTTCCATACATTGATCATGCATATATAAAGGAAACACATTACAGATTTCTAAAATACGATGAAAATAATCTTCAACAGTGTCAGAATCAATGCTTACTACAATGTAGCTGTCTAATTATTGAGGTGTGCCATGTGTGAAGCCCTACATTCAGGATCTTCTTGTCAAAACAAACAAAAACTATCAAGAGAGAGAACACACCTGTCAGTGCCCAGGAGGCAAAACACATGTGCCTTTCCTCGAAACGCTTGAGGCGATACCTAGATCCACAGGTGTTGGTCACCAGGTAATCATTCCCGGAAGGAACTGTATTTCAGCCTGAAGTCAGAGTCACCTTCTGTGCCTTCAATGTCCTCTTTCACATGTCCTCAGTGGAGGCACATCTATACCTGCGTGAGTGACTTGAGGCAGAAGCTACTTGAATTGAAATCTGATGAATAAAGTGTGCGACTCACGTGGACGATGCACACTGTTGTTAAATCACAGAGAAACCAGGAGGAACACACTGATGGTGCAGAGCCCAACAGGAGATTCGGGGACACTGAGCAAGGCAGCTCCACAGGCTTCCATGAGGCTGCTGCTGGGTGATTCCTCTCCACCTCATGTTAGCATTTACGACCATCAGTGCTCAGTTCTCTCTTTGATAAGGAGTACCAGGATCAACTTGAGAATCAAGCCCATCTTCCCATCTACTTAGCAGTCCTCTAGTCAGCATCCCAGAACATGGGTACCTTGGAGAAAGCTGCTGCCCTCACTTCTCAAAGACAATCAGGATAGAGAGGAAGCTTCAGAGCCACCTGTCATAAGAAGCTATCCTCCTTACAATATAGCCACTTACTTATGAAGAACTATCATGACAAGGACTCATCACCCCCCCAAACAGGGTAAAAATCCTCCCTTAAACTGCACCAGAGTAGGCCCTTTTCTGGTTCTTACTCTGTTCCATGTCTTGGAGGTGAAGTGGCCAAAAGTAAATCCCTGACATCTCCTGATGGTTCTTTACATATTAGAAGACAGAAGTCATATCTCAGATCAAATAGTTTGTGTTATATATCTGCATCTTATATAATTCATTAGTGTATTCATTCATATGATTAAACATGAGCCTATAATACACACCACATCTATGTTCTAGTCATGAGACATCCCAAGGCAAATAAAATACATAGTGCTTTTCTGTTATGGTTTAGATATTAGCTATCCCCCAAAAGCTCATGTGTTAGACAATACAAGAAAGTTTAGAGGTAAAATGATTGTGTTATAAGGGCCTTAACCCAATCAGTGCATTAATCCACTTTAAGGGATTAATTGGGTCATAACTCTGGTTAGAAGATGGGGGTCACTAGAGATGTGTCCTTGGATATATATATTTTGTCCCTGGTCAGTAGAGTTTCATCTCTTTCTCTGCTTTCTGGTAGTCATGTTCTGAGTGCAGTCCTCCTCCATATTCTTCTGCAATGATATCCTGTCTTGTCTTGGGCCCAGAGCAGCGGAATTGGCCATCTATGGACTGAGACCTCCAAAACTGTGAGGCCTAAATAAACTTTCATTCCTCTACGTTGTTCTTGTCAGATTTTTCAGTCATAGCAGTACAAAGCTGACTAAATATCTCGAAAATTCCAGAGGGGGAGATAGGAGCAAATAAACAGGATACTTTCAGCTCCTGACATATCTTTCAAATAAAATAAGGTAGTAAGGTAAAGAATAACCAAGGGAAATAAAGTGCTTGGGAGTGGGGTCCCCAAAGAAGGGGCATCTGAGACAACAGTGAAGCATGAGAAGGAGCCTCCAGGCAGGAGGAAAGGCAGCCCCAGTGCGCTGGAGGGACAGCAAGGAGGCCGAGCATTCAGAGCTTGGAGAGAGAGAGAGATGGCAAGGAAGATGGGTGTGGAGTGGTGGCGTGGGGGCCACCAAACTGGCCAAGGATAAAAGGAGGAAAGCCGGAGAGAAATGTCACCAAAGATGAGCCTCAATACAGAACAGTCGAGGGTTCGGATGCTTCAACTGCAGGGGGCAATATGGTTGGTGTAAGACCATTCTATCCTCCTGTTAAATTTAGGTTCATCCAAAGCAGGAGCTGAGCCTTTTATGCTAACTCCTGCCTAGGAGAAACGGATTGAGGAGGGGTGGTTAGACAGGAGGAGAGAGGTACAGAGTGATGAAGTGGGACACCAGTGTCCATAACTAGAGACACACCCTGTCGGAAGTGCTGGGGGACACCACGTGTGGGTGAATGTGCGTGGGACTCTGCTCATCCTTCTTGGATAATGGGTGTCCATTTTCAGGGTATCTCACCAGGTTCCAGTCACACTAAGTGGACTCTCCCGGTACTGCCCCAGCTGCCAGGCTCCTCCTCTGCAGCCATCTGGGTCAGTGTGCACACACAAGGCCCATTCCAGCCTTGCCTCCCCTGCTCTCAACCCTGTCCAGGCTATTAAGCTTCTCCCAGCTAGTCCCCCCGTCTGCAAACCAGGGAGGATGAGCATGCGCTGCTATTCTCACAGCCTCCTCTCCATCACCAACGGACCTCCACAGTTTTCATGCCTTACCGTCCCTCATATCCAGCGACTTCTTTCCATGCCCAGTGTTATTAGCATGGCTCAGACCTCTGTTCCATTTGATCTGCATCTTATCATGTCAGTGTTTAGGGCCTCTGAAGCTCTCGGTGGCCCTGGCCTTCCTTCTGCCAGGGCTGAGGTGGAAGAGCAATGGGAGGATGGTTTCCGTCCAGGCTGTCCGGCGCTAGTGTGCACACAAGCCACAGTGGAGCTTATCAAAATGCAGATGGGCTCAGGAGGGCTGAGATTCTGCATTTCAGCCAGCCCCCAGCGAGGCTGATGTGGCAGCCCGCAGAGACCCTGGAGGGTTTAACAGGCCTGCCTGCCCTGGCTAATTGCCCGTAAACTGCTTTTCCCCTTCGGATTCTGCTTGTTACCCAGGCCTCCTTTATGCCAGTTTTCCGTCTTCACACTACCTGATGGTAGATCACGTCATCTCCCTATGACGGACTCCGGCACAATTGCCTGGCCATTACCAGGGAATTGCCACTAATTTCCAACACTTAGCACTGGAATAGGGTGGTCTGACAATTGAAAACCACTCTACACACAAAGAAGTACCTTCCGGGGCTGAGGCATCCCATCCCCTTCGGGGGCTGGTGAGCCACAGATACCACAGGGCATGCCCACCCCGGGAACCCAAAAGTTATTTCTATTTAATACCTGATGAATTTAAACCCACTTTTTTTGGGTTTGGAATTGCAAGTTCTATATTAGATATCAGTTAAGTAATATACTTAGATGTTAAATAATGAAGTAGGATGTTGCTCAAACTTCTATTTTAATTTTTTTATCAAGATTAAGTGGATTTTCCCAATAATCCCAAATTTCTGAAACAGAAGAAAATATTTTATCCAGGTTTTTGGTTCAAAATTACTTCACCAATAATAATAATAATAATAATAATAATAATAATAATAATTATGACGACAAGAACAGTAATAGCTAATTTGTGTGGGAGCCTGCTAAGTGCCCAACCCACTTTAAGGCACATTTTTGAGTGATCTCATTTAATCCTCACAACATCTCTGTGAGATAGGTTCTATGAGGATCCCCATTTTCAGATGAAGAAACACACACAGAGAGACTCAGCAACTTGCCCAAGGTCACACAGCTGATAAGAGACAACCTGGATTGAATGAAGGCGGGCTAACTCCAGAACCTGTGTGTTCAACCACTGCAGCACCCCCTAGACTGCTGTGTACTGAGACACTGCCTTTCCACTCTCCACCACCACAGAGTGCGGAGCCATGGTGTGTCCCAGTGCACAAAGTGCACCCTCACTCACAGTCTCTTTCACTGTAGAGACCTTCAAAGTCTCAGATCGCATCAGCAACTCCTTAAGGCATATTACATGCTTTTGGCCTGAACTTGAGACTCTTCTCAATGCTCCTTCTGCTACCACCAGGCTGCTCATTAGGAAGGAGACTCTGTTTAGCTCACACTTGCCACTTGTGAGGATGCTAAAACACCCACACCCACTAAACACTGGGCCCAAGGGTGCTGCACAAGCAGGCCCCGACTTTTCCCCACCTGATTTCCATTGGAAGCTCGTCTCAGGAGAGCAACCATTTCCAAAGTGCTCTGCATTACTTCCTGTGAGAGTTAGGGAAAGTATCTGTGGGTGTAGACGTGGCAGGGAAAGTGCTTCGGGGCCTCGCCTGCCTCTGGAGTGACCGGCTTGCCCTGGCTTGTCTGGGACTCCCTGTTGCAGCATGAAAGTCCTGAGGCCCTGCCTCACACAGATGTGCTAGTAATGGCAAGAGTCCCAGGACTGTCTGGTAGCCGTGCCCTTGCACAATCTGCAGCTAGCAGACCAGAGGCCATGCACACTCCCAAACCACAGGCCCACCTACGCTTTCTAGTGCACTGATGCTCAGTGCGGGATAAGAGACTCAGCGATGATGGGCACACAGCCTAAGTCAATGAAGACCTAAGTGACTCCAGACTTTCCCAGCACTCAGTGCGATGGGCACGGGCAGCATCCAGAATCTACTGTAAGCTGGTCCACACCATCTGTACTCAATGGAACACAGATGTGTTGATCTTGGTATGGACAACAGCTTCTCTCACATTTACATGTTTGCTTCTTGGTAAGTTCCCTGTCATCTCCTGGAGCAGTAAGTCTCTGAGCCAACTGGGTCTAAAGACCTCATCTATAAAAGAGACCTCAAGTCCAGAGGGAACTCAGTGCACCATCATGGGCACTTCCAAGGTCTGCACAACCCAAAGCTCCTGTGGCTTGGGATGCTTATTGAGAAAAAGAACACAGAATTATGAATATCATTTGATAAAAAGAAAATAGATTATTCAGTCTTTCCTTTAGCATAGTCCATCTAAATTTCTCTTGTGTGACTGAAAGCTTTTTCTAGATTGCCAACATCCCTTCTCTTGTGCTTTGTAACATCTAGCAATGTTGGTAAATCCAGAAAAAGTTACTTTCAGCTTTGCAACTTCTTAGTTATATATATCATTTTTACAATTGTCAATTTAGGATATTGAAATTTCTCTCACAGGCAAGCTATGTGATTTCAGGGTTTTTCAAGTTTTCAAGCCCAAGAACTAATCTTAAACACTTGGAATGGATGACACTCATCAACCAGCTTGCTGTTGGTTCCCTGTTATAGTGGATCAATGGCATTTATCTATGACATATTATATTATCTATTTATATTATATTATCTATGACATATTATAGTAGTTCTCCCCCTTTTCTGTAGTTTTTGTGTTCTGTATTTTCAGTTACTCACAGCCAACCATAGTCTGAAAATATTACATTAATTCCAGAAATAAACAAGCCTTAAATTTTAAATTGTGTACTGTTCTGAGTGGTGTAATGAAACCTTGCACCACATCCTACTCCATCCCCTCTGGGACCTGAACCATTCTTTTGTCCAGAGTATCCACACTGTATATGCTACCTAACCATTAGTCACTCAGTTGCCATCCATTTATCAGAATGATTGGCAGTATTGCAGTGCTAGTGTTCAAATAACCCTTATTTTAGTTAAAATTTAGAAGTCAAACATAATGATGTTGGCAATCCACACCTGCTGGAGAGAAGCCATAGTGTTTGCTTTAGGCAAGAAAGGTTATCATGGGTATGTATATGTAGGAAGAATTATAGCAAACAGGGCTCAGTACTATCCACAGTTTCAGGTGTCCACTGGGGGGTCTTGGAACACACCTCCTAGGGATACAGGATTACTATGGACTATATTCATTGACGTTAGAAACTTATGTCAAAACAGAAGGAACTTCAAAGATTTCCTCATTGTGCTTATGTTTATCACTGCTCTTCATTAATTATCAGTCTGAAAGTCTATTCATTATTTATATTTAAAATTATGACTTTCTCTGAATGAATTGGTTATGGTGTGACATGTCAGACTGCTTCAAGACAAGATGATCGGATATGCTAAGACACGGCTTAAAGGTATAAAATATTCAACTTCACATACAGACTACTTGCTTACCAAAGTGCTACCACAGGTTTCTATCATACAAAGGAGAGGATCCTGATGAATTTTATTTTATATAATTCACTTAATATATAAATCAATAAATGAATACAATTACAATATATACTGTTATCGATGAGAACACAGCCTTCCTCCTATAATTTTCCTATTCACCTAATGATTTGATGATTCTTATACATTCAGAAGTTGACCATGCACCTGCTCTGACTCCATACGTTCGTTCCTAACCTTGTTCCTCCTCTGCCTCCCACTGGGGTCCACTGCAGCACCACAGGATGTGTCCATAGGAGAGATGATGGCTGGACTTCCTCTCATGACTCCTGGTGAGTCAGCACACTCAGTAGGAACAGTGAACCTCAAAACAGCTCACACTAAACTCAGAGTCAACGTGGTTCAAATCAGCTTCCCCCAGCAGATCCCAAACTGCCAAGCTCCACTCCTATTTCTCTAACAGCAGGGGAAACACATTGGAGAGGAGTTGGAGTAGAAAGAGACAGCGGTGTTAATGGATTATAGCTGAAATCCCTCCCCTTTGTAGATTTTACAGGAACACAGGGCCACCCTGCCTAGGCCCCTCTCAGGATTAAAGAAGGGATCATGCCAACGAGTGGCCCTTTTAGCTTCATGGTGAACCCATCGCCACATCAAAGGCCACTGGGATCAATCAAGTGCTTATTACCATTTCTTAATGCACTCTGGACAGTCTCTCCCTAGGTTAACAATATTATTCTGCACGAGGAGAAAAAAGCCTTGGCTAACCCAATCAGCTGTCCTCCCAGAAAACATTACAGCCTCTGCTTGACTTGGGCACAAGACGCAGAAAATTCACTGGGGAGCGAACAAAAAATGCCCGAGGCAGGAAAGCGATGCACCTGGAGCTCGCTGCCTCCTGTAAGCAACCCTCCGATAACCGTGGGCAGTTTTCCAAGGGTTCTGAAGGGAGGGAGACTGCTATGCACACGGAGTACCACAGGCTCTATTGCAGATTGTCCAGCCTTACACCATTACGTTTAGAAAGATTAAACAAATGAGTCCAAACACTGACTTGCCTAGTGTCAGGCATGACTATCAGCTGAGTCTAGGTGAAGAAAGTATGTTTTCATAAGAAAGCTTTAAGTCATATGAGGAAAACAAGCAATAATCCCATCTGATGCAAAGCAAAGATGAAGGGATGCAAGACCACGTGCTCAGTGCCCTTAGGTGGAGGTGCCCTTGACCCTCATGGCTGCAGGTTTGGGGAAATGATGGCAGATAGAAAGCTGTGCTCAGATGGTAACACTTTGCTTTTATTATCACTTGAATAGAGTTTATGTTCATTTGAAAGTGTATTTTATAATCACCTAAAAGTACTTTTGGTATGGGTATATATTGTTTAATTTTAATCTTAAATTGTGGAATGAATTTTTGATGTCTCTTTGTAAATACTATCTTCATTGGTGTACTTAATGAACACTTCCATTATGCTTCATAAATGCCTTTAATAACAATAATATGTGCCAATTTCCACCAAAATTCTTGTTACATTTTGGATTCTTTCAATGAAAATATTCTCTCTAAAAATACACACTTTGCAAAACTGGCATAATTTCTTCCACAAGCATGTTTCACATAAGTAATGAATAGAAATATTTCCAAATCAATGAAAGGAAACTTAATTATAAAACATTTATCTTGAGGCTCTGTCTTAAAGGAAAAAAATCATACACCACCAGGAAACCCACGTTATCTGAGAGTATCTAAAAGCCTTGCAGATCACCGATACTAATCTAATCTTCACAGGTGGACAGATAGATAGCCAGCCAGGCCAGGATGTACCCAGATGGAGCCTTTTCCCAAAACCTTACTGGTCTTTTCATACTTCAGGGATTACCATCTCTTTGCCAATTTTTTATTACTTATTGTTTTCATATAATTTCATAATTAAATAATGATTAAAGAACAATATTATATTAACCATCTTGGTCCCATCTTTCTGACAAAGCTATGATGTTTTTTAAAAAGCAAGACATGTTGGGTATTCATCTCTAGGTTCCATCTGCCCAGCCTAGAGCCAAGTCTTACAAGCAAGAACTGCCTGCTGGACTATGATACTCTAAGCACATGCTGCCCCCGATGGTGGTTCTGGGCTTGTGGGAGGACACTGTGGACATATCCTTATATTCATCAGTGAGCGTCATCATGGGGACGGGCTGTGTCCCACTCCAGGCCAGCATTTGTGCTAAGCTGAGCAGTAGCACCTTAGAAAAATCACAATAAAAGAGCGCAGGCATGCACCTGCTTGGATCCCCTTGCCATAGTATGCTGTCGTTCCTGCCAGTAACTACACTCTACTTGTCCAGGTATTAATGATCATGTATGTGACCAACTGTGCCCACCAGGAGTAAGTCAAGGGCAGGTCTACCTTCCATGGTAGCCCTGGCTGGGAAGTCGCTGCTGACGAGATTGCTCTCCAGGAAAACTTCACTGATCACTTCAGTTAAAGCCAGGGGCAAATTTCCAACCGTGTTTCTAACTGGGTGACTCCATCATATGGATAACTTCCCAGAAGGTGATGGTGACCAAGAGCAGCCTCATTCAGGAGGACTCCAGAATGATGGGAGTGCTACGGGATCTGCTGATGGTACTGGCTCCCATTCCCATGAGCACGCAGAGGGGGAAAGGGAAGGAGAGCAACCCAAAGCTGGACTCCACACACTTGGGCAGATTAGGGCACACGTGGCACGGGTGGTAACAGTGGAAGGTGCCCTCATACTGGGCTGCTGGGTTGTGGGGAGCTACTGGAATCAGGAGTTGCTTGGACAGTGCCATAGCGTGGCCACCCATGGTTTCCAGCTCAGTGTGAATACCTGAGCAGGCCTGGGTTTCTGAGGGACTGCTTGGGAGGGACCACCCCACTTCACCTGCTATCCACATAACCAGCCAAGCCGAGGCCATCCTGCTTTAATGACCGAGTCCTCTTCTGGCTAAAGGTGGTGGCACCGCACTAGTGCTCAGAGCTGTCTGTGGAGGAACGGCAGTCACAGAGGTCCGTCAATTGCAAGGTGCTTACACCAGTTGGGTGAGTGGCACCAAGCCGTTTTCCTTCACTTGGAAGACAGATGATTGCAAAGGAAGAAGGCCATTAGCCCCAGACACTTGCTCCTAAAGGCTGAGGAGGGCTGCTGTCCTTGTACAACATATTGGAGTGGCCCACTTCCGCAGCTGGGGCTTGATTTTGCTCCAGATGCTCCTGCTCCCCAGACCTTTCATCATCAGGTCAGGTGCCGGAGACACAGGGTGCTCTTATACCATGTGCAGGGCCAAAGCCCAACTGTGATTGACTTTTCAGTTGCAGGTGGGGGCAAGGTGCAAGGGAACGCGGGCCCTCTGCTGCATGCAGTCTGGCAAGCAGTAGCAGCTGTGTCAGAACGCAGTCCTTAACTTTTGCCCACTGTGTGTTAGTGGTGATCTGTCCAGAGTGATGTTGCATTCAGGCAGCCATAGTGGCCATCAGGGCAGTGTGGGATCGGTCAGCAGCATGGTCCCAGTCATTTTGGTCTGAGAGGCATCTTTGTGATCTGATGATCTAATCAGCAGCATGACTTGTTTCCATGGTCTGCAGACGCCCAAAGGGTGCATTTCATCTACCTATTTATTGTGTTTTCAAAAAGTTAGGCCATTGGCAAGAGTGTCAGGTTTTGGGTCTGCCCATGAGGAGCCCACTGTTGGTTCTGCCTAGTGGGGCAGAGGTCCAGCAGCAGTGCAGCCAGCACATACCTGTGGGTCTCGGCTTGGCCCAATCAGGAATGAGCCAGGCTCAGGAATTGAGGGGCACTGCTGCGAACTGTGTATCCCACCAAACCCCCACCTTTGCTTCAGGCAGAAGGGTAATACATTGCCCTGGTGAATGGCTGCCAATTCCAGGTGTAAACTGCAACGCTGCTGGCGTCTGGCTGGATGTGATGCTGAACACACGGCACCCGAGGGACAGGCGAGACTAGTTGGGCCTCTCCCACATTGGAGTCATTAAGCCTACGTGGACTCACTCCAGAATGATCAGGCCAAAGGCTCACATGGCCTCCTCGGATCACACACCCGCTGGGGCAGCAACTCTGTAAGCTGACAGTGGCTTTGTGACTAGGCAAATCTGATGGCTAAGTCGGGGAGGCCCAAGACTTTGAGGGGTGCTTCCTGATGGACACTGCCTCCCTCTGGGCTCTGACACCATCTGTCACAGGGACTGAAGCTCAAAGGGTGGTGAAGGCTGGGGGGCCACAGGCAGAAAGTATGTTGAAGCTTGCCTGTGAGTTTGGGTCCATCCCAAGGATGCCAGTCCATGGGTTATGTGACCTAAAGGCCAAGGAGAATGCCCGGATGGGGCACATGCTCTCCCCCTGGCCCGAAGAGTCAAGGGTAGTGCTGGTCTCTTCTGCAGAGCGGGATGGAGAGCAGCTTTCATTATCTGAAGACTCTCCAGGAGGAAAATCCAGGCACTGAGGAAAACCTGCACCCCAGGTGGGTGGAGGGGAACTCTAAAGGGCAGGAGTAGCCAGGACAGAAACTGAAGATGGTTAGGCTCAAGGAAAACATGTTTACTGCTATAAAGGTAAGGACTCTAGTATTTAAATGCTGACAGTAAGATGCCAGGGGGAAAATATTTCTTTTTAAAAGGGTGAGTTTGAAGATCTGCAGAAAATGCAGAAAATCTCTCAACACAGCTGGGGAGGACAGCAGGCTCAGAACCCGGAGAGGAGGGCTTCCTCCGCCCGTCACTCCTGACTCCAAACGTGCACATCTAGTTGCCAGAAACAAGTTCTGTCACTTCAACGTTTCTCACTTTGTTTTTGTTTCTTCCTGAGAACCAACACAAAAGTCGTGAGGATCCAAGGTAAGCATTTGTCATTGAGTTTCAAAGCTAGATTGGACTTTGTTCTCAACAACAAACTGCAATTTATGGCAGTCATCTCCCAAGGTGATACATATTAGCCTCCTAATTTAACTAGCCAGAGTTCCAGTGACTAGTCCATTTTTCTAAAATATCTGCGGATTTTCCTGATGTGCCAGGCCATCCTAACCAGTTTAATATACTTCATTTCAAAATACACATCCATGACATTGTCTGTGGACTCCTCCTGCTGTTTGTAATCTGTACCAGCCTTTAATAGAACACGTTAAAAAGGGTTTGGGCAACCAGCCCTACTGGCTTTACCTTGTGGCCTCTGATGTTCCCATCCAGTGAGAGGAGGAGAGCGCACACTGCAGGGTCTGAGGGGCAGCGGCAGCACAGATATGCAGGCTGCAGAACTCGGTGAACACGCGTGGCAGATGCTACATATGCAATTGCTACAAAATGCTAAGGTCAGCCGGAGACTGTTATTCATATTCAAAATGCAAGTGTACAAGAACGCCAGTCAGATCATCGTAGATGACAGAATGTGTCAGTTTATTCTGACTTTAAAAAGTCGCCAGAGAGCACAGCTCTGACAGGCTGATTTAGACAGCAAACAATGATCTCACATGATGGTAGAAAGGATAGCCGTGAGATCTAGGTTAACAAGCTATAAAGTACATTTTTATTGCTTAAAGCAGCGACTCAGAATCGTTCGAAGTAAAACACTTCTATTTTTAAACTACTGCAGTATCTAGAGTTGGATTTTCAATTTGTCATCCTATCTGAAAAACAGAATATAATAGCCTGATTAGGGGCGAGCAGATTCGGGGAAAGATTTTTTTTTTTTAATGGATCAATGGTGTAGAAAATTCAGTATCATCTGAACAGAGACTTAAAATAGAATAGATATTATAGAACAGTACAGAGTCCTTCATTACTGTAATGCCCATGATGAATAACAGCTCCCAATGTGCACCCGAAGCCTGAGGGCCGCAGTGGCGGATCCAACCCAGTCTTCCACTTCCCACAGTGTTGCTATTTCGCTGCTGTTATAATGCTCATGCTTTCGAGATTTTTATAATTTTCTACCACAGAGGAAATGAACCCAATGCCAAGAATTAGCTTAACAAGAGAGCTACTAATCTGAACACCACGGTCCTGTCAATGACGTCACGGAAGGCTGGGTGTACTTAGGTGCACTTTCCTGGCCTCTTCCTGGAAGTCCTGCCTCCTCCTCCCTGGGCAGCAGCTGGGTCTGGCTGCCTCAAGGGAGGCTTGTTACAGTAGGAAACTAGAGACAAGTTTTGCCTTCGAAATCCATTGGGTCACGTGGTTTTTTAAAGCCAAGGGTGCTGAATAGGGACTCAGGGCCTTAGATGAAAATGACTGTCTAAGGGTGTGCTTCCAACCGCTGTGCCCTCAGGCAGAGGACATCTGCAGACCTGGGCACTGAGGTCTTCAGAAGGGGACTGTGCTTGGACGCCTTTGATGCTTCACCTTTCTCTGGAGCTGAGACCAGAGAGTGGAGGTGATATTGGCTCCAAGCAGAGGGATCTAGAGCTCCTTTCCTGGGAAAGCCCAGGGAGAGAGCAAATGCCAGGCGTCTTGCAGGCCAGTGGGCTCAGCAGCAGCTGGAGGAGAAATGGCTGAGTTCCATGCCCAGGCAGATGAACCCAAGGTCTCTGAGGGTGGCCAAGCCCCAGAAGGAGCACGTGATGCCATGGATAGATGAGGGACAGAGGCAGCTCCTGAAGCTCCAGCAGCAAGATGCCTCGTGCCTGGGGTCTGCACAGTGCAAGGAATTAAGTAAGCCCAGTGTGCTCTTGTCTGGATGGGAGGGAGGCCCCAGGCCACAGAGTGCTTGTCTCAGGACACCCACATAGACATCCCACAAATGAGACTGGACCCTTCTCTGCCTATGGGAACTGCGGACTGTGTCAGCAACACTGAGGCTGGACGGACCCTCATCCACCCTTAGAGATGCTGCCATTGTTATGGTTTGAATGCTTGTATTTTCTCTAATGTGCACATTGAATCGTCATCTCCAATCCACACTTCATCTTTAGGAAAGGACTGTTACAGTAGGAAACTAGAGACAAGTGTCACAGAGGGCTAAGAAGGAGCCTTTGCAAGGAGGCTAGGTTACTGATTTCCTCCCTCATGGAGGGAGTAAGGTCTTTGTAAAGGTGGCTTCACATAGGCGTTGGACCTTTGCCCTTCCACCATGTGAGGATGCAGCATTGATCTGCTAGCAACAAGATGCCACCAGGAAGCAGAAGGCAGCCCTAACCAGACGGTGGTCGGCCAGCATCTGATCAGGGACTTCCCAGCCTCCAGAACTGTGAGAAATAAGTTTCGAGTGTTTATAAATTGCTCAGTCTCTGAGATTTTCTTACATCAGAACAAATGGACTAAGACAGTCATCAACACTGAGAAGAGATTGTTAGACACCCTTGGGGATGGGGAACTCTGGAAACCAAGGCTGATATTTATGGGGAATGTGATCGAGGAGGGAGGCAGGGCAAAGCCGGGACTTTCTAGGAAAAGCTCAAGATTCAAATTCAATTTAGATAAAGTAAAAACAGTTATATTTCTTAACTGTTTATATTAGTCCTGGGATAAGTTTAGCCTGAAGTATTAATTCTTGCATGCTAAATATTTGTAGATACTTGGACAGTGAAGCTTCCAAATAGAGATTGCCGTGAGTATTCCTTTAAAATCACAGATATCATATGCAACACAATACCAAAATCACTTGTGTTCCCATGCACCGTGTGAGCAGAGAACCATCTGCTGTCACTTTTTTTTCTTTTCACTAAGATCCCAAAACATATGTCCGTTATCCACATGCTGAAGTTTCAGTGACTATAGACTGGGAGGAACTTGCTTTAATCTGGCCATTGGTAAGGGACACTTGTATATAAGAAGCTATTTCTCAAATATAATTGGATTTGTATAATTAGTGTATAGATACCATTCCTTTCTATTTTCTGAGAGATTATTTAGATTATAAAATGAAAAATATCTAGGGATTACAGTTCGTGTTCCTGCATGTTTATCTCCAGGAAAGCAACATGACTAAGAATTATCAGGGACTAGTTACCATTACATTTTCCTCTAGATTTGTGAAACCAAAATAAGACAGGAAAACAAATTTCCTGGGACACAGTCAATGTGTACAGGATGACTAAAAGACAGAGAGTCTGCCCCATGTGAGTGTGGATGCTGTGCATGATTGGGAACTTCAATCCACTTACAAAGACTGGATTCATGTCCTGCTAATCAACAGGCCTGGGTCCCTGGAATCTCCATCTGAACTCACTGAATTTTCAGTGCTGAGAAAAGTTAATCACTGGTGAATTGACAAGATCATATAGAGCAGCACACACAGGCATTCACACTTCACATAAGGACAGAGCGTACCATGCTAACTTCCAGCTCATCATAAATACTATCTTATTCCTAATTAGGTACAAAGTACTGATACCATACACTGCTGATCATTAAAAGCAACGAAGGAATCAGAAGTCTGTTTGTTTGATATTTTAAAATGTTTTGTTAGAAAATAATTCCAAATTTATGAAAAGTTGAAAAAAATAAAAATAGAAATAATACCCATATCCCATATACCTGTTACTCAGATCCATCTACTGTTGACATTTACTTTATCATTTGCTGTATTTATGTCCATAGCTTATCTCTGTGTGAATTTAGATACACACCCAAACACATATTTTTGGAAAATCATTTGATACTTTCTGACGCATTTGATGTTTTCTCTCACTGAGTGAAGATCATACATACTGAACTTGCCCTAAGTCTGAAAAATATTAATAACTGATAAAATCAAGGACACAATTGAAAAAAGGAATATAAAATTGATCTCTAAACTGGCTAACCTCATGAGCACTATTGTAAATAAGCAGAAACTCAAATTATCTACATCATTAGAGATATGAAAGGGAGTTTAAGTTTATTGGACACTTGTAATTGGAGAGATATTTGACATATTATCAGCAAATCTGTCTTTGTAGTTGTGTGAAAGCATGCTTTCCAAATCTGACAAATTCATTAGTGACTGCCTAAAGAGACAGCAGAGCCCCAACGACCTGAGTCATGAAAAGCAAGAAAGGAAGAACCCGCTGCTGGACCATTCCTGTGTGCCAGACAGGCTACACAACACTGGCAGAGTCCTTCACACCTACGTGAAACTATGCTTTAGAGATCTACCGAACTAATTAGTGGCCAGCTAAAAGAACTAACAGTGACACAATTTCTGCTCCAGCGGATTTAAAATCCGTTTCATTCAGTAAATAATAACTGAACACCCATCATCAGATACTCTTCCAAGGCTGAGGGTACGACAATGAGCCAAATGACGTCACTGTCAGTGAAGGTTGCAGCTCAGACGGTCTGCCACGCCTGGCTGAAGGCTTTCGTCATTTGGCTAGCATTCATAAAAATGCTTACGCTCCCCCCACCACGTGATTTGATCAGGCTCCCAGGGTGCACTTCAGGGTGATGAGCCCCACAGCGAGGAGGAGGAGAGGAAGGGCTTAGGAACTATGGCACAGATAGGACACAGGTTTCCTGGAGAGTCATGTTAAGTGTGGTTGGAGTGGTGATGGGGATGAGGAGCAGAAGAAATGGCCCCGGCAAAGGCTTGAGTACCGGAGAGGAGGGGTTTCCCCAGGAGAGCTCAGAGGGTGGTTCCTGTCCATAGTCCAGGTACTTGAGCTCACCTCCTCTTCTGGAATCATACCCAGGAGCTGTGCTTCATGCACCCAAGACGACAAATGAAGCAGCCACTGAGTTGTACCACACCTATGGAGTGTGCTGTTTCTTCAGCTCACCTGGGTATCCACAGGTGCACACCTTGCAAATCTCTTTAGTGAGCTTACTGGGAAAACACTTCCAAACCTATTTACTTGCAGTTACTGGAACGTTGATAGTCATTGTCCGTGTCCTCCTAATTTACATTTCCCTCAGGATTGGAGCCATTAACGCAAGTCTTTTCCATTAGCACTAACGTTTCTGTGTGTGTAGGTAAGACTTAGGCAGAAAGCTGCACTTCATTTGCAGCCCCAAAGGAAATAGGTTCATTAAGGAGCAGCAGTCATTAAAACCTTGTTTATCAGGAAGCCCATGAAGGAAGGCCATGCGATGGTTTCTGTGTGTCCCCCAGAAAGCATGCTGCCATCTGAGTCCCCAGGGCAACAGCGTAGGGAGGGGAGGCCTGATGACAGGTGCTGAGAGTGTGGGTGCTTCACCCCCAAGGAGGGGCTTAATGCTGAGGAGACAGGCTTGAGGCTGAAACTTGGTTCTCTTGCTCACCAGATGCCATTAGACTTCAGCCTCCAGAACTGCAAGAAATACACTTCTTCACAGATTGCGATCTGTGGGGCTGTTACAGCAACACAAAGCCGACTAAGATCAGCTCTAAGCCAAGAATGTCAGGTTGGAAGGTTTTACTATATTGCCGATGGGCACGTCCAAAGAGTAAAATGTCTATTCGCTGAGGCTAGATGAGAATGTGACCCACAGCCTGACTTCTGCGATCCAATTTTATACCCAGATGCCATCATGAACAACATTAGCAACGACCCACACCAGGTCAACGAGTCGCACAGCCACAAGATATCCAGAAGAGTGGCATGACTGTGTAGGATCAGTGTGGCCCCAGGCACGCCTCTACTGCAGCTGACACACCACAGTGGCCAACTTGCCCTGGAGGCTGCGTTTGTGTCATGTGCTTTACTGCCCAGCTGGATCTGCGGGCGTAAAGCAAGTGTAGCCTTGCTTACAAGCAGTCACATTAAGATGAAAGTGATTTGTAGGTGTAGAGGACCTTGGAAGAAGAATTCAGATAGGTACGATTTATTTTTTATTACATATTTTTGTAATATGTATGAGGCATAATGGTTCATAGAAATTTAAGATAAGTTTTATTCTAAAAACGAGAATAAATTTTCATTTTATGTTTTCTAAACATTCTTGTTTAATAATCATAACTGACCTTACTTTACATAATCTAATGTTGCCTGAAAGATGTAAAGCATGCATTTTGCTATTTTTGTTCACAAACACTCAGAACCTTGGCTGCATGCCGCCGTGTACTTCAGTTATTCAAAACACTGCAAGGAACGCGTTCTTCTGCAATATATTCTGTGATATACTTTGCTCTTTTTTTTCTTCCTTCGCTCTTACTATAATAAACCAAAATATATGCTGATATTGCAATATATCTAATAATGGTCCTAAGTGAATCTTAGGTCCTAAGTGAATCAAGGTCATAAGACAGAATTTCCTCATGCAGATTCTTGTAACAGGCCTGGCCATATCATCCACAAATTCCCAAGCACGTTCCAGTCTTTCCATTGGTGGATGTTACAAAGTATTTGCAGAATTGGATTAAAATCCAGCAATTGCTGGAGTTGCTGCATTTGATACAGAGACCTCCAAACACCCTGCCAGTGGAGCCCGAAGATCAGACTGCCCCTCTGTCTCTGAAGCCTGCTTGCAGCTTAAAATTGTTTTACAAAGAAGAAATGGTAGGGGTGATCATTTCTCCCAGACTGCATTTGCATCTCTGTTTTCTTGCCTGTGAACAGTCTCCCTCTGGTTGCCCTACCTTTTTCCCTGTCTCTTTACACATTTTTGATGGGCACATTATAGTGGTAGATAATTGTGGGATTTGTTGTTACATATCCCTGTGTGCACACAAGGTAACAGCGTATTTATCACTCCCCAGCACCTCTCCACTCCCTTCCTGCCTCCTATCCCTGGTCCTTTCCTTTACTGATCTCCCTTTGATTTTCCTGACATTCCCTCTCCCACCTTTCTTTCCCTTTTTCCTCTTCAGTTTTCACATGTGAGAGAAAACATAAGATCCTTGACATTGTGTGTTTGAATTATTTTACTTGACCTAATGGCCTCTGATTCCATTCATTTTCCTGCAAATAATTTCATTTTTCTTAATGGCTGAATAAAGCTCCACTGTGTATATACTCCACATTTTCTTTATCCATCCATCCATTGATGGACACCTAGGCTGGTTCCATAGTTTAGCTATTGTGAATTGTGCTGCTGTGGACACGAATATACACGTCTTGCTATAGTATGATGACTTTAATTCTTCAGGGTAAATACCAAATAGAGGTATACCTGGGTCATATGGTGGTTCCCTGTCTAGTCTTTTGAGGAACTTTCATGCTAATTTCCATAGTGGGTGTACTAATTTACAATCCCATCAACAATGTAAAAGTGTTCCCTTTTGTCCACATCCTCTCCAGCATTTATTATTTGTATTCTTGATGACTGCCATTCTGACTACTATGAGACGAAATCTCAGTGTAGTTTTGATTTAAATTTTTCTAATTGTTAATGATGTTGAATATTTTTTCAAATATTTGTTGGCCATTTGTATTTCTTCTTTTGAGAAGTGTCTGTTTAATTCATTTGCCCATTTATTAATTGAGCTTTTTGATTTTTTTGGTGTAAAGTTTTTTGAGTCCTAAATATATTCTATATATTAATTTTGTGTCAGAAAAGTAGCTAGCAAAGATTTTCCCCCATTCTGCAGGTTCTCACTTCACATTCCTGTTTCCTGTGCTATGCAGAAGTTTTTAATTTGATTTCATCTCATTCATTAACTCTTGGCATTACTTCCTGAGCTTTAGGGGTCCTATTGAGTTGCCCAAGTTGTTGTCTGTGCCCATATGTTTGAGTGTTGACCCTACATTTTTTTCTAGGATTTGCATAGTCTCTGGTTTAATTCCTAGGTCTTTAGTCCTTTTTGAGTTGCTTTTTGTGCAGAGTGAGAAATAAGAGCCTAGGTTCATTCTTCTACAAATGAATAATTAGTTTCCCCAGAACACTTTTTAAAAAAGTCTTCCTTTTCTTCAATGTGTATTTTTGGCACCTTTGTTGAGGATCAGGTGGCTGTATCTATGTGGGTTTGCTTCTGTGTCTTCTATTCTGCATCACTGATCTATGTCTGCTTTTGTGCCAGTACCATGCAGTTTTTGTTACTATAGTTCAGTAGTATAATTTGAAATCAGGTATCGTGATGCCTCTAGCATTGCGTTTTTGGTTTAGGATTACTTTGGCTATTCTGGCTATTTTATTTTCCAAATAAATTTTAAGATTGTTTTTTCTAGCTTTGTGAATAATGTCATAGTTATTCTGGTGGGGATTACATTGAATCTGTATATTGCTTTTGGTAGTATGCACATTTTAACAATATTAACTATGCCTATTTATGAACATGAATTTTTTCCTCCTTCTGAAGTCTTCTTCAATGTCGTGTAGTTTTCATTGTACAAGTCTTTCACCTCCTTGGTTAGAATAATTCCAAGTGTTTTTTGTTTGTTTGTTTATTTGTTGTTTTTTGCTTTTTTAGGCCATTGTGAATAGAATTGTTTCCCTAATTTATTTATTAGCAGATGTTGGTATATAGGAAAGCTATTGATTTTCATATGTTGATTTTGTAACCTGTTACCTTGCCAAATTAATTTATCAGCACCAAAAATCTTTTGGTACAGTTTTGTGGATCTTCTAGATACAAGATTTTATCATCTGAAAACAGTGATAATTTGACTTCTTCCTTTCCTATTTTATCCCTTTAATTTCCTTCTCTTGCCTAATTACTCTGGCTAGAATTTCTAGCACTATTCTAAGCAGGAGTGGCAAGTGTGGCCATCCTGTTTTGTCCCAGATTTTAAGGGAAATGCTTTTTAATTTCTCCACATGTATTATGAGACTGGCTTTGGGTTTTTCATTTATGGCTGTATAACATTGAGGTAGGTTCATTTTATCCCTAGTTTCTTTAATGTTTTTATCATGAATAGGCACTGAATTTTATCTAAGACCTACTCTGCGTCTATTCAGATGATAAAGTTATTTTTGTCCTTAATTCTATTTTTTTTTTTTGGAACCGGGGTTGAACTCAGGGATACTCGGCCACTGAGCCACATCCCCAGCCCTATTTTGTATTTTATTTAGAGACAGGGTCTCACTGAGTTGCTTAGGGCCCCAATAAGTTGCTGAGGCTGGCTTTGAACTCGAGATCCTCCTGACTCAGCCTCCCAAGTCGCTTGGATTACAGGTGTGCGCCACCACGCCTGGCCTTAATTCTATTTATTTGATGAATTTCATTTATTGATTTGCATATTAAACTGTCCTTGCATCTCTGGAATAAAACAAACTTGGTTATGACATACAATCTTCTAAATATGTTGTTGAACATGATTTCCTAATATTTTATTAAGTATTCTTGCATCTAAGTTCATCAGCTCCATAGTTTTATTTCCTTGATGTGTACTTATCTGGTTTTGGTATGAATGTAATGCTGGCTTCATAAAATAAATTTGGAATCCCTTTCTGTTTCATGGAGGTATTGGTGTTATTTCTTCTTTAAAGGTCTGGTAGAATTCAACTGAGAATCCATCTGAACTTTCTTTGTTGGAAACCTTTTTATTATTGCTTCTATCTCACTACAAATTATTATTCTGTTTAGATTTTCTGTGTCCTCTTGATCTAGTTTTGGCAGATTGTATTTGTCTAAAAACATATCCATTTCTTCTAAGTTTTCCAATTTATGGAGTATAAGTTTTCAGAATAGTCCCTAATTATCCATTGGATTTCTGTGATGTCTGTGGTGATTTCTCCTTTTTCATTTCTAATTTTAATAATTTTATTAATTTGGTTTCCTCTTTATCTTTTGATTAGTTTGGCTAAGGGCTTATCATTCTTGTTTATCTTTTCAAAGAACCAATACTTTGTTTCATTAATCCTTTGTATTATTCTTTTTTCTCAAGTTCCTTTATTTCATCTCTAATTTTAATTATTTTCTTCTTTTAACTGGCTTTGGAACTAGTTTTTTCTGCTTTTTCATTAGGTCATTTATCTGGGATCTTTCTGGTTTTTTTTCTTTTTTAAAATATTTTGTTTTAGTTGTAGGTGGACACAATACCTTTATTTTATTTTTTTTTTTGTGGTGCTGAGGATCAAACCCAAGGCCTCATGCATGCTAGGTAAGTGCTTTGTCACTGAACAACAACCCCAGTCCTCTGATTTTCTTCTATAGGCACTCATAGCTATAAGCTTTCCTCTCAGAATTTCTTTTATAGTGTTCCAGTGGTTATGGTATATCACTTTTTTCATTTAAGTCTAAGAATTTTTGAACTCCTCCCTTGATTTATTCTATAACCCATTCACTCTGCACATGTTTATATAGTGTAGGGTTCCATCAATTTGATTTCTAATTTCATTTCATTATGATCTGATAAGATGCAAGTAATTGTATCAACTTTTTTGTATTTGCTAAGAGTTATGTTTTGGCTATGAATGCTGTCTCTCTTAGAGAACATCCATAAATCACTGGAGAAAAAAGTATATTCAGCTATTGTTGGATAAAGTATTTTATAGATATCTGTTAAGTCCATTGGATTTATAATATTTTTCAGGTCCAAAGTGTCTTTACCAAGTTTTTGTCTTCATGACCTATCTAATGGTGAGAGAGATGTATGGAAATCACCAAGTATTATTGTATGGGTTTCTATTTGAGGCTTCAATTTGAGTAGTGTCTCTTTTATATAATTAGTTGCACCCATGTTTGGGATGGAAATATATTATTACTACATCTTCTTGTTGGGGTGTTCCCTTCGTTAGTATGAAGTAATCTTCTTTGTCTCTTCTGATTAATTTTGGTTTGAAGTCTTATTTTTCAGGCATGAGAGTAGCCACCCCTGCTTATTTTCAGGCTCCATTTGTATGGTATATAATTTCTATCTGTTCACTTTCAACCTATGTCTGTCTTTGCCTGAGAGGTATGCCTCTTACAAACAGAAGACAGTTGAGTCTTGTTTTTAACCCTTTCTACTAGCCTATGTCTTCTAATTGGAGAGTTGAGATAATTTACATTCAATGTCATCATAGAGATATTTATTAATTATTGCCATTTTGATTTGTTGATAATAGTTAATTTGGTTCTATTTCTCATTTGCTTAGCTACTCTTCAAATGCTATTTGTTCATTTGTGAGCTCTTGGGGTTTTTTTCATTCTTCTGGGTAGGGTATTTCTTAAAATAGGTTCTGTAATACATGTTCAGTAGTTGCAAATTCTTTTAGTTTCTGCTTATCTTGGAAGGCTTCTATTTCCTTTTCAATATTGAAGAATATCTTTGCTGCATATAGCAGTTTTGGTTGACAGTTATTTTCTTCAAGACTGCAAACAAATTATTGCAAATCTTCCTGGATTTTAGAGTTTGAGCTGAGAAGTTAGAAGTGATTCTGATGGACATGCCTCTAAATATGACCTGATGCTTTTCTTTTGAGAATTTTAAAATTCTATCCTTGTTCTGTAAGTTAGACATTTTAATTATAATGTGTCATGGACAGGTTCTTTTTTGGTCTTGTCTATTTGGGGGTTCTAAAAGACTCCTGTATCTGGAGTTTTGGAAGTTTTCTGTTATTTCCCTAAAGAGATTATCTTACATGAATGGTGTGAATCTCCATTGTGTACAACCACAGAAATGAAAGGTTGTACCCCATTTGTGTACAATGAATCAAAATGCAGTGTGTAAAAATAAAATTTAAAAAAAACCATTACCTGCATTTCACAACCCTTCTCAATTCCAATGATTCTTAAATTTGGTATCTTACTGTTGCCCCAGAACTCTTGTATATTCTAATCATGATTATTTATTTTCTTTTCTTTAATTCTGCCTTAATGTTCAAGGTTGGCCACTTGTCTTCCAGTTCTATGATTCTGTGTTCAACATGGTCTATTTTATTAGACTTTCAACTAAACATTTTATTTGATTTATTGTGTCTTTCATTTCCAAAATTTCTGTTTGGTTCCTCTTCAATATTTCTATCTCCTTATTGATTTTCACATTCATTACTCATTCTCATTCACAATTTCCTTAATTCAGTTATTTTCTGTGTTCTTTGGGAATTCATTGACTATATTTACAATCCTTTTGAATTCTTTATCTGATATTTTATCCACTTTAATATCTTTGGGTTTAGTTGCTGGTGAATTATGCATTTTAAGAAATGTGATATTACCTTATTTTTTCATATTTCTTATATTCCCATGTTGAATTTTATGCATCTGTTGGGAGGAATTTCTCTTCAACTCTTATGCATGGGCCTTTTTAGACCACAGCCTTCACTTCCCAAAATGTTCTAGAGTGATCTAGATTGAGACCTCATAGGTGTGGTATCAATAGCCTTTGTGGATTGTTTTTGCTGTAGCGTGAATGTCCATAAGTAGGACCTGAGGGCCCACTCTTGGCACTTTCTACTTGGGGCCTGGTTTTTAGTTTGGGTTTTTTGTCTCTTCTATTCTTTGTATTAACATATAGCTGAAGATTGAGTGTCATTTATCTATAGAGGAAAGTGTGCTGTCTTTTGGCTGAGTTTAGCGTCACAGTGAGTCTCTACCCTGTGAACTTGTGGTGTTCTTGTATGTTCTAAGCACCTCACAGAATGGGAGAAACAAACAATAGGAACAACCAATGCAAACAATATTAGCATTAAAATAAAATACCTGGTTCCTCCTATGACATCTACAGTATGAGTTACCACAAAAACAGAAAGGATGGGATCAAACATTGCCAACAGCCAAAGCAATTAGTAACAATAAACTAGATTTGGCACTAAAGCAAACAACAGGTGTCAACTATGTCATCCACAGCTATAATAATATTCAGGGCTGGAGTTATATAAATCAATTAGTTTTACATGATGGTAAAATACAGTTAATTAAGAGAAAATAAAATGTGATATGATGGAAGAAAGCATTTACAATTTCAAAAAGTGAACAGAGACAATGCAAATGAAAGGTACAGGTAATGGTTTATGAGGAAGGAAGAGATAAAATCAGAGATACAAAGTAAAAGATGAGAGAAAGAGAGAACCAGAGAGTGTGGCTGTTAGCAGGAGAAGGAAATCACAAAAAGAAGGAAAACTAAAGAAACCAATGAAAACAAAGCAAACCCAATACATATACACCAAAACCCCTACCCCTCAAAAGACAAGGCAAGGAAAAATAACTACATTTTAAAATGATAGAAATGAGAAAAAAAAAAAAAACCACATACAAATCCATACATACAAATCCATACAAATCCAAAAAAACAAATCCATGAACCATCGGCACAGCAAGAACAAACACACAAATATACACACACATAAACACACAACAAAAAAAAGGAAAAATATTCTTAATGAAAAATGAAGGTATTGTCTCCACTGAAGTGGTCAAAATAGTCAACAAGAATGGATGGTCACTGCCTTATGCCCAACCGTCTTTCTTTCCATTTCTTCTTGGACTATGTACTGGGGGGGGGGGGGAGAGAGAGAGAGAGAGAGAGAGAGAGAGAGAGAGCATGCTGGCGGTTGTTAACGCCTTCCTCTTTCTGTGCTAAGACTGCAACTAATTGGAATAAGTCTCAGCTTCCCTTCTCAGCAGTGGTAGGTAGGACGCAGCAGACAGTACTGCCAACTGGGAGTTTGGTGTGCACAGACCAGATTGATGCAGAGTTCTATGAGGGGAGTTCTGTTGGGTGGGGCACGGGTCTAATCAGGTCTCGGAGGCTTGTGTGGGTGGTGTCTGCTGTGTAGAGATGAGATCGACACCCCTAGAGCCTGGCACCTGCTGATCTCTGTCAGGAGTCTGGAGCTCAGAAGCCTCACAAGAATTCTATTCCTGGGGCAGGGCAGCTAATCCTCCACACACATTGCTGCCTGTGCATACAGTCTTCCCAGGCTTAGATTCCCAACTCACTTCAGCTGGTCACATGAGCTGACAGACTCAAAGGAGACGGGAGTTGTTCTCCTCTTCACCTTTCTGACTTGAATCCCCCTGGGCCCAATCTTCTCTGTGCCTATTTCACTCTTGTTCTGCTAGGTGCACCCTGGGCCACATGGCGGGCACTTGCCCATGGTGGGCAGTCTTCCTCTCGCCCACCATCTTTAATATCTGTCTCTGCCTCTTTTGACAATGAAACAGAAGGACAAGGATTCCAGGCTGTTGCTGGACCTTGACCCAGAAGAGGTAGGAGTCTACCGTGCCTAGCACCCACCTTATGCCTGGTGCTTAGTTAAGTGCTTGAAGATGGATTCCCTTGCATGTTCCTTCCAAAACTTCATGAGAGAATAGGAAACTAGGAAACAAGAAACTAGGAAGCTGAATCCCGAGGAGTAACTTATTCAAGATCCGCTTGTTTTTCACAGCTCCACAGCCTGGGGGATTACTTGACTAATTTCTGCCTCATCTCCTAGTAGATTGAGAGCTGCAGCTCTCTCTTACTAGCTTATCTGCAACAATCAACTCAGCGTTCAGCATATAGTAGGCGCTCAATATGTATTTGTTGAATGGATGGATGGGTGGATGGATGAACGGATGAATAAATGAAGTTCCCAATTAATCGTAACCACTTACTAAAACATGTACTAGATTAACTTAGTATGTCCTATGTTGAATTCATCAAAAATCTGTCTATTATTCATGTATTGGGTTGATACAAAAAAACAGAATAAATTGGTTTCAGCACCAACTGTCCAATAATACTTAAAATATACAAGTGTGATTTTAAGACAGACACATACCAGACCAATGGGTGTTCATCACGAAAAATCACATGATGTTGGGCTGGGGGTGGCTCAGTAGGAGAGCATTTGCCCAGCATGTGTAAGGCCCTGGGCTCATCCCCAGCACCATAAAAAGAAAGAAAGGAAGAAAGAAAAGAAGTCACATGGTGGCATTGTTACTTTTTGCTCAATTAATATAATGAAACTTTTGAAGCTGTGAACTTTCTGAGCAGGAAGGGAGCTGAACGTCCAGTTCCACTTGTGTCCTCTGTGCTGTTTACCCATGTAGCAGTTCTACAGGGGAGAGGACCTGAGGCCCTTGAGGAAGGTTAAAACTGGGCACAACGAGGAGTAAAGCCTTTATCATGTACCATGTATTTTACAGGAAGCTCTTTGTGATTTGATAGGGAAAGAATGACATGGGGTTTAATTTTCTGGGACCATGAGGTAGACTAAAGGACATTTTAAAGGTAAGGAAGGCCTTTAGATTGTGTCATGATTCCTTCATCTGCAATTAGGAAACACATTTATTTTTCATTATATTATAGAAATGTGAATCATAATATGGCATCTTTTCCATACTAATAGGTAGAAATATCCAACCTTTGTGTTTATAATTCCCCTAAAATTAAAAAGGCTCAGGGCTTTAATCCATTTGTAATACTATTTTTTCCTCATACTCTTTATAGCTTGCACAAACATTCTAAACTTAGCATTTAATCTACCTCTCCTCTTAGGTAAAGTTCCAAAAATAACGTTAGAAGAATTCACAACATTCAATTTAGTTGCCATGGTGACTTGCTCTCTGATAGTTTAGGGATAGGAACTGCTCATTGGTAACTTCAGTTCTGTAAAGAACACATTACCCGTCTGACCTTTTTACTGAAAAGCAGTAAGCCTTCTGGTAAGGAAAGGAAAGACACTTCAGGACAGAGAGCCAAACATCATTTCTGAACTAAAGGACACTGTCTGATGTTCTCTCTGGAACTCTGAAGATAGAGAACATTTGCTCTTCATTTGCTCCCAGTCAGTCCACATCAGATTGACTCCGGGGCATTGACGTGCTTTGATGTGCATAATGGAGAGAAAGGCTCACACACTTGGTTCTGGATGCGTCTACACCTGGGAACTGCGGTTCCCATGTTTTCCTCTGAATTATCCCACACTCCCATGGCTGGCCTCCCCAGCCTCCCTGTGCACCCTGCACTGCCTCCTTGTCAGAGGAAAACCCAAATGTGGCTTCAAGCCTCCTGTGGATCCACCTACAAAGCGCTTCCACTCAAGTTCTTCTTCAAGATTAGCTGCACGAGGGTGGCAGTTCATACACCATAAAGATGCAAACTGTCCCTGCATGGCGTGACACCCCACGTGTTACAGTGACACTGGCAGCATTCCTGCCCTGCAGGAACAAGGAGCTGGGAGAACACTTCGGAAGCTCAGTCTCTATCTAGGAAGGAAATGTGTAACCACCTCTCATCTCGTGGCTGCAGCCCGCTTCAGACAAACACGATGCAGAATGATCAGAGGCAGACCCTGGAGCCCAAGCACCAGAGGAATGGAAAAAGCATGCCCAAGACGGAGCCATCAGCAACCACTTGGCAGGTGACACTGGAGGGAGGAAACCTCCCTGGAAACACAATTGTTGACAACTATTTTTAAATAACACTGGAGCATTAACAGATTACCAGGCTAATAATTCCTTGCACTGGATATTAGGCACCCTGAGTCAAGGACAAAATTGTTGCAGCTAAGTTTTCAGGGAGAGGCTAGTTTTGGATATCGACTCTCTGGGTCTGCACCACATGCTTCCATGTGATTTTTCACAGAAGACCCAAATTTGAAGGTCATTGGACATTTTCCAGTCTCACTAACTAGCTGGCACTTTCTTTACCACTGTTTTTGTCCTCCTGGGCATAGACCTATTGGCTGAAACTCCAAGCAGAAGATGGGTGAGTATAAAAATCCAGTCCTCTACACCCTACCCGAAGTCCTCAAAATATAAAAATTAATAATGATGTCATAAATCATACTCCAACAGTCACAAAATGGTAGGCAAATTAGCAGATAAAGTTGAAGGGAAGATTAGTTTGTCTTATTAATAAAAATTCTTTAAGATATCTGAGCATTTAAGGAAGGAAAAATGTTAAAAACATCTCTGAATTAGTTTGACAACTTGTCCTTCACTTAACATATTTTTTTGTTTTATTCTGTAACATTTTTGCCTGATCTAATTTCAAATAAGAAACAATTGTAAAAAGAGTCCATTCTGATATTGAGTTTATGCAAATTTATGAAATAATCAATATTGTTAATATGAGGTCTAACAAGGAAGTGCACACTCAGAAGCACCGCTCATTTGTAAGCGATAAAATCTGTGTGTAGCTTGCTATTGAAAAGATGGTGGCTTGAGTTCCAAGGACCTGAGAGGGAATGTGTTCTTATTTGACTCTTCCACTTAGAGGTGAAGAGTGGGCAACAATGTGCTGTCTCACCTGCCTTTCTTTTCATGCCAATGTTGGGGAGTGTATGGAATTAAGGCAGCCTGAAAAGGTGTGAGTCATTGAAAGTTCTGGAGCAAACCGGCTTTTAAGTCTGCTAGTTTATGTAAGAATATGTATCATGTTTACAGGTGGTATTACCTCTCTCCAGGATACTTAGAATAAACTTCAGTGAATTTATGCTTCAGTGAATTCAGTGACACTTAAGGTCTAGTTGGGATTTAGGTCATTCTAGTTTGCTTTATTGATGGTTTTGTGCCAAAACAATCACTGGAGACATCTAGCAATGATTTCTGCTTTAAATAGTTTGACAACTGTACGCTCTCCTACATGACCAATTTACATAACTTCATGGCATCATATCAAGAACAATTTAAAATTGACTTGCTGACCTGCAGGAACACACACGTATTTGTTGAGTAAATAAAAGTGTGAGGGTTTAGTAAGAAGTGACTCCTACCACAAAACTTCAGAAAATAATGACATGTGATCCATGTTCACCAAGTCAATCAGTGTTCTGTGAGCATCTAGGATGACCAGGGCACTGTCTAGGCACCGAGAAAACAGAGCAGAGCCAGGAATGTGCCTCACACAGCAGAGTCCAGCCAATCAATTATCTACTGGGCAACTTCAATCCATCAGATTCCTGAAAAAACAACACTTGGAATTCAGTATGATTTATTTCTTAATTGCCATATTTGACACACAAATAACATATGCAGATGTGGGGGAAATCAGGTAGAAAGCCCAGGTTTAGCATTTATTTCTGGAATCTAAATCAGAATCAGGTTTGCCTTTGCACTATAAATGTACACGTCAAACTAATTTTTGTAACTTTCACTTCCTAATTGAATAATTATCTCTTTGAATATACTAGCAAAATTGAACTCATGATCTAGTGATATTCAGGCCTTGAGGCCGAAATATGTATAACTAGAGAAAATGAAGACCTGCTCTACATTGGAACACCCACCCCCCTGGAGACGACATCAGCTGCTCTGTGCAAACTGCCCTTGGGACCCACTGAGGTGATTCACCTTACAGTGCTGGCATTTAGCAAGGTAAGATGGGTGGACAGAGTCTGTAGATGTCGAGATCTGCAGTTTTTCTTCATGAAGTTATAGCAAAATAATTCAATTTTAGGAATTACTGACATATTTCGTATGAAGTATCCTATAATCTACACAGGTTTCATTGCCATTTCCTAAGTTACACATACAAATATGTGTGTAAAAATATATATGCATAATTTCCTTGATGTAATCTTACTGGTTTTTTTTTTTTCAAATTTGCTCAGAAAATATATTGGTAGAATGAAAAATGTTAGATAAGAGTTCACTCAAAATATGCATTTATGTTTTTACCAAGCCAGAGGACTCCTTGAGCACAAAGGAGAGATCTGGGTCACTTAATAGAAAAAAGTAAGTGGGGGAATGATAGATTTAAATATTTTCTTCCTCCTTCATTCTCATTTCAACATGATTAATTTTTATATTATGTTTATAATAGTTATAGCATTCTAGGATTCAATAATTGGAAATATTTACTCAGAATTATGAACCTATATTTATTGAATGAAGATATTTGAATAATACATTTATTAATTGACCAGTGTCTCCCCCAGATTTTGGTCTGCCTCTTCAACAATTTAACGTGATCATTTTCTCCTCCTGTTTCAAATGCCATTGTGCTCTAATTGGGTGAAACCCTCCAGCTAGGAACCTATTTCCTGGGCTCTCCCAGACCCTGTCCGACCCTGAGTGTCTGTGTCTATAAGAGGCGAGACATAAAATCCTACCTGGCATAGCATCATCAACATCCAGGCATTGTCCTTATTCTAAATACCATAGGAACTGATTCCCTACATCATTCATTTTAAAATATACATGATTTTCTTTAATTGCTGGAAATTTTATATTTTTTTTTCCTGAAACCTATAATTTTCATTTCACTTTCTCTTCAGAATGTGTTCCTTATGTAATTTTTCTGCAAATGTATTAGTGATTAATCTATCATATGTACATCAATTTAAATAATAATATTTGTTTTATTGAAATAAATGCTAGTATTTGAAAATATAACCAGTCCTTTGTATCATGGGTTCAAATAACTTCAGATCAAAAATATTTCAAAAATTGTGTCAAAATAAATAAATTTTTTAAAAAATTGTGTCTGAACTGAACATGCACAGACCTTGTGTCATTGTTTCCTGAACAACCCAGCATAACACCTATTTGCACAGTACTTGCATTGTATGAGGGAAGAGGGAAATGACAATTAATTACTTAATCAAGGAAGACCATAATTTAAATAAATCTAGAAAGATTTACAGCCTATAGGAAGATATATGTAGGTTCCATGTAAATACAATATACCATTTGGTGTGAGGAACCTGAACATCCAAAGATTTCGTTATCCTGGGGGGTCTTGGAATAGATCCCCATGGATATCCAGGACAGCTGTAGATACATAATATGCAATCACAGTCAGCATATTTTCACATTAATAGACTTAATGGTTTTTAAGTTCTCTGAGACATGGAAGAATGTCATTATGCATAGCTTATTGCTCTAATTTGTACAGTGTTGAATAACAGTCTTCAATTGAAAAGGTTCTATATGCATTCAGAACGGCAGCCCTCCTTCCACACGCTGCAGTGTCGTGGAGAATACTTCTTACCAGAACTAACAGATCTTTGCAACTTAAAATGGTGACCACTTGTAAAATATGCCTAATGACATATGTGTGGATAATATGTATATATGTATATGATATATGGCAATATAATATGTATATGATTTATGGCAACAATTAAATAAAGATAACATATGTAGGATTTAAAATCTAGGTTTTAAGAAATTCCTAAGAGACTGTAGTCTTGTGCTAGAGAATCTTTATTTAACCTTTCCTGACAAACCTATCAAAAGTGAGTACCCACTTCCCTATCACTCTGTTTTAATTTTCTCATAGCAATTAACACTTTTTGAAATTATACCTTTCCTTGATTAACTAACTGTCATTTTCCTGTTCCCAAACTTAACATTCCTTTAGTTTTCAGGCTGGTTCACAGCTGTTTCCGTGTCAAACACAGGACCTGGCACTTGAAGACCCTGATCAATTTTTGATGCATAAAAGAAAAGGGAGGGAAGAAGAGAGACACCAGGAGGGAGCTACCTTTTGCAAGTCTGGCTGAAGCAAATGGGACAGATGGTCTTCATTACATCCAGAAATTTCTACCACTCTTAAAGTAAGGTGGGGTATGAGCTTCATTTCCAAAAATATGTGGCCAAACCACAGCAGATTCAGAAAAACTATGAGTGAAGATGGAAACTGCATTGATGCATAAGCCAGGAACTCGAAGGAAAACTAACTGGGATATCACCTCAAATGAAGAGTTTAAAAAATTAGCATACAATATCCAGTATTTTGATACCAGCAGAGCAACAGTAGCCATACTTTGCTCCACACTGTATCATTAAGCAGTGCCTAGCTATTTTGCATGCATCTCTGTATAAAAAAACAAATAAAGAAAATGTTCTAAAACCACACTGGGACACATAATTGTGAACAGATTGTCACCTGGACGAACAGGGTAATAAAATCTGGGAGAGGCCCCCAGGAAGCTCTCCCTTCCGTCTTCACAGGCCTTTAGAAAGAAGGCACCTGTCTTTCCTAGAGACACTTGACCTTTCACTGTATGTTCTAGTTCAATTACTCCTTGATGTGCCTTCTTTATAAAATGCTATAGATTACATTCCCACCAGGAATATAGAAAAAAGAAGGAGCATTAAATTATCACACTAAGTGCTCCATATACTCTCAAGAGGACACACATTATATTTGGTGGTGTGTGGTGTGTGTGTGTGTGTGTGTGTGTGTGGTGCCAGGGATTGAGTACAGGCCTCACACATGCAAGGCAAATACTCTGGCTTTAAACTACGTCTCTAGCCCTCAGGTAAATTTGTAATTACTTGCAAATTACAATGTTTAATTAGTTTCAGAGTGATAATAAAATGTTATAGAAGAATATTCTTTTCTGAAAATGTAATTTTATTTTGCATATGGCACTGTTGATAATTAATTTATCAAGAATCAGGCTTCATATTTTCTAGCTTTCCAGGTTTTGAAATTATATTAAAAATACATCTGTACCATCTTATAAACTTCTCAGAAAACATGTAAGGTATTAATTTTACCTCAGTAAACAAAAGGGCCCCATAACCTGCCAGAACTTCTTGGAACTCTAGCGTTTATCTTAGCAAGGGCAAAGTACACATTCATTTGTCCCTTGCCTATCTCTGCTCTGAACACGGAAGTCATTCTTTTTTCTGACAATCAGCTGAATAGGAAAGTAAACTTCATGAAAATTAAATCTCATAAAATAAGGATTAGCAAACTTGAAACTAATAATATGCAATGGACTCTACATCTTTTTTGCTCTGGTTTATTATTTTCAAATAATAAGTTTTAGTCTTTTGCCAACAAGATGTTCTACTAGGCTATACTCAGAGAGTAGGTTTCAGGCTTTAGCTGTTGGAAAAGTCTGTGTCCTTCTGTTTTGTTGATGTGACCGTAATACCTGACACACACTACGTGGAGGAAGAAAGGTGGGTTCCTGGTTTCAAAGGTTTCAGTCTGTGGTCATCCAGCTCCATTCTCTGGGCCTGAGGTGAGGCCTAAAGAGCTCAGAGGAGGAAAGCTGCTCAGCTCATAGAAGGCAGGAAGGTGGGAGTGGGGTGGGAGGAAGAGAGAGAAGGAGGAGGAGGAGGAGGAGGAAGAGGAGGACCCGCAGTGGCAGCTGGAGATGAGATAAACCTTTATAAGGCTTGCCCCCAGTGACCTGCCTCTAACAACTAGGTCCACCTCCCAACAGTCCCACCATTCAGCCATCAGTGGATTAATCCACTGATCATGTCAGAACCCTCACGACCCAATCACCTTCCAAGGCCCCATCACTGGACATTGCTGCACTGGGGACCAGCCTTCAAATACATGGGGCTTTGGGGGACAGTTCAGATCCAAACCATGACAGTAACTGAATACTTTGCCATAATCACCCCACTGCTACCCGAAGCCTTTGGTTTAAAAAAATCTGCTACCATTGATTTCTATTGTTAAAGATCTGAGGGGAGAAGCAGCAACAGGGATGGAGAGATAACCAGGAAGCACCCACAGCAGGAGTTTGAAATAAAAAACAGAACAAAAAAGAAAACTGTAAATAGGAAGTGCTGGGCAGGTCCTGAGGCTTCTGACAGAAAGTGAGATGAGGACTGAGGGCTCAACCCACTTTACCTGGGTGCCAAGGTGGGTGGTCGGGAAGAGCGGGGAGCACTGAGGTGCCAGGTCTCAGGTGAGATGAGACATTTGAACTGCTCCACCCACAAAGCTCCTTCACAGCAGAAGGGAGACAGGACTGGGGACAGATGCCTGTCATGTGCCAGTCCAGAGGTGAAGAAGCACGGTGGAAGCCCCTCTTGACGTTTACTCCTGGTAAAATGCCTGGCTTTCCTGATGCACTGATCTCCTGCCCTTAATCAGACAAGAGTAAGGGGCCTTTTCAGTTTCCTGCTTTCTCTGTCCTGTCAAGAAAACCCCTGGTGTCTTTTGGTCCAGCTGCAAATTGCCCTTCTGAGCACATTTCTCGAGTGGAATTCTCACCCATCCTGTTCCATGTTCCTGTGACTGTCTTTTACTTTCCTACACAGTATTTTTGGAAATGGAAAAGTCAGTAAATATATGAAATAGTGAGATGAGAAATCAGCATTCGAGGTTAGGGATTTTTTTCTATGTATTTGGGAAGCCTCTCTTAGGAAAAAAAGGTATGGAAGAATGAAGTGTCTCCAGGGGCAAATTCGGAGACAGACCACAGTCAGAGGTGCTGGGCAGGCTGGGGGTGTGTGCTGCGCAGGGCGGTGCCCTGCACAAGGCGGTGCCCTGCACATACTTGTGCTCAGACTTGCCGTGTTGCTCACTGAAAAAATGCCGTAACACTGGAGCAGAGTGGGACTGGCAAAGCCCTTGAGGTAGGAGACGTTCTTAGACTTCTGGAAAAGGGGCAGATGACGTAGGGCTTCAGGGGCTGAGCTGGCAAAAATGAGGACAGTACTTGATTTGCTGCGTGCAATAAATATGCAGGTTTTGTTACAATTATTTTAAATGAGCAGTTTCTCTCACCAAAAGTATTACCTCTTTTTTTCTCCCACAAGTGTTTTTCATCTTTCATCCATCTGTTTGTTAATCCGTTTGATTAATTAGAATGCTTGAGTAAAAATGAATTTGGGTTGATTTAATTTCTTGGTTTTCAGAATGACAACTAGGAAACCAATTCTGCTTCCATCTTTCATTGCTGAAAACATTCTCAACATCTATTAGCTCACTTTTCTGCCTTAGTAAATAACATATAATTTAATTTTTTTCATGAGTCAGAAAACATTGGCTCATTATTTTAAATGAATCATAACTTCCTAGGTCTGTAATATGAAAACCTGGGTAGTTATTTACTGAGCCCAGCACAAACCTTGAAGGCTGATTTTTGAAAACAAATCCTTGCTATTTTGTTTGTTTTCTACGGATTTCAAGTTCCAAAAGTAGAGCAAAAAGAAAAAAAATCTAGTTAATTAAAGGTTCTATTTAGCCATGTTCCAGTTAATTTGAGCCTTTCTAGGTACTAATTGCATGAGGCAAGTTAAATTTATTCTGGAGAAGATAAGCCTTTTGTGAAATAAATGTAAGGAGTTCTGAATCTTGAAGAAGTGTGAAATAAACTTTTAAATAATTTAAATTATATGTAATGTGCTTAAACATTTTCAGGATCATATAACAGGGTTTAGTGGAATTACAAATATGGAGAGCTTCAGTCTAAGCTGTTTTAAAATCTTTAGAAATTTCAAAATGAATCAGTATAATTGAAACTTGATATATACATTTTTAAAAAGAATGCAGTTTCAACATGAAACACCCAGATCAATTTAGGAGAACTTTTATTGTAAATTATATTAAAATGCTGTATGGCCATAAATAAATCCTAAAATGTAGGTAAGAGAATAAAAGTAGCATATTCAGCAGAACGATGTCATTTTCTCAATATACCTATCTATCTTCACAAAACTTCTAATTCTGTGGGAGACAAGGCAGATTGCACACACACCCCACAATTTTATATCTCAGATGGTATTCAGACTGCCGCAGCTGTGAGGTCTTAAATAAGCACTCTATGTCAATTGTTGAGCTCCACAGTCCAGAGCGATAATCTGGCTGCCTTCTAGACTTCTTGAGGTTGCATGCTGCTCCAGAGGGGTGCGTCACACATGTGCACGATTGTTCAGTCGACACTGCATGACTGGTGTGATTTCCTGGAGGATCTGTGCAGGCAGGACAGGCACACACCACTCTCTTAACACTGTGTAAATCTAAGCCATTTCTGCCCAATTACTTTTTGGTAAAAAATTTTTCTTTGGACATGATAAGAAAAACATGGTGTGTACTTTATAGATGTAATGAAATAATTCATGGAACTTTCCTATAACAAGGGCCAGTGCATGTAGTCAGAATGCAGTGAGCATGAGGAGCAGGAATGGGAGTGGTTGAGACCACTCTTCTCTGCCAGGAAGTCTTTACCAGAAAAGATTTTCCAAACAACCAAGTATTCTTAAAAGCCAATATCTGTAGGGACTAAAGTATATTTTCCTGAATATTAAAATTTCTAAAATATATAAAACCTTGAGAGTTTGTCTAGACTTTCCAGCAAGGGTGAAAACACAAGTAGGCAATTCACGATCTTAGGTGATCCTTTGTCCCTAGGACCATAGACACATAGGCAGATAGGTAGGTAGAACATTTCTGTCTGTCTCATTTTATGTATATTGGGCTATCTTTAAATTCCTAGGATCAACAGGATACTAACCTCTGTAGATCAGCAGTGAGACCAAGGCCCAATACCCAGCAGGGCATCAATAAACAGCTACAGAATAACGAATATGTACTGCTTAGGGTAGGGGCTTTTTAAGCTCTACTCTGATGTTGTAATAAAATGCCTTCTCTTTAGAATATTTCTCATGTCAAATTGTGATTTCATGATTGAAATCAAGTAGCAAAATATGGATGATTGGCAGTCAGAAGTGTTTAAATATAATTTTTTTTTGTTCAAGTAGCATGTGTAAATGACTTCACAAACAACGGGAACACAATACCCAATTCAGAGAGAGGAAGAGAGCTAAATAAGATCATTATTTGAAGGCAACATTCAGAAGTAAGTGGCTTGTCATTGGGACTGAATAAGTAGAGAATTCTACATCCTCCAAAGACGCTTGGGAGGAGGGAAAGCACTTTGGCTAAATAGAGAAACGAGACGCCTCCGAGGACAAATGAGAGGAAATCAGGAAGGAATCAAGAGTTGGAGACAGTAATGGGAAGAACTCAGAATAAAGACTGTGTTAAGTGAAAAATATAAAAAGTAAATGAAAGAGAAAAACTAGTTTTTGAGATGAAACAACTCAATAACATTAAGTAGGTGGGTATAAAACATGAATGATTTACACAGAGCTACATTCAAATCTTAGTTTACCCATTCATTATGTATATGACCTGGGACAAATTAAGCAATCTTTCTGAGCCCGTTTTCTTATTTATTCAAAAATAAAACATGCCCCATTGCATTTTTAAGGATTTTTAAAAATAGCTTGGTATGGCCCAGCATAGATATTTGATAAATGTTAAGTTTTGCCATCGTATAAATGTGGTTCTGCTTTTAAACTTTGGTTAATCCATTTCTCAACAGGTTCCTGGCCTGTGCTCAACCCTTTCTGTGCAGGGCCATTCTCTCTTATTTGGTCGTAAAGAGGTACTTTAAAAAAAAAATTTAGGGAAAAAATGGATACATGTGCACACATATTCCCAAATACCTTTATCAAAGGCAATGTTTTGTTTGGAAATATATCTGTGACAATCTAAGGATTGCATTCTCTTCAAACTTCAACATTGCTGATTGTGTTATACATGAATCCTTGGGCAAAAGTTGTCTACCTCAACTGCCTTACTTGGGGACACTGGGCAGTAGGCCCACAGGAGTGGTGTTTATTCATGCAGTTACTCCATTATTTGCTCAACAAATATTAGCTGAGCCCAGACTGTGCACCCAGCACCGTGGCAGGGAAGAATGCCGCGTGTGGTTGAAGGCCAGGGCCTCCAGGCCTGTGGGACTTTTGTGTGACCTCTGGTTATGGAGCTACTGTGGGACTTTGGGCTGGAGCCGGTGTAGACTCTTTCCATTGAGTGTTTTTTACTCATAACATGAGCTCAAGATAAACAGGATAAATGTAGCACCCTGAATCTCCTGTTAATCACTGACCAGCCCAGAGTAGCAAACGTAAATGTTTTTAAATTAAATTTCAACTGAAATCTAAGCCAGGTCAAAGGGCACCAAGGCCTCAGTAGAGTCTTCCTTCGAGATGGGACGGACTCCAGCGTGCACATGGCCAGGCAGTGGAACATCAACTGCACAAGGGGTCAGAGAGATGTGTTCCCCAGTCTGGGATGTGAGGGAGCCCTGAATGTGGCTCTCATCCTGGCACATGCTGTGTCTGTCTTACTCTAGGTGTCACAGCTCCACTTCATGGATGATGGTAACAGATAGCCAAGCCACGCCAGTTACATGGAGTGACTTTGTACTAGTCCCAGATCTTTGCTCTTTGAGTCTGGCATATGTAAATACGCGTTTATAAAGATGGACCTTGGCCTTGGCCTTCACCCTGTGGTGCCTTACACCGACATTCTCCTTGTGCACACAGTCAATTGTCCCTTCCTAAAGGCGTTCCCAGTGCCTTTCCAGGAATCTCCCTTTCCTGTTGTGTTGAGTAGGGTGGGAATAAACAAAGGTGCTTCCCCCACCACCACAGAGGGAAGAGGATGCCAGAGGCTCCTGCAGCTCAGGCCTCTCACTTCTGGGATAACAAGACCGACGCTTTCCTGTGTTTCTCTCTCCCTTTCTCCTATAATTCTGAATCTCACACACAGCAGTACAAGGGGGAGGATGGAGTTCCCGTGTGAGGCCCTGTGAGGCTGCCCGAATCCTTCCTCTGAGTCTTGAGACCTGCCAAGCTCCGAGGCTCCTGGTCAGTACACGTGCCCAGCCTCTTCCCCCCAAAGTGTGATCCACTCACTGAGACAGAAACCCCTTCAGTTCCCCAGCATCTCAGCTCCACGGGTCGCTTAGGGACACCAAGACAAATGGAGTCTAAAGCGATTTCACCAACAATTGTGATTAGCATACTTTGCAAAGATTCAACATAAGCAGACTTATCCAACACTTAACAACCCAGAACTTTCTGCATACCCAGGATGTGATGAAATGGTGGTCTCCAATGAGGGGCAGAGTGAGGAAGAAGAATGCATGTTGGGTAGAGCTCCTTAGGCTCCCAGAAAAAGAGAAAAAAATCACTTCACTCAAAACCTCGGTTGCAATGGGTCAAGGATCTGGACAGACACTTTACAGAAGATATACAGGTGATTAAAAAATATATGAAAAAGTGTTCAACATCTCTAGTAATTAGAGAAATGCAAATTAAAATAACTCTAAGATTTCACCTTACTCCAATTAGAGTGGCTATTATCAAGAACACAAACAATAGTAGATGCTGGCATGGATGTGGAGGAAAAGGCACACTTTTACATTGCTGGTGGAGTTGCAGATTGGTGCAGTCACTCTGGAAAAAAGTGTGGAGAATCCTCAGAAAACTTGGAATGGACACACCTTTTGACCTAGTTATCCCACTCCTCAATTTATACCCAAAGGACTAAAGATTAGCATACTATATTAGCATAGTAAGGCAGCCACATCAATGTTTATAACAGCTCAATTCACAATAGCTAGATTGTAGAACCAACCTAGATGTCCTTCAACAGATGAATGGAGAAAGAAACTGTGGTATATATACCCAATGGAGCATTATTCAGCCATAAAGAAGAATAATATTATGGCATTTGAATATAAATGGATGGAATTGGAGAATGTCATGCTAAGTGAAATAAGCCAAGCCCAGAAAACCAAAGGCCAAAGTCCAAATGTTTTTCCTGATAAGGGGATGATGATATATAATGGGGGTGGCGGGGTGGGGGTGAGAGAAGAATGGAGGTACTTTAGATTACATAGAAGGAAATAAGAGGCGGAGGGGGATATGAAAAATGGTGGAATGAAACAGACATCATTACCCTATGTACATGTATGATTACACGAATGGTAAGAATCTACATCGTGCACAACCATAGAAATGAAAAGATGTACCCCATTTGTGTACAGTGAATCAAAATGCAGTCTGTAAAAATAAAAAAAAATTAAAAAGAAGAAAAACTGAGACACCAATAATAGCCTTTTAGTGTTTGTAGATAAAAAAAACCCAAAAACTCAGTTGCTCTCTCTGACAGGTGGCTAAGAACACCTGCCCAATTTTTCTTGCAATTTTTTTTTTTAATTTTGGAAATTAAAGGCAATAGTAAGCCTTTGGGGGAATATACAAGATACTATATATATGCACAATATTGTTGCTATCCTATTACTATTTTAATTAATTATATTTAGTGCATTCACAGTCTTAGAATATTGGCAATCTTAATCTTTAAGACACTGGGTTTTTTTTTTAAGTCCTGGGGATTGAACCTGGAGTTACATGAATGCTAAGCACATGCTCTACCACTGAGCTACACACCCAGGCCCCAAAGCACTCTATGAACTTATTTTGATATTCAACTGTAAGTAAAAACTGAGAATACGTATTTGGCAACTGCATAAGACATCAAGGCCAACAACACATTAATTTTATTAAACAGTTACTAAGAAATTCTATTAATCCTCTCAGATTCTACACTTTGATTTAATTCACAAAATGCTTTAGGATGCATATAAAGTCATATTTTTAAATGTTCTGTACTGCCAGCTGTGAAGGCCATAAATATGCCTTTTGCAAACAGGAGAGTGGCACAGCCTCTAGGAGAAATAGCTCTCCTCCCCATCCCTCCTTTTCCTCCCGGATGCATGTTGACAGATGATTTACAGGAAGTGACCCCACCTTATTTGCATCTGTATTGATGTGTTTGGTGAGCAGGAAAGGAAGTAAAAGATTCAATTTTAATCAGGGAAAAAATGGACTGTACTCATTCTCTCAAGCAAGCACTCGAATTCATCTGATTTTTATAGCATATTCTCTTCTATTCAAAATGTACATGTGCAGAGTCCACATCAGAACAAGAACAGAGGAGGCACCCACCCGAACTCTCCAGAACTTGCTAGGGGAACATAACCATAGTTTCTCTTCCATGACATACATCAAAGCATTTCAAATTTATGTCTTTTGATTAAAATTTAAAAATTGGCAATAATATATTGACTAGTCAATCAGGAATTGGAGGTAAATCATTAAATATTAAATCTCTACTTACTAAACAGATGCCTCATACTGTCATATCCTAGAAAAAGAATCTGTACGTTGGAAAGATAAAATAATGGCCACAATGATTTTTTAACTACTCACAATGTAGGTTAATGACTCCAAATCATTTGCGAAAAAAAAACAAAACTAATTTAATATGGTAAATGGGACTCAGTCTTAAATTACCATTTGGCACTCAATTTGTATGTTGTACTATGAAGACAATTCATTTTTTTAAAAAATTAAGAACAGACTGAAAGTCATTTTTTCCTGCATGGCTTATTATTTTATCTTTGTTTCTTATATATAAAATTTATTTGGCGAAATCACTAGAAGAAGTCCTCTACTTATAAATTACAAGATTTTAGAGAAACAAAAATTAAGGAAAACGTAGATATTTCTGTGGAATTATTTATTTCTTTGCTATTAGAATGCTTTCTTTAGCTATTCTCATGAGGAAACTAGTAACTTTAGCATTTGCTTCCCTTTAGAGATGACGTGTATTGTAGATTAGTTAATATAACCACACAAAGACTAGTCTTTTGTTGTTTTTGCTTTATTCTCCATTCCTTCCTCCCACCTTGCTGCCAACTCCATTTTTTAGAAAGAACAGTCAAGGTTGTAAGATCCATTGCTCCTGCAAGGAATAAAAAATAATACCTGATCCCAAACCATCTCAAGGAACAAGGCTGAGTCCTCTGCAAGGAAAGGCAGAGCAACAGGAGAAGAGAAATCACATGTACTTAACCAAAGTTCCAGGTGACGCAGGAATGGGGACATGAAGGCCCAGGGAAAACTGTGTATTTGCACAGTTAAGTTCAATGAAGACTGGACAGATGTGTGGAAATCTGACTGTGAGTGTTTAAGTGATGAACTGGGGTGCTCAGCAAGGCCTGTGTGCTCGGATTCTTGGCCTCTCTGCAGGGAGCAGGACACTGTCCTGTGAATGTCTCCAGGGTAGAAAGGAGTCAGAAAGTGACTTCCGGGTTTTCTGGCTTGATATGGGAAGGGGATTCTAGTATTTCTACCCACCTTGGAGAGAGGGAAGAGAAGGACAGGAAGATGAAGGTCTGAGAACCGCCTACCTCCATGGAGTGGTATGGCGGAGCTGCGTGCTAAGCCCTGTAACTCCTTAGGTAAATCTGTAGTGAGTTCACTTTCTAGACTGTTAATTCAACTGGGAAAAGTTAATTCCTTTTTATTCATACAGGGAAACCAAAGGCAAGACTAATGAGCTTCTCCAATAGTTGGGGAGGTTTGATTGACACACTGAAGACCTTTAAAGGAACATTTTATCTTTGCACATCTATTTCAGTAACTCTGCCATGTTATGAATCTATTTTTAGATGGGGAACCTAAGGATGGTACAAAATGGCAAAGAGAATAGGGGACAACCTCAGGACATCTTCAGTTCAAGCACTTTTGAAGAAGCAATGACGCTGAGGCCCGTAAGCCTCCAGTTACTGCGGTAGAATATTGTCAGGGCTCAGAATGCGAAACCCCCACATCTGGCCCCATGGTATACTGAGCACCAAACCCTGAAGGAAACTGAGGAAACCCCAGAAGCAGGAAGGTGTGTCTTCCTCTGCCCCTTCCTCCCAACAGCCAACCCTGGAGACCGGAACCTCCTTTTCACCAGCTTGCCTGAGGCAGGCTAAGGACCCTGTGGTCAGTCTCTGCCCTTCTCCTGCCCTTGCCCCTCAAGGGCTCTTGTGATGGAGGAAGGAATGCCACAGGGAGCCAGGGAAGAGACTGAGCAAACGCCCTGCCACACCCCATAGCTCACTCCCAGACTGTCACACCCTTCCATCTTCAGTCACGCTTCTGCTTGACTACCTGGGAAAACACACCTCTCTACCCATTTCTTTGGTTCTTCATTTCCAAAGGCTCCCATGGCACAAGACACTAACATTAAATCCATTTGTTAGGTTCTGTCTTATTAATTTGTCTTTTGTTACAGCAATCTCACCACGAACCTTGGGATGAATAAGGAAAAATCATCATTTTTTCCCCTCTAATGCAGTGAGACATTACTGAAGGGCCACAGATAGCATTCACAGAATTTCAAGAGTTAACATATGCCAGCCCCATGATGATGTCAATATGGTACTAAATTAATACTTAATGTTTTACAGTAACTTCTCATAAAGCATTTTCTTGTCAGATAATAACAAGAATATGTACACATTTATTTTTAAAAACCTTCTGTCAAATTGCATTAAAAGCAGGTTGCAACATGATTGGCAGAAAAGAAGGCTCCAGAATAGGTAACACAGTTGCATTCCTCCAACAAATGAAAGTGTGAGCAGAAAGAACACACTTTGTACTTAAATCTAGTTTATTAAAGGGACCCTGAAATTGAACAAAGAGAGAGCGAGGTGGGGAAAGAGGGAAAATGGATCATCTGGGAATTCAGAGCCTAAAGTGATTAATTAGACCTTATTTTGTCTTGAACAGATTTACTAAGCATTTTTCAAATAGCCACATTGTTTGTAATTACAAAAATCACACCTCCATTGGCCGGCCTTAGTCACTTCATGCATGAACAGCAATCTGATTGAGCACTCTTGTTAGGGCTTCATTCTTCATTGTAATTAGCCATAATCAAGGCCTTCCTGGGCGCATGAGAATGTGCAGCAACTATTCTAGCCCATTTGAATATGAATCTTCTCAGTAAGAAGCAAGAAAACAGGAGAAACAAAACAGCTTCTCTAGGGAATTTTGAAAGCATTGCAACTCCCATTCTGCCCCCCTTCAAAATGTTCCCCATCCACTATCTGGACTCTATTTGCTAAAACAAGGGTGGCTTAATGAAGACAATGGCTTATTATTTCTTAAGTGACACAGGAGGGCCCAAGTATTACAGGCTTAGTTCTTTCAGTCTTTGCCAAGGACACAAGGAACAAAAGAACAAGCAATTGTGTGTAGAAAAGAGAACTGGGACGAGGCCACACTTTGAGACCACTGGGTAAGATGGGGCCTTGCTATTCCAGCGCTGGGAGGCTTCTGCATGCTTGCTTTCTTCTCTTTCCCCCTCTTCCCCTGCAAATGACTCAGACATTACAGAAAAAGGCTCAGAGCAGCAGGGATTGAAAACAAAGGCCAAGTGGAGGAGGGGTGACATTTCTGATCCCCTCCCAAGCACATTCATAGTGAGCCACCTACTGGCAACTCGGCTTTTCCTTCTTTTATTAGCTGATCCCCCAGCCTCTTAAGGGAAGACCTAGGTAAACAAGCTGGAATCGCTCCAGATGCCTTCTCAGCCAAAAACGGGAGAAATAAAAGCCAGGGGAAGAAAGCTTTCAGAGTAGTGCTAAGACGTCTCTGATAGAAAACGCTATTTGAATTGTAGTAGGACTACGGCTGAGTACCAGGTATGAAGAGTTGTTCAGAATGCTTCATGTGCTCTGCACAGAAATGTAAAAGATGATTCAAATTATTCCAAGAGAATGATCATCAGACCCATGAAGCCAAATAAACTAATCCTTTAAATGAATTGCATCGTAGGTTAAAAGTGCGGTGTTACGCGTGCAGGACGTCTGTCCACTCTTCAAAGGCTTCACTGTTTTTGTGCAGAGATTTTTTTCCTTGAGACATGACATACATCTAATAAAAGAGCTGTTTGCATGACTGTTACCATGCTACCACAGGGTGCTCACGGGCTGCAGCATGACACCTGACAACTCCTTATTACCTCCTGGGATTAGACCCTTCATCACAATGAAGTGACTTTCCTAATGCCACACAGTCAACTGAATGCATTGCTATTAAAGTACTAGACCACAATACTACTCAGCACTTTGCTATATAAAAATCACAGTTTTGAAACTGAACAAGGCTAAGTGACCCTCCTGGACAGCTTTGACATGAAATTTTGAGCTGCTAGAGGCAGCCAAAAGCAGGGTATGAAGGAGAGTCCAGGAAGAACCTGGGCCCCATGGGATAAGGGACTATGACTGATTAGCAAGGTCTGTTATTGATGCCCAAGAATGGCTAGAGACGTCACTGACCTCCACCCACACATCCACTACACATGAGGAAGTGTGTGAGGCCCTACGGAGGCCTCTCCAATGGGGACAGAGGACTGTTTACTGTAAGAAAGGTGTGGCAGTACTGGTGGGCTGGGGCCAGTGGTGTTGTCCAGGGTGATTGTGGGCATCACTCCCCAGTGCCCTTAAAACATATCCTGTTCATCTCGACATGAAGGCTGCTTCTTGGTTATTTGTGCCAAGATCTCTCTACGGAATCTCATCCCATATTTTGGAGTTATTTTACTTTTAAAGTCATTTTAATATTTGGTGAGTCAAGATCCTCACTCCTATTTCTCCTTTTTCATTTTTTCTTAAATAATAACAATTTAGAACAAACACCTGAGCCAGACATGATAGTGCACGCCTGTAATCCCAATGACCCTGAAGGCTAAGCAGAAGGATCTCAAGTTCCAGGCCAGCCTTGGCAACTTAGCAAGATTCTA
>JAJEJO010000852.1:851397-903983 GCA_020662805.1 Glaucomys volans | reverse complement strand
CTCAAAAATAAAAAATAACTCAGTGTTAGAGTGCCCCTGGGTTCAAGCCCCAGTACCAACATAAAAATAAAACAGACACTTGTAACAATTTCTTCTTCATACATAGAATAATATATGATGTTAAACCAACTTACCATAATTAAATCTCTTTAGGAAACAAAAAAGGAGTCTCTCTGACTTAGGAATTAGCCTCAACTGTAGCTGACAGAGGGCACTATTCCCAATGTTCCAGCAGGGTCATAAATGACAGATAATTATAGCATGACCATCATTCAGGTGCTCTTCCCATGTACCAGGTGGGGTGATCAGTGTTTCATGTGAGCCTCACAGCAGCCCTACTAGCTGTTGGCACCATGACATTATTATCCCCAGCTAACAATGGAGTAAACTGAGATTAAGAGAGCTTCAGTGTCCTGCTCAAGAGCACATGACTAACTCGCAGCAGCGTTGAAAGTGAAGGAGGGAACCATGGTTAACACTTGCAAGGTGGAGTCAGGCAACTCCTCAGATTCAGCCAGGCCGGTACCTAGGCCAGCCTGCTCCCACCTGCCTCCAACACCCAGGTAGTCACACGAGCAGCCATAAGGACACCACCGCAGCCAGCTGGCCCCTCTGCAAAGAGTGTGAGGCTACAGTGTGAGGAGAGTGGGCAGAGGACACCATACGACCCATTGGGGACTACCAACGTAGAACCTGATTGCATGTCACAGCAGACTGAAGGGTGGGTCATGCTAACGCCAGCCATGGAGTGGGGCTTGTCAGACACGTCATCAGGCTTGTCTAGGCAAAGTCAGAGTCAAGTGCAATGTACAACTCATACCAGACAAACTAGGCAGTCAGCCCAAACTGCAAGATGGTAGACATGACTACTGTGCACTGGCCTTTCTAGTCGTATTCTCACATGCATATAGGAAATAGTGTCAATGACATCCATCACATGTCAATGACACCAGGCAAATATTATAGAACTACATACCCAAGCTATGGTTGCTGTAATTTTTCTTTGGTGAGAAACAAAGTCGATCTTAAGACCCCCTCCACAAAATATTTTTAAATTATTAGTGTTGGAACTGTGACCCTTACTTTTCGATACCTTTTTATGAAGTTTCACCTTATGTCAGACAGCATTTATCAGGAGCCATGCAAGCCTCTAATTTCTGAAGCAAAGTCAAAACATTGTGTTCTGCTGGTTGATCACACATCAGAGCTATTATTGTTTTGTGGAACTGTGCAGGGGGAGCTTCTGCTACCAACCAAGCAGATTCTTAGCCACTCATGGACTCTCACAAATAAGAAAAGGTGAGCTTTACATTATTCAATTCCATCAACATTTATTGAATGCTTATTATGCGCAAGGTACTAGATACAATCAAAAGAGTACATGAAGATGAATGAAAGCAAAATCATCCAATATTTTTAAAACCACAACAGAAATGGTCCTCTACTTCTAAGAATTCACAAGTTAGTAAGAACTAAATATATAATGCAAATAAAAATAAATAAATATAGTTTAGGGAAAAACACATGAGATGTCAAATTTGTGGACATGTATTAATAATGTATTTCCTTCAACTATTGCCAGTTTGATTTAAAAATATAATGATACTATTGAGAATAGTGATATTTAATATTCTTATCTAGCATAGACAAAACACTATTGTTAAGTTTAAGAATGTATTATTTAACGGAATTCTTCTAGCAAAAGACAACCTTCTGAGGTAGGTCTATAGGTATGAATGAGGAAATGGAGGCTGATGAAGAGGATAAGTCGCTTCACCAAGGCCTCACGCTTAGCCTGCCTCCTCCAGCGACACCCCACCTGCCCACAGTTGTTGCCTAGGAGTTCATTCAAATTACTAACACATCAAATGGATTAAACCACTGATTGGGTTACAGCTCTTTTAATCTATGATCATTTCACCTCAGAACACACCTGCATTGTCTAACGTGAGTTTTTGGGGGACACATCACATTCAAACCATAACAGTTCCAGTTCTGATTTTAAACTGTTAATGAAGTCATTCTCTCAGGAAAGCCTCTGATTTCCATTTTTCCTCAACTCCCCTTTCATAACATTTCTTCCGCCAGATTACAAATTAAAAAGAAAAAAAAATGTGCACCCACCCCAAAGGTAACAGCCCGCTGTTCCAGGCCACAGGCCAGTTTGACACCACGCACTGGTGTGGTTTGAAGAAAGCAAAGGGCGTGGACGGCTGGATATGAAGCCCAGGCATCTGCCAGTTTTCAGCTTTCAAAAACATTGAAGAGGAACCTAACAACTCCTCAGCTGCTAGGCCACTAAAAATACCTCCTGACGAACAGACTGTTAAGTGATTGTGGCATCTAACTGGTAAGAAATGCTCAAAGAATTGAGCCACTTTGTTAAAACTCCTTCCTCTCCAATCTGCTTATGTACACGGGCAGGGTTTGCTTGTGCTTACATCTACAGAACAAAACACAAGCTGGAAATTGATACTGGACCATTTGATTCTCACAATAAATTAGAATCCATCTGTACATATATGGACCAATTGAAAATAAAAGCCAAGACCTCTCATTAAGAGATTCATTTCATGTAAACTTTTACTTATATGATTAATAATTATCAGAATTTGCACATGTCCCTGTTTTGTAGGCAAGGTGGATCTCTCTGCGGTCTCCACCCATTGCATACCAGGGTTCAGGATAGATCAACACCTAGGAGAAAACTGGGTAGGAGAACACACAGGAAGCACAGCCAAGCCGGGCCCCGACCTCTGCACCTGCAGAAGGGCAGCTCAGCCCACACTTGGGTCTGTTCTTCACCAGCAGCACCCTGTCCCTCTGGGGATGGGACTGTTGTGCCAGCTCCTCTAAAGTTGTCTGCGGAAGGCAGCTGTCCAGAATTGTGGACCGAGTGCATACAGGAACTCTTAGACCCCTACCTTGCTCAGCCAGGAGGAGGCAGTCTCCTCCTCTGGGAGATGTGGGACACAGAAAACTGGAGTTGAGGGTGATCCCTTCCAGGGATAGAAGAGCCAAGCCCTGGACAGCTGTTGGCCAGTCAATGTTGGGCTTGCTTTGGGCTATCCTGATGGCTAACAACAGATACGCTAGACATTATGCACCAGTCCCATGTGTAATGGTAAATTAATCCAGGATTGATCTATCTACCTGCCTACCCATCCATGTATCTATTAGCCTATGGTATCGATGGATGGACAGATGGATGGATGGATGGATGGATGGACGGATGGATGAACGGATGGATAGATAGGTATTACACATACTCCTGGAAACTTAGGGTTACTGGAAATAAAAATATTATTTAAATTGATTTAAATGTGATAATCAATAAGAAATTTACAGAACAACAACTATATTAGGAAAACATTCCGAGGGGACAGTGAAGTGAAAATTACAGGTTTCAAGGAAAGCGAAAAAAACAGCAAAGAGAAAATTATAGGTTTCAGGGAAAAAAAATGAACAAGCAAAGTAAAATTTCCAGAAATTAAAGAAAAGTTAGTTCATGTATTTTCAATGAATGATGATGGGAATCAGTTGCTGATGGTATTTAGAGTTGACCAGATTCATTAATAGAATGAAAACAAAATCACATAATAAACTGATTGAATTTTTAGATGTCAAAATAAAAATCTCTAAGAGACTGAACCATATTTCAGAAATTTTTGTAGAATGAATATAAGTATTTTGAAGGCCATAGCTACAGAGAAGGGCAAACCGCCAGAAAACCATGGAGTAACCAGAGACCACAGGAAGAGCTGGAATCTGGGACTGGGAGGAGAAGGGAGAGGAAAGGTCAGGAGAGGGTGGAGATGAGAAGCTGCGTGTTCATTAATGGCCCTCCTGGGTCCCCGAGTGTTCCTCCAGCAGCAGCAGTAATGGACACAGGCTCCCCAAGAGGCCAGGCGGGCAGCTGGAGTACAAAGTGGGTCCTGTCCTGTGTCTCCCTGGCCAATCATGAGAGTCACTGTCACACTCCCTTACGTGTTTTGTTAGTTACACGTGTTACATATTCACTGCACATACTCTGTTAATGCACAGAAGTTACTTAATACTTATTGATAGTGATTTTACTTGCATACACAAGGAGATCTGAAAACATACACAATCTACTCAAGGAGTTCAAAGATATTTTCTGTAAAATTCAAAAGAATAATTAAAACATTTATAGTTCTGGTGGTGCTGCTTTGTGATTCTATAACTGCATGCAAACTTGTGAATTCTTAGAACTATTTGACTTTAGGAAATAATATTTTGGAGAAAGCTGTCACAGAAACATGTTATTCTACACACTTCTTATAAATGCAGTACATATTACCTCATTACGAGTCAAATTATCAAAGTATTTGAACATTAAAATGTAAGAACATTGATTAGTCACTATTTGCTGTCATGGAAAACAGAAAGCATGCCTTTCCCTTTGCTTTATTTTAAAACTAATATTTAGGCATTTAAAAAACTTTTTTATAAATGTTTGATTTTTAAAACTTTGATTTATTTTAAAACTAATATTCAGGCATTTAAAAAATATTTGTTATTGTCTAATGTGCTACTGTCATTTTTGAGTTCACATGCTGAGGTATAGTTCTTGCCAGTCTCCATGTCTTCAGCTGATCAAAGTGCACGTGCAGAGCCCCACAAGAGGAGACTGCAGGTCCATCCCAAAGACAGGAGGCTCTGTCATCGAATCCTCCCAATCTCAGGCAGGCACAAATGGCCCTGGCTTGCTGATGATCACCAGGGATCTCCCACAGCTCCCATGTGGCAACCGGGGCCCCGCCAAGTCCCCAGCCCTGCTCCCGGGACGCCACATGACTGTCTTGCAGGGGAAGCTTTTCTACCTCCGAGGGAGTCAGCAGCTCTCCATGTCTAAGGAACCTTGAGATGACCTCAGCCTTCCCATTGCTCCCTCCCTTCTGTCCCCATGCCTTACCCGAGTGGTGTATCTGTGTGTGACAACCCCTTTCTTTAGCATGAGTGAACTGAGGTGAAACCTAAAAATGTCTTAGTGGGTCCTTTTAGGAAAACCAACCCTTCCCTCTTTCCAATGCCAATCAACAAAGCTGTCTACTTTTTCTCCAATAATTTAACTTCCTTGATTTTTTTGTATCTCCGTAAACACTGTTTCTGTTGCCTGGAATGCTGGCTCCTCCCCAGCTCTGCTCTTCTCTGGGCATACCTTTGGTCCCCATTGGGCATCAATTCAAAGGCAGACTTCTCTATTACAATCCCTTCATTTCCCCCAAATTGCTCTCTCCTCTCTTTCCACAGCACTTGGATTTTATGCCTGTTATAAATCTACAACACACACATCTCACACGAGGGTTCTTGTCCCCAACCCACTAAACTAAAATGGTGAAGACCATCTCATATCAAGCATGTGTACACAATTATCAGATCAGTGCCTGATACACAGAGTGTGCTCAGGTCATTCAGCAAGTGATCATGCTCAACTGATTGACAGGAAAGGAGTCTCCTGTGTGTTACCACCCATGAATCCTGAGTAAATTCACAAAGAGGAGAAAAAAGATGTTTCAGAAATTTCCCTCTTCTTTATAAAAATTGGCTTAGGAAGTATTTGGAAGACTCAGGTAGGAACCTTAACTTGAAAGTTGAAAGAGAGAAGTCCAATAGTGTTACAAAGCTTTTCTTGATATCCTCAGACACGGTAAAGCATTTAATGTGACTATCTTTGTGACAGATTTGGCTTCATGGAAATGTTACAGCCAGGCTATAAGGGCAGTGACTAAACAGAGTCCATTTTGCTCTGAGACTCTGTGTTAGGTAGGAAATGCTTCTCCCACGGGAACACCACACATCTGTACCCATCATCAGTTACTTAGCATGACTTGGTTGGTGATATAAAACGACGAAATGGCAATTCTTGTATGATAAAAAGTTGTTCTCTTTTTGCTTCCTATTTTCCTAAGCACTGTATCACATCAACAGTAATGTCAACAGCTATTGTCTAGATGTTAGTAACCATTCTTTAATTTGAACCTAAGTAAGTTCATTTTGACCCACTTCCCCCTCTGCTAATGATTTCAGATCTCGAGATGTTAGTCTGTAGTTCTGAATCATAGCAACAGACACTTATGACTGGTGTACTGATTTATGGTATAAAACCCCTGCAACCCTGCAGTCAGGGCTGTTCTCCCAATAGCCATTTTTGGGGCATTGTGTGAGACAGTCAGCCGGCTGACTTAATAAAGACTCTCAAATTTGGACTTCTCAGTAGTGATGGGTCTGTTCTTAAGTTGCGCCCCATGACATTTGTAGGTTTCCAGAAGGGATTCTACGTGTTCACCTAGGAACAGACGGACAGTGTCACTCCATGACACTGCAGATGGCAGCACACCGCCTGTGCCCAGTACTCAGTCACAGTTGCATTCTCCTGACCTGATGGACCTTCTCTTTTCCTGCCTCTGAGCCCCTCCCAAGGCTAAGGGACATACTTCAGTAAGAGGTGAAGAAGTACTTGGCTTCCTTGCTCTTGCCAATTCAGAAGGCAAAGTTCACTGTTGTGCACAGGGGAAGCAGATTTGATGGTTTGCCAAATCTGCAGGCCACGGCCCAGACTTGGCCCTCCTTGAGCTAACAGCAGTGGCAGCAGCTCCCGCTTTGTGCGACAGCTTCCGTGCAGCAGATTCTAACTCGGCATCAGCTCTCTGTGGGCACCCTCATTCCACTGCTAGGGTCGCTACTGCCTCCACTTCAGTTCAGGCCCTCCTCCCACCAGGGCACTGAGGAACACCCTCCAGGCTTCGTGACTTCCCCTGTTTTCTCCTCCCTATTCCTGACAGCAAAATCCTTCAAAAGGACTTTTCCTGCTTAAAACCTTTAAATGTTTCTCACTAGCATTCAGTGGACATTCTAATACTTTAAGGACATAAAATACTTTCTGGTCTGGTTCCTTTCTACTTCTGCCCTCTCCAAATCACCTCCTGAGCTCACTTCACTCTGAGTTGCTTGTGATTCTGACATTTTGTGCTCACACTGGCTTCTTCAACTCCGCTCCAGCACCCCTACACTAGTGCAGGAGGGAGGTGTTCTCCTGGGCAGTTTTTCTTCTCTGCCCTTGTAATCCTGAGGACCACATCTGCTCTTACAGTATGCCTCTTTCCCATCCTGCATCTCAGCCTATACCTTCCTACTGAGGTCAGCTATTTGTGCAACAATAATATTTACCAGAAACTTTTACTGAGCAAAAATAAACAAGGGACCCTGTCTTCCTAGCACAGAGTATAATGGAGCACGCAGAGTATCACTGTCACTACTGTGACCAAAACACCTGACAAGAACAATTTGGAGGAGGGAAAATCTTTCTGGGGATCAAGCTTTCAGAGGTCTCGGTTCATGGATGGCCAACTCCATTGCTCTGGGCTCCAGATGAGGCAGCATGTCATGTGGGAGGGGCCCAGAGGAGGAAAGCTGCTCAGCTCAGGATGGAGTCAGGAAGCAGAGGGGGAAAAAAAGGGAAGAGCTGCAGGGAAGAGGCACCTTCCAGGGCAGCCTCCGTGACCTGCCTTCTCCAGCCATGTCCCACATGTCTATAGTCACCCAGTCCATTCAAACCAGGGTGGCTGATTAGGTTACAGCTCTCACTTTCCAATCATTCCACCCCTGAACATCCCTGCACTAACAGGAGCTTTTGGGGGACACCCCATAACATATGATAACCATCAGCATATAGAGTATCATTGATCATGAACATGATCGGGCAATGCAGGTGTAATAAGAAACGTGGCATCACAAAACTTACAATCAAGGGGTTTAACCTTCTCAGAGTATCAAGGAAGGAATCTGACCAGTGACTCTCAAACCACAAAGCTGTGTAAGTTACTCATAAGGGGATGAGAGAGGGCATTCTAGAAAGAAGACCGGCACAGGAGGGTGGCTGAGTTGGAGGACAAGGCTGGTGCAGAACCCAGTGTGGTCACAACCACTTGCCAAGCCACAACCTTGCCGACTCCTCAGAGATGGAGGACAATCTGCAGGACTTCCACCCATGCCTTCCTGCCCTGGCTCCTGGGCTCAGGGACAGGCCAGTCAGGGTCTGGCAGCCCTTGCTCCCTCGTCTGGCTCCCCTTTCCCTCAGTTCCCCTCACACAGTTCCCACACCTGGTCTTGGCTTCTGCTGCCCTGAGGACGCTGACATTCTACACAGTGACCACAGTGATGCTGGGACATGGTCATAGTGTGAGATTTAGTATAAAACAAAATACAAAACATCATATAACGTACGCCAACACGTAAGTGAAAACACAGAGATTGAAAGAAGCAAACTAGCAATTAATTTTAGCAGCTGGAGGTAAATTAACACCTTTCTATTAAAGTGTAAACATGTAATTCAAGAAAATAACTTGAATGAAGCTGAGCAGATCATACAGGTCAAAGTCCTGGCTCCTGAGGAAGAGCACGGTGTCTGCAGGGGTCTGACGTTAGAAGCCTTAAAGTAAAATAAGCAATGTTTCATTGAGATAACGAAAGTCAAAGTTTAATTAAGTGGATACTGATTACAGAGGTTTCATGAACCACTATGTATTTAAGACCCCAAAACTAACAGACCTGGAAATTTTTAGTCTATAGTTTGTCTTTATAGTTAGTTTTAATTATGGAAGTAATGAACTTTACCTAAAAGTATGGAAATCTTCCCAACCAAACAACCACTCCAACAAACAATAAAAAACGAGGATACTTTTACTAAGTTAAAACAATGGATTTTGCAACTCCATGGTATTTCTGATCACTGTTTGATGTATGATTATGTTTTACATAGTTTTAATTTTGGACCTTGCCCTTTTATAGCCAAAGCTGTTTTCTTTTTAACTTAGCATTATTACATATATGTTTTGCCACATTGTAATCTATGAAATTATAACATAAATCCCATCAAGTGACTTTATTAAGATTGAAGTAATTATTATCCTTGGTGGCTACTCAGGCTGCTTGCAATGTTCAGTTTATAAATGAATGTCCTCCCATAGAGTTAACCCTCATAATGGTACCTTTCCTTTATCTTACCTTCCAGAGCCCAAGAAATGGGTTTATTTGCAGAGTTTTAAGTTTTAAGATTTTATAAAAAGAGGCAGATTCTCACATTGAATTAATGGAAGAAATTGCTTACATGGGGATGAGGTAAAACGCCACACCAAAAAATAAGGATAGCAGGAGAAATTCCTGCTTCTAATCATGAGGGTTCTGCCCTAGACTTATGCATAACTGTAAAACTGAAGAACATATAAGAAATGATCATTTAAAAATGTTGAAGAACAATCAAGAATCATGATCAATGAGAAATGGAAAACACATTTCATGATGACTGCATGTAAAAAGTTTACATTCAATAAGAGGGAATGGGTAACAAGTGAAAATTCATCTGGACCACTGGATATTAAATAGTCTCAAAAACCATGTAAACAGGAGGCTCTAAGAACCTGGGGAGGGAGAAGCTGTCCCAATGCGCAGAGTGTTTCCCTTACCTCTGAACATGGCGGGAGCCTCCCTCAAGATTATTCATGGCTATGTGGCTGATTTCTGGCTGGTGGAAAGAAGACCAAAGTGAAGACCACCACTTCTGGCCCTGGACCAAAAACACCCCTCTCATGGTCTAACTGTTCCCTTCCCTCATCTATAGGAAGAAGACCCAGGAGAGGACGCAGGAGAAGAATCCAAGCCCTGGACTGAAGTAACAGGCCTCTGGATGACTGTGTGGAGCAGAGAACCCGACACAGATGCACGGGATTGAGGAGCAGCAAGTGATCATACCTCAAGCTGCTGGGATCGGGGGAGTTTTTCTATAGCAGTTACCATAAACTGCTATACCTGAAGAAGAAAACTTATGCTGACTATAAAATGATAAGTAATAATATCTCAACTAAGCTATGAGAGAAGAGTTTGGAAAGAACTATGTCAAAATTTGATACAGGTTTATTGTGCTTATGATTTTTTCCCTCCTTACCTTTTCCTGAATTATGTAATTTTTATTATTTATTTTTTTAAAAAATCATGATATATTGCTTTTAATTACAATATATACCTTACTTTCTCTGACATGATTCTTTGCATTTTTTTTTTTTGGAAATAGGGATTGTACTCAGGGACGCTCGGCCACTGAGCCACATCCCCAGCCCTATTTTATATTTTATTTAGAGACAGGGTCTCACTGAGTTGCTAAGGGCCTTGCTAAGTTGCTGAGGCTGGCTTTGAACTTGCGATCCTCCTGACTCAGCCTCCCAAGTCGCTTGGATTACAGGTGTGTGCCACCATGCCAGGCTGCATTTGTTTTTAAATTCACCTGACAATTTCTTTTGTTTCTTTGCAAATAGTTAATCCTGCTTCCACTTGCCTTTGATGAGTGTCAGTCCTTCTTCACTGGAATAGTATGCCTCCTTCAGCTTTTAAAGTGTGTGGTGCATTGGATAACCTGTCCATGTATGCTTCCTTGCTCATTGTATTTTCATTTTTCCAGTTCTGTGCTATTTTAGTTCTATTTCCTTTATTAAATTGTTTGATCTAATAGAGATAGTTCTTTTTTTTTATTAGCACTTTTGAAAATGCCATCTGCTTTTCTTGTTTGTTTATTCTTCCAGACAAATTGTCTGGATCATTCTGCCAAGTTCAGCTTAAAGATATGGGACTATTATTTTGCCATTGCCTAAGCTAATAGATAGGCTGCACCTCATCCTCTGTCATTAGGCAGTACTTAGAAATCACCTTTTAGGTCTCCCTCCCCTTGGTCACTAGTATTCTGTTATTCACCTTTTGCATCTCCTCTTCCACCCTCTTTCTATTCCAGCTCCTTATCATTTAATTCCTGGCCTACTAAAACTGTTCCCAGGGTCCAATTCAACATTTCTGCCGGTGACCACACACACGTCCTCTATCAGTACTTCATTTCACCTGTGCACTCAGTGTTGGCTGATTCACAGTGCTCGGTGCCTGAACCTGGTGTTGAGCAAACATGGATCTTATTCTCAAACGTTTCCCTCGGCCTCTATCATCGTGCGCTCTCTTCTTGCCCCTCTCGACCTTCTCATTCTGTCTCCACTTTTCCATTTTGCCCCAAATATTAAATCTAATTATTGAAGTTTACATCCCTGCATCAGACCAACCCGCCTCAAGAAACGTTTAAATTTCTATGTAAATAAGCTCTGATTCCGGCCTCACCTCTTCAGCGGAGGCCCCTCCCACCATGGGGAGGGCCGGGCGGGTGCAGCAGACCTGGCCTTGGCTCCGCCCCAGCTGCCAATGCAGCTCAGAGCACTGGGAAAAATGGGTCCAGAAAACCTCAGCTTGCTTCCCAATATTCCGGAATCCTTCATGACAATCTCGTATGAAGAAACATTTACAGTACAATTTATGAAAGTAGTTTTGCATGAGTCCCTCCCCCCCTACACTGGGAAAATTCTTTTAAAAATCAGATCAAAGACACCAAAATGAGGAGGGATGCGACTAAAAGTACAAGATTGAAGGTTCAAAAACAGTCAGAAGGAAATGAAGGAGAGGAAAACATAAGATCTTGGAATTTCTTCCTAAATGCCGGGCTCACCCAACAATTCTGGTCTTAAGGCTGTGAGACGACCGCACAGGTGTCCAAAGGAAAGCTTGGGGACCTGGGAGCCGCAGGCCCTGGCCTGAGCAGGTGTGGAGGGAGGAAGAGGAAATCACAGGAAGCATCAGCTAGTGCTCCTCCCCCGCTCTGGGCTCCTGGGACACGGGGAGCTGAGGACAGGACCACGCCAGAAACTCCCAAGAAGTCACCACCCTACAGGTGACCAGTGACAGGAAGGAGCCAAGGTGTAAAAACAGCCCAACAAAGAAAAGCACCCTGGAGAAAGCAGAAGCTAAAAAGATTTGTAAACTGAGAGACAGAAGGAAAATTCAGAGGAATAAAGAACAAAAGAAAGTGACTATTTGTTTTTCGCATTAAAAATATTATACAATGAATATATAGGGTATTGCCAGCCACAGTGAGGCGCTAAGCAACTCAGTGAGACCCCGTCTCTAAATAAAATAAAAAATAGGGCTGGGGATGTGGCTCAGTGGTCAAGTACCTCTGAGTTCAATCCCTGGTAAGCTACTCCCACCCCCAAAAAAGGAGAACTACATAAATCATGGTAAAAGTCAACTGTAAACTTAAACTATGCAAAAATACATGAAAATTCAAGATTTAGAAAAGGAAAGTATTTAACAGAAAGTAAAACAAAGGAAGACAGGACAGAACTTGAGATATACAACTGATCAAAACAGAGAAGCAAGGAAGTATGCTATTTTAAACCACATTTTTTATTTGGAAAAGAATAATTGTACTTAAAAAATTTCACACAAATAGCATAAAAACCTTTATGCTATTTTTAATTTTTATGCTATTTAACAATTTTTAATTTTTCCTTCAAATTGTAACCAAAGACCTTAAGAGAGTTGAACAGTTCGGTGAATTATTATTTTATGTTGAAATATATCATGGGAAACTGTGTGACCCACGTTAATTTTCTTTTGTGTGACAGTAAGCTCATAGAGATGATAGTAGAGAAGTGAAAAGCTTGTGCTTCAGGAGGCAGTACCACACTTAGGCTTACAAAAGAATTCCATAAGCTCAGGGTTTCTTCATTGCCAAGATGTCTGGTCAAACATACATTTTAAGATACATACTTATTGATAAAATACATTTATGGTTCATGAATCACTTGAAGATACTTTAATGTGATGTCCATTTTACTGCTCTGTGACGGGCTTGTCTTCTTGTACCTGAAGGTGTGCATCAGTGAAGGATGCCCCGTGCAGGGCAATGGCTAAACACAGCACCTTCCTCTACGGCTAGACTGCCAACAGCAGTGACAATGGAAGGCAGAAGGACCAGCTCACACTGTGTCTTCAGCTGAGCAATGGGATCTACTTTATAAACAATTATGAAAGACTGACAAATGGTGGGGAGAATAAAATTTAATGTAAAGATTCTTTCTTGTAATACTTCATGTATACTTTGCATATTCAATCAGATAGGAATGACTGATGAAACACTGTTTTATTAAATAAGCCATTCTAAAGTATATTCATCATCAGAAAGAACTAGGATAATGAAAAAATGAAATAATTTAGTTTATGCAATTTATTTCAAGCCTCAGACAATGGAAGGAAATGGGAAAATGAAAAAAGAAAGCAAGTACGTGTTGGCTAAGTCAATCCTTGAAGTAAAGCTGAGTGATGCCAAGAAACAGAGCAGAGACACAAGCAAGCACATGCATGTGAGTTACTCTTTTGGCATTCTAAAACTTAACATGCCAAAACAAAGGGAGAAAACTCCTTTTGTGTCAAGTTTTATTACTAAGTACCACATTGGAACCAAATTCTGCATTGCCTGTTAGAATACGATGAACCTTGATGGGAACCTGTAACTTGAAGTCTCAGCGTCAGGGTTGATGGCACCTCACAGTGACATGAATTACATCAGCAGAAAGACCTGGGTGGAAACGGAAACCACTCTATACACAACAGTGACCGTGGGCATTTTTTAAAAAGGCTGGGAGCCAGGACAAAGACTTTAAGGCCTAACTATGTTTTTGCAATTATTTTCTTAAAATCAAGCAATTCCAGGTTGTACCGGAATGTGAAAAACAGAGACTTTGTAGGTAGAAGTTTGAATTGAATGTAAACACACAAACACATATATATGTTGGTATGAGGGATATTAAATAGAATATTTGGTAAATGGTATGTACATAATTCAACTGACCTAAAGCAAATCATTTTTAGTGATATGTAACTTATGCATTCATTATATGATTCATTCTAGTTTTAGATGGTGTAAAATCTTTTGAATGCTAATACTTTAATTTAAAATTAAACAATATATATCTTACTTTATTATTTTTTTTCTAATACAGGTAAAGTTTGCCTAATTCATTCAATGGCTACTAAGCATTTTAAGTAGAAATAATATTAATTTAAGTATTCTTGTGTATTTTTTAACATTTAGACTCCTTATTGCCAATTATTGTATATGTTAAAAACCTTAGTTTTATGCTAAGATGTATGTCAAATCTCTTATAGAATGCATGGGATCCTTCTCCTAGAGACAGTGGAATGACAGTTGGCAGGGGACATGGGCAGGGGAGAATGGGGAGTTGTCCAGTGAGCACAGGGTTTCATAAGATGCAAAGAGTTGTGGAAATCCGTTGCACACAACACTCCTACTGCACTCTACTGAACTGTATTATTAAAAGTGGTTAGCTTAGTAAGTTTTATATTATGTGCATTTTACCAAAAAGAACAGCAAAAAGACTCTAACAACATTTATACAAAAGTCATTTAGTAAACATAAAACTGTTATAATGAGAAGAACTCCTTATGTCCTAAGATTTTTAAATCAATTAACATTGATTTTTCTTGGTGGTCCTTTTGTTTTGTTTGATTTTTCTGTACTGGGGATCAAACCCAGGACCTTGCACATGCTAGGCAGTGTGCTCTATCACTGGGCTATACCCTCAACTCTTTTTAAATTTTGAGACAGAGTCTCATAAGTCACCCAGTCTGGTCTAGAACATGGGATCTGATCCTGCTGCCTCAGCCTCCTGAGCAGCTGTGATCACAGGCTGGCACCACCATGTTCAGCGTATTGTTTTAAGAGAAAAAGAATGCTCCAATTCCAGAAAATCTGCACAATTAAGTTATGAACATAAGGGAAATAAAAGAGCTCCAGGCATCCAAGGGATAAGTGTTGGGGGTGTCATCTCTGAATGATGCATTTGCTAGAGACAAACCAAGGAGGAGTTGTGTTGACAACCAGAAGGAATAGTATCTAAGTACTGCAGTAGCACCATCTCCCAGAGTGGGAAAGGGAAAGGGCTAGCCATGTGGCTGCAGTTATGTCATAGAAAGGCCACAGAGCCCATTCTTTTGGGAACAATGAGAAATTCAACACTTTCTCTTTAGTCCATAGGGGGAAAACAATTTTAATCCTGCAGCCATCTTAATACATTGAGAGAGCACTCGTGAAAAAATTCAACAAAAATCAAGAGTGAATCACTGCTTCTTTCAAAGGTTGATTAAACTTCATTTTATAAATTATACAAAAATATTTTTAAAAAGAAATAAATTACACAGAAAGCTATTAGAATTGCAAATCACTAATTTTGTTGTGTGGAAAGGAAGACTATTGCCTAACAAAACAGTTTATTTGGAATAATCTTCTATATTTATTTGGGCAAAAAAAAAATAAAATAAAAAATGGAAAAAAACTGCTTGTATGTGCAAAAGCTAGAGGTTCAGTTCCTGAGAGAAACACATTTTAAATATTAAAACATAGCACATGATCCACCATTCTGTTTCCCTGCATTCTTCCCATTATGAGAGGAATTTATGCAGAAGCTTGTCCTTCACAGATGTTAATTATGGGAATAATGTAAGCTACATTGTTCCCACTTTCTTTTACACAGCAAATCCCAGCAGATACTAAAGAATAAAATAGAGGCTGGTGAAAGTTGTTTAGAATTTGTAAATGCCACTAACAAAAGCTGATCATCAAAACCATTTTAAACCAAATACTGGAAGAATTTTGTTTTATTTCTTTCAACTGTTAAGAGTGAAATTCAGAAGCAAGCAGCCCATGTAGTCTGGAATACTGATAGGACATATTTAGTAGATTTCAGTTATGGAAAATGATTGATGAAAATTTATTTTCTTAAATTCTTTCTTCTAAATCCCATCTTTTAATTGGGCAGTAAGCAAGGGTAATTAAAGAAACAGAAAATGAATTTACGGAGTTCTTATAGCGCCCAGACGTGTATTGTCACATGGTCTTCTGATGACGTCAGCATGTAGTATAATCCAGGAACCACGGGGTGAGCAGCCAGGCCGATGCCCAGCATCTAACCCATGCTTGCATTCACAAATGCCCAGTAAGTACTTGTTGAATGAAACATTTAATGAAACAGGGAAAGTGTGTAAGCGAATCGAGCATCATTCCCTTCTCACACGAAGACACACTCAGAAGGAAGACGTAGTGATGAACGAGTCAGATTGGAACAAGTCTTGTCCTACTAGCCTTCTGCAGCATCTAAACCCTACCTGCCTTTCACTGTGCCTCAAATACCCTTGTGGGGATTCTGTGCGGCAACTGCAGCTGTCTTGAGTGTTCACCATCATGGTCCCTGAGCAACCCTGGTCAGTTTTCCCTGCATAGTTTCTCAGCAGACTATAAACAAATAAAGCCATTAAATGATATATCAAGCTTTATGACCAGGATCCTCTTACCATCAATGCCAAAAATGTACCTGATGTCCTTGACATTAGCCTAGATAAACCAGGCACACCCTAAATTGGGTGAAGTCACTTTTATCCTGGCCACTTTATAAGACACCTACTTTGGCCTAAAATGTAGAGATCCACTGGGTCCTGCTGGCACCCAGGACCACAGAAAGTCAGACAGTCCCTGATGAACTGCAGTTTGTATAGTCCTGGATCTGTTGGCCCCTTCCTTCAGTCTCAGGGTAATTTGGAGCCACTTCTTATAAACTGAGACCAGGTTTTCCTGGAATAACTATCATTAAAGAGACACTCTTTCAGTTTTAAGGAATGAGCAGTATTGACTTTGGAAGAATAACAAGTAGTCCTCAATGGGATAACCACAGAGAAGAGGAGTTTTAATAGTAAGAAAAATAAAACAAAATAAAGCAGATTAAAAATAAGACAGAAGAGATCATTGGAATGACAGTAACAATGGTGCTCATTCATGTTTCTTGAATACATAAGTAAACTAACAACAAATTTAAAAGCCCTGAGAATGAGCATATGGGGAGTAAGGAGAATAAGAAGGTACTGGTCGCAGCTGGAAGGACGCCTCTTTCCCCAGTTCCTCCCTTCCACTAAAGCTACCCACATAACTATGTGCTTTGCTCTAATATAAAAGCTGTACCTCCCACTCTACTTGCATACTTTCAACGAAATTACCATCTTTTCAAGCTTGTCTACAAAAACTTGGGAGTTAGTGCTGGATGGAACAGAAAGCTTGCCTGGGTCAAGCATGGTACTGGCTCCGCAGAAACATCATCATGTCCCCTGGGGAGGGGGACAAGGATGGATGCCATTTTGTGGAAAATGGCAAAGGATGACTGCTTTGTCATGCCAGAGCATGGCCCTAAGGAGGAAAACTGGCCAAAAGTGTTTCCAGTGATGGCCAGAAGGAGATGTGGGCTTACATTCTTCTGAAATCAAGGAATCTAGTGTGACTAAAGCAAGTGGGTGAATGTATGGGACAAGTCAGGGTCACATGCAGTGATCATTATGGTGAAATAAACACCTTCAACTCTCCAGTGATGCCCCCCAATTTCCAGTCTGCCTGCCTGCTTACCTTCAGCAATTCTCTCCACAATCCTAAGGACATGGGAAATTTTAATTCCTAGTTACCCGTCACTCAAGTTAATACACTTCAGCTTGAACTCCTTTCTTTCAACTTTGCTTTTAGCCTAAGACCATCAAGAATAACTTGATCAGTCAGGCTCAGTGGTGCATGCCTGTAATCCCAGTGGCACGGGAGGCTGAGGCAGGAGAATGGCAAGTTGCAGGACAGCCTCTACTACGTAGGGAGGCCCTGAGCAACTCAGCAAAACATTGTCTCAAAATAAAAAGGGCTGAGGACGTAGCTCAGTGGTAAAGCACCCTTGTAGTCAAGCCCTAGTGCCAAAACAAACAAACAAAAACAAAGCAAACAAACAAAAATGGAGTAGTTCAATCAAACCAGAAAAATGTGTAGATGTTCCTATATTGTAAGGAATGGCGGCAATAAGGTAGAAGAGAGAAAATTGATCAGCCAATACTAAATCAATTGGCTATGAACTATGGTAGCATTCTGAAAGCAGACTACAGTTGTCCCCCTATCCATGAGGATTGGTTCCAGGACCCCAAGGGCAGCCAAAATCTGTGAGTGCTCAAGTTTCTTAAATGAAGCAGCTTAGTGTTTACATGTAACCTGCACATCTCTCCCCGTATGGCTGAAGCCACCTCTAGATGACTCGTCCTATCCAATACAAGGGGAATCCTACATAGTTTCTTCTCTGCATTACTCAGGAAATCACAAGGAAAGCCGCCCACCCGTGCAGTACAGACGCGGTCCTTATTTCCAGCGTTTCTGATCCACAGTTGGATCTGCGGATGGGCAGGGAAGGCCCACCACTGCCCTTTCTGTTTGCGGTTGCTACGGGATGCAGCCCTTTGGTGGTGCGGGGGTAACCTTCCACACTAGGGCTTGGGGGATTATGACCCAGGATGCCCTCCGGCAAAAATATGCTAAAATTAAAGCAGCAGCAGGAGTGAAATCCAGGGCTCCCGGTCTCCCCGCCTTTCTCAACCCTGACATGTGGAGACCCTCAGGAGGGCCATGCCCTCCCCTCTCCATCCCTGGGGCGGGTGGGGGCACCTTCTTGGAAGGTGGCCGGGAAGCAGCTGCACATACAGGCCTTGTCATTTCTTGCCTGTTGTCTGGGACCAGGCTCTCTGTCCAGGCAAACTTCTCCACGGCTGTCTGGCTTCCTTTCTTATGAAACTGACTGCAGAAAACACGCAGGATGAGCGCGCCTCGGGACTGCCCTTCCCACGGAGGCTCCCAGGTCAGGCCAAACTCCTTTTAAGCACCTGCACGCGTGCCTCCTTGGCAGGAGCCTGGGTCACAGAGCTAGGCCGGGAGGACAGGGCGTCCCCCTCCCCTGCAGCAGTGCACCTTTCTGCCTCCAGGAGTCTGGCCTTGATCAGGCTTCCTTTCCAGAGCATACATATTCCACTGCTCTTTCAATAAGAGGAATAATTTTGATATTTTTATACTTCATCTGCTAGAAAACGCTCATGAGATTTACATTAAGGAACAGATGAACATTTTGTGCTATTAATTTTGTAAAGCAAAAAAAATTACAGAGAAGGGGTGTGGGGATAGGAAGGATAGTAGAGTGAAACAGACATTGTTTCCTCATGTACAAGTATGACTGCATGACCATGTGATCCTGCAACATGTACAATCAGAAAAATGAAAGATCACACTACATCTATATATGACCTATCAAAATGCATAAATACCTTCTACTGTCAAGTACAACTAATTAGAACAAATAAAATTAAAAATTTAGAAAATTACAAAAACATGTATACTACTTAATTCCACAAAAATTTAGATTTCTAAAAAAATTTTGATATCCAGTTGATTTCTCACACATTTTTTTCCTACTAATTTTATGGCTAACGGTGGGACAAATAATTGGTTTATAGTGTCCACAATGTAAGACATTTTGCACTGTTTTAGTTTTTGCTCCATCTACCTGAGACTGTGCACAGTGTACAAAGGCCGGTATCACCACTGACTTCCCCTGCACCGATCCCGGCAGCTGTCCAAAGCACGTCGCGGGTGAAGGAGTGCTCAGGACAGATGATGGTGCCTGTGTTTAACACTGTGCTCCATCCACGCTCATTCCGTACGCTTCTCAGATACCACATGTATCTCATTGTTTCTTGCTTATTTTTCCTCTGTTGCTTACTAGTAATTATTTTATTTTAAAAAGAAAAGAGAAAGGGGACATAAAAAATGGATTTGCTCAGTGACTTTTTTTATTTCTTCGGGCTTTCTTATATTTAAAGTGGGAAAATAACTTCACAAAGAAAAATTTATATTTGCATATACTCATAAAATATTTATATTGAAATGTACAATAACATTTATGATTCCTTAATTAGTGTTTTAGTTAAATAAGAATTTAATTAAAATGCAATTTGTTAATTCATTAGAGCAGGACTATAACTTCAATACTGATTTTCAATAATTAATAGGTCCTGAAAATACACTATTTATTTGGTTTTCACTGAAATATCCCTTTAACACTTTCTTTTATTGGATATCACTATGTTTCATAAAGACAAGAACGTCAAGTTAGGACTTATTAAAAAATAACTTAGAGCATATTACCAAATGAGCTTCACTGTAGTGTCACCTTATTGAAGGAGACTTCTGAGCACCTTAGAAAACTGCACCAAATCCTCTCAGGTCCATCTTTCACTTTACTTAATTTTTCTTTGCAATATCATTCAACAGTCTCTGTACTTCCCGTCTGGTAGTTTAGCATTTCCTGTTATAATGGAAGCGCCCTAAAGACCTAGAACTCTCTGCTCCACGCCCCGCTACACCACAGGCCCTGCACCAGTGCCCAGCAGAAGGCAGGTGTGCAGCAATGTCTCCTGAATGATGGATGCTTCCTGCTAATCCTGGGGACATCAGCTGGGTGGCACACAGTTAAAAACAACACGTCCTGGGCTGGAAATGTAGCTCAGTTGGTAGACTGCTTGCCTCTAAAGCACAAGGCCCTGGGTTCAACCCGCAGCACCCCAAAGAAAAGAAAAGAGAACAAAAAAACCCACATCCATACGAATACAATGTCAATATGATCAGAGCACTAAAATTTAAGTAAATGAATTCTATTTATCAGCATTAAGCAATACTCAATGAGCTCCTACTGTAAAAGTCCTAAAAGGGCCACCAGCTATATTCTAAAAGAAAACAGCACAAACAGAGCTATCACAAGACCTCTGGGGCTTGAAAATAAAATTAAAAACAACCATTTTCATTCTTGTTTCCTGAGCAAATGAAAATTCCAATTAATTCTGTATTAAACAAACAAACATACTCAATATATACAAATTTAATATTTCAATGAATTATTTGAAACAATAGCTTTAAAATATTTGGGATGTATTAGTGGCTCTGGAAGGTCAAAGTTAATAATGCCCTGCCCCAGTCCTTCCAGAATCCACCATCACGAGAGGGAACATGACAATATACTGCTGTCTTATTCAGCAATGAGACTGATAACAACGTGTGCTGGTTTTCCAGAGACGGTTCTCCACCTGCCTGGGAAAGTCAAGCAGGACTATGGGGGGCGAGTCTGCAGCTGCGTGGGGGGAGGGCCAACAGGGTGTGGGAGAAGAGGCCAGCCTGAGCGCAGGTTACCAGGCAGAAACAAGAGACTCCTGGTGATCTACACACACAGACTCAGGCTGTGTAAAGGAGGAGGGGGCGAACGATGAGAGGAACCAAGAGATCACTCGAGAAGCCTAAGACGGATGCTTTAATGAGTAAGAAGCTAACCTTCCCATCAGAAGGTTTTCTGCAGTGCTGGTATCTTCCACAGAGGAGATGTCCATTGGTTATGGAGCTTATTATTTCCATAAACTGATCTAAATTCTAATATTATTGACCAGACAAATGTTACTGGTAAAACTGCAACTAACCAGTGTGTTTTCCTTTCCCCTCTTCCATCTCCCCAGGGGTGCACAGAGCCGTCACAGCCCACGTGTCTTCCTCATGAAATGAACCATCTGCTAAATTGCTACTTGAGATTTGAAGTTAGTCCCAATTGTTAGTTTATTAAATGTAATAAGTTACAATAATGAAGTGTTAAAATTATAAGTCACACAGGCAGAAAAAGCCTGTTTGGAGATTCCCAAACAGAATTATAAAAATCTTAACTTTTGAATTTTTTGACTTGTGGCTTTAATATCACCAGTCGAATATGCTAGTGTGCTTCATAATGCATTTAAAAATATAAGGAAAAAAGAAAAAAAAACGAATGGAAACTAGTAATCCCTTTTGTGTATATACAAATACTTCTTGATTACCCAAGTGACTTCAAAACTGGAGAGTAATAACAAATCCAAAGTGATTCTTTCTGTGAAGGAAGACTTAAAAAAACTAATTTCTCTCCAGTCCAATGTTATACTTTGTTGGTTTTTAAAAAGCACTTAATGGTGTTTAGTAAGATGTTATACAACTCACTGAGGATGGAAAGCATTTAGAAGACGCTTTTCAGTTGATGGGTTGGTGCCTCTCAGGAGATTCTCCATTACCAAGCAAGAATAATGAAATCTCCAAAGGTCTCCTTAGGGTCACCACATCCACCTTAATCTTCTGATTGAATTTTTAAAAATGAATATCGTACTGAAATAGGAAAAAGATACACATGCCCACACATGTGAACACACACATATTACACACATACAAAAATAAGAGCTGTGGTTGGTACTCAGAAGAATTTTCCTTGTGATTTTTCTAAACTAAAAATGTACTATCTTGAACAAAGATCTAATTCATGTGTGGATGTATAATCATATACAAAACCACACACTAACATTAGCTGGTTGCATTTGCTCAGTGAAAGGGCTGCCATGAGAAATACAAAGCCCGCTGTAGATTTTTACATAGGAAAGATTCAGAGCTGGTCTCACATTGGGGAAGATGGTATCTCAAGATGGTCCCCTTTTTTTTGCATCTAAGCCAAGATATTAAGCTAATGGAGAAAATGGTTCTATAAGCCAAGATATTAGGACAATCAAAAAAAACAATTCTATAGAATTAATGGAAAGACTTCTGATCAACATGAGAAAAAAATTATCAATACTGGATGAAAGTTTTAAAAAGATACAGCCATCCTCAGATTAGGAAAGGCAAATACAAGGTCGCCTGAATGTAGAGGCAACTCTAATCCAGTGCAGCGAGCAGAGACCTGACGAGGAAACGCACCTGCACCTCACAGAGATGAGTTCAGGAACTGGGTGCTGTGGGGACACCGGGGGAGACCCTGCAGCAGTGTCTTCTACCAGCACTCCAGGGAGCCCCAAGCAAAGGCAAATGTAAATCCACACCGCAGTAAGGGAAGGAAACAGGTAAATGCAAAAGAAACTTGAAATGAGTGTGATTAACAATAATGATGTGAATGTACATCATGCACAACCGTAAAAATGAAAATCTGTACCCCATATGGGTACAATGAATCCAAATGAAGTCTGTAAAAAAAAATAACCTTTTAAAACTAGTAAGAGAAGCAAGAGAGTAAGAAAAAGGAAAATAAAAACAACAAATCTTTGAAAGAAACAGATATATGTTCCAGAACTGATATTCACTGAAACTACATTTGAGAAAAATTTCAACAGAGAAGTTAAAGAGTAGATTAAACCTAGTTGAAAAAGGTAAACTAATAAACTAGAAGACAGAGTCGAGGAAATCACCTCAAATAACACACAGTGAATTAAGGAAAGAGATGCAGAGATTCAGAGGACAGAAAAAGAAAGTACAATTTGTATTTAACAGGGACTCCAGAAGACTTTAAGTTAAAATCAGGTACATCTTTAAAATTCATGCTACCTCATACATACTAATAGTGTTTATTCCGAAATACACAATAGAACTTGGGAGTTAGTACTAAGTTTCATTGATCCTAGGATTGACACAATATCTGATGATACAGGCATGTGGATTGATCTCTGAAGGTCATTGAAACATAAAACTCACTATATTTTATATGATAATAAGGAGACTAAAGTAGGAGAAAAACAAGTTATCAGCAAATTACATTCACTGACAGACAAAAAGTGGACTAGTAAAAATATCATAGTCTTTCAATTTGAAAAATTTGGTCTATAGAAATTACTTGAACCACATCATTAAAGCAACAAATGTTCAAAAAAGGAAGAAATTTGCTTCAGGATTTGATGTGTACTCTTCTTACTTCAATCGTGATCTGTTCAGACAATAAGCTTCTTAGGCTCAGAGCCCACATCCTCCAGGTCTCAGGGTCTAGCACCATGAGCCACACATTGTAAGAACTCAGCTGCCTTATGAATAGGAAGTCACCATTGACTAAGCATTGGTGAGGTCACATGACTTTTCTGTAATGGAACACAGCCTAGTAATGCATAAGAGCAAAAAGGACCAATGCTTTTAAATAGCTTCCCAACAAGAGTCTCGGACACTGTGCCTCCCAACACACCACAACATTATCTATGAAGACACAGAAAAAGGTCTTTTACCTCTTTTGTTAGATTGATTCCCAATTTTTTTTTGAGGCTACTGTGAATAGGGGATTCATCACTGATGTATAGGAATGCGTTTGATTTATGGGTATTGATTTATATCCTGCTACTTTGCTGAATTCATTTATTAGTTCTAGAAGTGTTTTGGTGGAATTTTTGGATCTTCAAAATATAGAATCATGTCATCGGCAAATAGTGATAGTTGAGTCAACCACTCTGGAAAGCAGTATGGAGATTCCTCAGAAAACTTGGAATGGAACCACAATTTGACCCAGTTAGCCCACTCTTTGGTTTATACCCAAAGGACTTAAAATCATCATACTACAGTGATGCAGCCACATCAATGTTTAGAGCAGCTCAACTCACAATAGCCAAACTATAGAACCAACCTAGGTGCCCTTCAACAGATGAATGAATAAAGAAATTGTGATATATATATATATATATATATATATATATATATATATATATACACACACACACACACACAGTGGAATATTATTGAGCCCTAAGTAAGAATGAAATTATGGCATTTTCTGTTAAATGGATGCTCAATGAAATAAGCCAATTCCAAAAACCCAGAGGCCAAATGGATGCTAATTTGCAATAAGGGGGGCACTATGGAAGAACAGAGTTCCTTTAGATTAGGTAGAGGGGAGTGAAGGGAGGGGAAGGGGTGTAGGGGTAGGAAGGACAGTAGAGTGAAACAGACATATTCCCTCATGTACATATATGACTGCATGACCATGTGATCCTGCAATATGCACAATCAGAAAAATGAGAAATTATACTCCATTTATGTATGATTTATCAAAATACATAAATGCATTCTACTGTCATGTATAAATAATGTATAAATAATTAGAACAAATTAAAAGATTAAAATTGAAAAAAAGACACAGGAAATAAAAAATTCAACATGTTGGAAACTGGTATGATAATGAATGAACAGGCAGAGATGAAAGGAGATGCTGTAGATGAGGCCAATGCAAGTGGCTTGAAAACCACAATCATAGTCCACTCAAGACTTGCAACCAGGATGCATCCAAAAGTAGAGAGTGGCTGTGTCCCTTCTACATTTTTCAGGAACATAATGCCTTGTAAGCAAAATCCTATGGGAAAGGACAAAGGAAACAGAGCTGGGTACTTGTCCATTTTAGGGATTACAGGCATTTGCGTATCTACCTTAGTGTCCAAAGTTACAGAAGATCCTCTTTCAGACCCACAGAATAGAGCTGCATGAACACGCTTCCACGCGGGCCCTGGCTGGGTGCGGGGCAGTATAGCGAAGTGTAGCTAAAATCTCAACTTGAGGCAGTAATGGATATAGTGATAGTAAAGAAAATAAAAACACAAAGCTCTCCCAGAAGTTTTAAAAAAAATGTATAAAGAGATGAAAATATTGAAGGAGACAATGATAGTAATGATAGGGTAGAGTATTATTTTTATAGTCAATATAAATTATTTGTTCTAAGAATGAAAATAGAAAAATTGTGACAAAAATAATAATTAATAATATTACAAAAGGAAACTTTCCTCGGTTGAGAAAAAGCCTCAAATAAGTAGACAGAATGAATAAGAAAAATATACATAGAAACAACTTGATAATTACCCAGGCTGCAAAACAAAATATAAAAACAAACAAACAAATAAGAAGGGGCTCCCTCAAAGGAATAAAAATCATATTGGTTTTAATTCTTTAGCGAGCATATGTTAGAATACAATGATATTCTACAGATGTGGAGGGAAACCATTGTAATTTAAGAATGCTAATTTCTACCCAGTTGTGTTTCATGTACAAGGAAGCTGAAAAATCGTATTTACAACATATTCAAAGGTTCAGAAATATTAAATTCTTGTATTTTCTATAAAATTGCTTAAAGATGTATGTGAATAGAGTGATATATCAGAATAAGAACTCGTGACTTGGGAATCTATGGCTAGAAAGGTTTGTGGGTTTTCTTTTATTCAGATTAGAACACAATCATAGCAATCCTGTAGAATTCTCAGCTGAAAGGAGCTGCCTTGGATTAGGGTTTGAGACTGACTTTATACAGATTCTGGCAACTGTGTTCACCTTTGCACTTTTCCTAGAAGCAAGAACTGTGCTTTGTACCTACGGAACTTCTTTTTAAAATATGTTTTCTATTCTCTTCAAAAACATGCCTTTAGCATGCTGGCAGTGATGAGCCCACACACACGTGAGAATCACCACAGAAGAGCCGTCTGTGGTCTTGCTAACGCAGAGCTGCTCATGGAAACACGTTGGTATAAATCTTTTCCAAAGACCTTAGTCATGACCACTCACATCTTACAGTCACATAATCAAAGATGGCGGTAGTAGGTGAAACAGACACTGCTACCGCATGTACGTGTATGAAGCACGACCAATGTGATCCTTTAACAAGTATGATCAGAAAAATGAGATTATGCTTTATTTATGCAGATCTATCAAAATGTATAAATGCATTCTGTAGTTGTACATGTACATGTAGTCATGTACGACTAATTACAACAAATAAAATAGAAAATAAAAAAGATGGCTGTATTCTGCTGCTTTTGTTAAATGGAAGGTGACGGTGATATCCCTTTGGCAGTATGCCCACTATCAAGCTCCTCCTCTTAAGTAGGTCCTTGAATGTTCTTTTGAGCTCTTCAAAATTTTTCATGTGAAACTTAGTCTCAACTAAATAAAAACATATGTATAGATAAAAGAATCAACAGAAACATATCTGGATGAGTTTTATCTTCTGTATTATTTTACTGTTTTCTAAATTTTCTGCAATAAGCATGTATTATTGTGAATCTGGAAAAATTAGAACATTTAAGAATTAAATATACATAACTTCATATACAATAGAATAATGATTATTTTTAAGGACTTGTCTATGGTATGATTTCAACTGTGCAAAAATCAAGATAAGATTGAAAACTTGCAGTAATGTCAACAGTCACTCAGTGGTGGAATGGTGGTTATTTATTCCTTCTACTTTTCAGTATTTTCTATGTTAGAAGATAAAAAGGTACAGACTTCACGTTAAGGACAACATTTTATAGGTGGGAGCAATGATAAAAATCTATATTTCATGTATGCAAGCTCAACACATTATCCTACCAGTCCTAATTTTCACATGGAATTTTGAAGGTCAAGATAACCCTTTTTTAAAATATTTTTTTAGTTGTTGATGGACCTTTATTTTTATTTATTTCTATGTGGTTCTGAGAATTGAACCGAGTGCCTCACACATGCTAGGCAAGGGCTCTACCACTGAGCCACAACCCCAGTTCAAGATAACCCTTTTTTTTTTTTATGAAGATAAAAAAATTTCCTAAATTTCTGCCTCAAGTATGGATTAAATTTTATATGATAATTCCTTAACATTTAGATTTTGCCTCAAAGTAAAGAAGAAATCTTCCTACAACTGCTGGATATTAAAAATTCACTATGTATTTATCAGGCTTGAATCTGAAGCAATTCCTTGACCATTCTAAATAAAAACATCAGTGAATAGAGTGATTTTAGACTAGGGAGAGTGGAGCCAAGGCAGGGGAGGGGGCGTGGGGGTAGGAAGGATAGTAGAGAGGATCAGACATTGTCACCTCATGTAGGTGTATAATTCTATGACTGGTGGGGGCTTCTACACCATGTACAACCAGAAGAATGAGAAATCACACTCCATTATATATGATGTATCAAAGTGCATTCTACTGTCAGGTATAATGAATTAAAACAAATTAAAAAATTAGAAGAAAAAGTCAATGGTTTTTTTCATGATATTGCTGTCAGTCTGGTTCCAGCTGACATCTGTTGAAGAACCTTTGATCTCAACTGTACTTCAGTACAGAGCAGGGATACACGGTAAGTGAGAAGACAGAGAGGGAGGCACCCATGAGGTCACGAATTGAGCAGAAATGGAGGTTCACCTTCCGGGCAGATATAGGAAGTCCATCAAAGGCCCATTTGTGTCTGCAAACAGAGCTTTCTGAGAAGCAGCTACAGAGTTAGCATTTAAAGACTGGAGTCCTGACTTCTGGAGTGACAACAGCTACGGCTAGGAGGGGGCCGCAGTCTCATTTCTTCAGGGGCCATCTTCACTGTGTTCCCTCAGCACTGCCCAGACCCTCCTGCTCTCGGGGTGGTCATCCAACCTGAGGAGCAGGGGTGATCTGTTTCTCTTTGGCTGTCACCCGACTGCTTGTTTCCCCGGGGTCCCTGGTAATGTGAATTGTCTTTGGCCAGTGCCTAACAAATCACTGTCACCAGGCAGCAGTCGACCTTTCTTTTCCATCTCTGCACTTTCCAGGAGCTATAAATCAGCTGACTTTCAAGCTCGATGAGATGGCATATGCCCTAGTTTGAAGAACAGATGGAGGCTTGGGGAAAAATTGTTTCTGCAGGCTTGCTACAAGCAGCTCTGCTCCATAAAAGTGAACCATTCCCACTAATTTCTCACATAAATTATACAGGCAGCGGGGAGCACCAGCCCATTCAGCAGAGAACCTTTCATCCAGCCTCAGAGGTCATCTAACCAATTTGAATTAAAGTTATTTCTGATACATGGCTGCATTTCTATGCTGTATACTTTTAAGACATAGAAATTTACATCAAATAAAAGAATGGGATTAATCGTGTATGCAGTCACTTCCTTCACAAAACACAGAAGAGTACATTAATTGCCAGAGGATTTTTTTCAAGACTTCTAGAATGAGCTCTATTAATTAATCACAGCGGAATTAATGATGAAAATGTAGTGCACTCTCATACAGAAATCAGGTAAATTGTCACTTCTCTTGTGAAATCTGCCTTATAAATTCTACTAAGGCCTGTTACCCAAACTCAAGCTTTGGCAGTTATCAAAAGAAATAGAAGCCCAGGACAATTCCACAAGAAACATTTATTCTTCATATCAAAAAAAGTTTTCAGCTCAAATAAATTTGCCTAAAATGTTTCAAAAATCAATATCAGTTTTACCTTAAGGGCAATAGACATATCATTTTTTAATCTTTAAGAAACTGAAGCATTAAGAAAATGAAGGTATCAAAGGAATAAATTATAAATCAAAATTACAGAATCTTGTGAATATACCAATGGCAAATGGATCAGGTATCAAATCAGTGACTCACTTTAAAATGAAATAAAATTTACAGATAATGAGCGATCATGCTTTAGGGATGATTTTAATTGTAAGAAAATTAGTATACACTTTAATAATAATTATATTCAATAACTGTTTTTCCTGCTAGGAAATTATCAGTTATGTCAATGAAAACAGTCACGGTGACAGAGTTTTTTGTAATTCATGAATACAAATGCTGCTGAGAACAGAAAGAACTAGAAAAAAGGAAGACTCCTCAGAGAAGATTTACTGAATGTCAGTCAGTCAATACGAAATTGGAAGGTGTGGCCGCCACACCTGGACATTTTAAAGACTGATGTAATTAATTCTAATTATTTTTTTTATAACCGCATTGTCTTTACTTGGATATTTAAGTTGGACATATATTTCTAGTCATTCAGAAAGAGAAATAAACTTGTTTCTGTCATTTTGGAAGTAAAATATAACAAAAGACAAGTCATTGGAAAGTATTTGTGCACAACCTATGGGGCGTTCTCACGATAAAAGTTCAGCTTCCCCTGGAGTTCAGGACCCCAGAGTTGATGGATTCAAATTACACTCACTGCTGCTAATCTTTCCACTTTGCTTTCAGAAGACTTGACTGCTGGCAAATTTCTACTCAACATTTGTTGAAGTATTCCATGAACATCTCAAAATACAGTTACTCAAATAATTATGGAACAAAATTTCTTTGAATGCCCATAATTAAAAAGTATCATGGAATTATATAGAACATGTCATCACTTAGGGCAAGGAAAGTAGGACCTGGAGAGGAAAGTAGGATCTCACAATTGAGCAGCCAGACTCTGTTCCAGGGACAGAGTAAGAGTGCAGCCCTGGAAATACTGACACGCACCTTCCTAGAGGATTTCAGGGTGTACCTGTTTTTATGAGCCTTGTCACTGGCTCCATTTAAAACCACTATCTTCCCATTTCTCTCATCTTTCTTATTCATTCTAACTTCATGTCTTTTACGGTTCTTTATAAAAGAACTTAAATTGATTTTGAAATAATGTGGTATAAATATACAAATTACATCTAGATAAATGTTTATTGATAAAAAGTATCAAAAGTGTTTACAAGTTAACTGGTTGACTTAGATTACTTTGAGAAATCATTTTTTTCATAGAGAAATAGCATTGTGACCTGAGTTTTAAATGACAGGTAGCTGTATTGATATATCAAACTCAAAGGACTTAAGTTTTCATGGTAAAATGTACTCGCTGATGGTCCAGAGAGAAAGATTCAGTTTGGGCAATGAGTAGAGACTAAGTCACATGAACCTGCTCCAGTGTGTCAGTTATGGTTTTACTAATTTTATTGCAATATCAGTGGTTAATGAAAATCATTTCCATACAAATGGGGGTAAATAGCAATACAGAATGTCCCTAGCAACCATGCTGCTTGATATGGCAAGCTGGGGATTATAAAGTGCTGAGAGGGAACTCTCAGGTAACACACAAGTCCGTTTGAGCTTCTCCCCTCTTGAGACAACTGAAGAGGTTTGTGATTTTGTTGCATTTGTAATAGAGTTTAGATTATATCCCAATTTTCCTAGAGAGTTACCTATTTCTTACTCAAATCTTTTAATTCATGGGACATCCTTGCACCATATGTTAGAATTTTAGGTGAAAACAAGACTTTCTTAGTGCAAGTCACATAGCACCTTGTCATTCATAGATGCAAGAAGATGACTTGAATCAATATCTACTACGTAAAATTTAGAGACACTTTAGTGTGTGTTTGCAGCTATTTTCATCTCTAAACTAAGTAAATGGCTAATCATATAATTATCTTAAAAAGTCATGTGATTATGATATGTATCTTGCCAACTCTCTCCTAAGGTCTCTATTGAGGTGATTTTTTAAAGCAATCTGTACTCCCATGCTACTTAAAACAATGGCTAGGAATCTAAATTCATAATAAAATGATGCATCTCATGGTGTTACCTATGATTCATAGTTGTGTTCCTCACTAAGTGTGCAAGTCATAATTTTTATTTCAAGTTCATTCTGAAGTCTAAAGGACCTCTGATTCCTGCCAAATGGAGAGTGGACTCCTGGCTCCTTCTCCCAAAATCAGTTCTGGAAAAATTATAGGGAAGAACATGGATTCCAGAAAGTAAGAAATAAAAAGGAAAAAAAGAAAGAAGAGGAGAAAGGGAGGAGGAAAAGGAAGGGGAGGAAGAGGGAGAAGTGGAACAGAAAGAGGCAAAGGATGAGCAAGGAGAAAGGAGGAGATGGTAAAGGCAGACATGGAGGAGAGGAGGAGGAGGGGAGCTGGGAGGGAGCCATGCTCCTTGGCACACTGAAGGCTGTCCTAGGCCCAGTGTGTGGAGAGGGGTGGTGGGGGACGCCTGGAGGCACATGTGAGAAGACAGAGAGCAGAAAGCTGTGCGAGCTTCCCTATGATTTCACATCCCCAGATGCGTGCATGAAAATGGCTTGAGACTCCTCTCCATGACAGGGCCACCTTCTGTATTTATGCCTTTCTCTGCTCCTTGTTTAAGCAGCAGAGGCAGAAACAATGTGCTGCATATTTTGCATGTTTATTTAATGCTTTTTCTCCATAAAGCCTATATAGAAAATCCTTAGGCAGAGCCCCAGCCACTCCTGCCCTGATCAGTAGCCTTGTGATTGACAGTGCAGAAGTACAGGAAACTGAAGAATGGAAATTTACGATAAGAAAACTCAAACACAATTTTATTTTAATTTGATTTCCACTGTGCATGCTCATTATTTGCTTTGTAACTTATCCAGACTGCCAAGCTCTTTCACTGCTCTGCCTACAGTGTGGATACCGAAGATGTGACCCACAGAGCGGTCATGTTCTGACTGTTGGTAGAAACAAAAGGAATTTTCATATTCTAGGTTGGATCTATTCCTCTCTCATAGATAATAAACTGGCCATCAATAAGCATAGAGAAATTTTTGTTCAGATGTTTTGCAAAATTTTTTTCATATTCACCAAGGAGTTTATGATAAGCAGAGGCAACTGTGATAAAAATGCATTTATGTCTTATTTTTTAATTTCAATGATAATTCTTACATCTGGGTAACAGATGCAGGCATTTATTTTTGACTGCCATTATCTTAATCTACAGCCACTCAGTCTAATATGAAAATCATGCAGCTATTAAAATTAAAGAAAATTAAAAACCAGTTCCTCAGTCTCAGAAGACACATTTCAAAAGCTTAATGGCCTCACATGGCCAGTTGTACTGTATCAGAAAATACAAATGTAGAATACTTCCACTATTGCAGAACGTAGTGTTGGACATCATTCTGATCTTCAGTGATGCCATGAGAAACAGACTGAACGGGACAGATTATGGAATTCAGCCTGCCATATTGTTTTAGCATGTGGAACAAATGGCCATTTCCATGTGTACTAGGCTGTCATGTCAGTTCAGGATGGACTTAATGGTGACATTTACTTAGTTCTAACTCTTATTTCTACCTTCTGACTTAGGTTCTTTATAAGGTGGTACAATACAGTGTTCTTGTTATTTCAAGATGCTAGGGTGGTTTCTATTACAGTGATGACTGGGTCAGCTAATCCTTAACAACATGGGCAGGGATCCCGATGCTGCAACTCCATATACAGGAATGGCCCTGAGATGAGGGGATAGCCTCCACCATGGTTTAGGGCATGAGTCCTAATCTCTTTACTTGACTGTGTGCCCATTTCAATCACTCCCAACCCCCTTCACATTTTCCTGGGGAAGCTCCCTTCATTGAAGGACCAGAGTAATGGAGGCCTGCTTCACTGGACACCTTGCTCTGGCCCACATACGGAGATACAGAGCAGCTCATGGGTTTCAGTGGTATGTTTTAGGGTTGGGGGAAGGATGCACTGCTTCCTTTAATATTCAAGACCCCTTCCTTAGGAATGACATCCTAAATAAGTCCCTAACCCTATCGAGCAAGAGACTGTGCCCATAGCCAATACTCTGAGGAATAAATATGAATCCAATGAGATTGTTCACAAGTATATGTTTACATATTAATGTCTTATTTTCAATGGTATTAATACAATGGAAATATAGTAGCAAAGCCCTAAAAGATAGAAGTCTACAGGTTCTGAAATAAGATGTTTCTCTAAGTTTATGCTATTATACCAGTGGTGACAGCAAATAAACTGTTTCCTCTTTATTATTACTCTTTAGCTTACTGAATCAGTACCATAATCAATAGTCGCTTAAGGAAATTAATATAACCATAAACAAGAACAGTGAATTGTATCCCTGCCAACTATAACATTATCAAAGATAAAGCAAAATGTTTCATCCTATATTTTTATTAACAATTTATTTTCAAGAGGATTTTTTTAATCTCTTGAAACTTCTGAAATCACTCTCAAAATTAGTTGAACTGGTCAAAATAAATCTATATTAATACTTTTCAGAAAAGTAGCTTATGTTTAGGCTACACTTACTTAAAACACCAACACCCACTTACTTTTTATAAAGATTTATGACATATTCTTTTATGCAACAGAAATCAGGTTTTTAAGAAAGTCCACTATTATGTTATTATGAACCAGAACATAGAGAAACAACTATGAAATCCATGCAATCCATCAAATATAAATGAACCCCCAAATCACAACAAAGCTTTTGGAGTATATACATATGCTGAGACCAAAATATCTAAATTGGTTACACTTGCTGTACATTGTTTCATCATGCATACATTATCATATAGCATCTGCATTCTAATAGAGATGAAGACAAGGAGAATAATGATCCCTACCTCTCTCCCCAAAACGTTTACCACGAGTCTTACCGATGACACCACCATGCTTTTTTTCATAATTTAGAAAATGCTAAGTTCAGTAACTGAATATCGGGTGAATGTTCAAGATTTAATATTTGCTACTAATATGAAAGTGCTTTGAAAGATATACTAGATACGATGAAAACAATTATTTCAGCCTTTCTATAGAGGTAAGTTAATATTTTAATGCATCTTTCTAAGCTATTTATCTTGATGAATTTTTAAGTTTTATACTATTATTTTTTAAACTTTTAAACGATACTCATCACAAACAATTCTTGCATTCACCTTCAGACCCAACCTCCAGACTCTAGTTAATGTGTCCATTGTGTAATTTAACTGATGTTTGGTCAGTCTTTTATTTTCCTTAGCTTGATGTGATATGCAAACGTGTGCAACTGCTTGCTGTCTTTAGGAGGAAGAGCCCTTTAAGCTGATAAAAATCACCAAAAGCAAAGTCATTGATAACAAAAATAATTAAATAGCAGAAGTGGCTAGAGATCAGCATTCATTTTTCAAATTAAATGTAAAAGCCTTCTCCAGTTAAGAGATTGGCAAGTTTTTACAAATAACATCAGTGAGCCTTTTAGAAAGAAACACAGCCACATTAGAATGGAGTCATTAGGCAATACATTTATTTTGAAGCCAATTAACCTTATGTCAGAAAAATGTCGGTGCTGTAATGGCTTTGGCGGCGGAGGTCAGCCACTAACAGGGCAGTATGACAGCCCGCACCGGCTGACACGGGCTGCAGAGGAGCAGAGCCCAGGAAGGAGATTGGCCTTCTTTTGTATTCTACTCTGCATTTCCAGGGAGCAGACAATCTTGACCTATCCATTTAGGTAATTAAAGCTTCCATTTGGAAGTGTCCTGCAGGAAGGTGAAATTTGGGGGAGATAAATGGCTGTTGCTCTCTGTATCCAGCCGCCAGTTCCATCATTTGATGGACTGCCTGAAACAGGCTGGGCTGCCAGGTTCTCATAAAAATAGAGATGAATTGGGCAGCAGACAATTCTCTAAGGCGAAGCAGCTCTGTCATTTCCGTCTTTGCAGGCTGTAATTTAATTGTTAGTCAAGGTGGACGGCTGACACAGGGGGGCCTTCTCTACGAGCTTACCCACCACCTTCCATGTGCTGAGAAATTACTCCAGTTTATTTACTTAGCAGCCAAGTTTGTTTGGCATTGGGAGATGTCACTTCAGCAAGCGCAGCTGGCTGTCACAGCTGTGCCCCGGTCTTACCTTCCAGGCTATTTTGTTTCCTTTCGAGTCATGCTCAAGGGCGATTGGGAAGTCTCCTCGCTCATAAAATTTTCGAAATGCTGTGGGCTTGGTTGGTCTTTCTTTAAACGCCCCTGCAGCTGGAGGGCCTCGCACCTTGAAGGAAAAAGAGCGTCATCAGGTTCTCAAACACACTAAAAAAATCCCAGCTAAAAGGCTTTTTCTTTTTTTCAATTTGTCAAAAATATGCTAGAACATAAAGACCTAATTATCTCATCAGGTACAACAGAGATCCCATACTAATACAGACGTTTGGGGAAGAAAACTATTTTATACTACTCAGGGTCTCCTTTGTTTTCAAGGTGCTTTAGAAAGCTTTCTTAGAAAATGCTACTTCAGATACCACCTTGTAAGAAGAGAAGCTTGGCTTTATGTGTAAGGAAAATAATTTAATGGAGTCATCTAAGTTCAGAGTGTTAAAACTTTAAAATTTCTAATAATTGTGAATTCTGACATCAGGCCTGATACCCACTGTGGAATATGGAAGTAATGAGTTTAAAATATTTCCTTTCCATCTTTCTATGTAGACATAAAATAATGACGTATGTTCTCATATTATGAATATTAACAAAAACTATAAAATGTGGTATAAAATTAAAAATAGAGAGTTTATAAGGAAAAAAAGATAGCATACTGTGTGCCTATAGCATGCATCTGGTAGAGTGAACTAATGAGAAAGCAATATTAGAATAGACAATGTGCGATGTTACCTCCAAAATGGTAATATTAGAGGAAATATTTCCTGTAGAATGATTAACACTGAGCACCTCTTTACAATCTGCATTATTTACTTCTAAACTAATTCATCAAGTTATAAAATTCCAAGTGCTGAGTGAGCTATTTAGAAAATTATAGTTTACTATATCATTCCTTACAGGGAGACTAAACATGATAGTCTTTCCTACTTGTAAAAAGAGAAAAATACTAATCAGTTCATGTGTTTAATAAAATCCTGATTGTTTTGCTCACAATATATACAAGCCAACAAATAATTCACCATTTCTTTTGTTATATCAATTTTAATAGTTTTGTTAAAACTTTAATTTTAACAAACACATTAACAGATCTATAATAATACATACTAAATATAAAGGATAAAATAAATACATTTTATCTAATGCACATGGGAAGGGTAGCATTTGAAAGTGAGCTGTTATTAAGAAATATTAAGATGATGGAATGCTGAAGAGGCAGAGGACAGTGCAGGAACCTGAAGGCATTTATTAGAGTTTGGAATTGTGCCCACTACACAGCCCTTCTTCCCAGTATGTGATTATGTGAGAAATTGAGGTAACACTGGATATCACCAGTGGGAAGCAAAATTTCCTCTTCCTCATGAAGATTTGAAATTCCTTCTGATGTTAGAATTATGCACCATCATTTTCAGTCAGATTCACTCAACTCTTAAATAGCCACATGCATTTGGCAACTATGTTATGCAGAACTCTGAGCTAGAGACTATACAGGGAAGTTCACTTTCAACTACATGACTATCACAGAAACTGCAGAGCTGTAATTCCCGGACTTTTGTCATTCATGAAGTAATAAGTTTTGGGGACTTGATCAAGGACTGACTTTTTTTTTTTTCTTTTTGCACAAGAAGTTATTTAAAAAAAAAATTACCATCTACCAAGGTGGAAACTTAATAACATCCTCAAAAAGTGACAGAGAATAATCTAAGGAGAGAAATCTTGGCCAAAATCAATCAGCATGGATGCATGAATTCATACTTATGGTACATTACAGGGCCACAGCATCTGTGCAGGGTTAGTGTGAACGGGACGTGGGGCACATGCTTGTGTCTGTCAATAGCAGATTACTGGCAGCAGAAATCTCATTTTATTTTGCTTACCTAATTTTTTATTCAGATAATTATACATAGTTGTAGGAAATAATATATAGAGAACCCGTGGACACTTTACCCAGTTTCCCCAATGGTAATATCTTGCAGAATCCCAGACGTTATTACAATGTTGTTGACATTGATGGTACGAGAAACAGCATTTTTATCACCACAAAGATCCCTCAGTGTCCCCTTATGTAGCTGAACCCTTTTGCCCCCATCCCACCCTTCAGCTCTCACCTGCCGGCAACAACTGTCCTTTGGCCATTTCTATGATTTTGTTATTTTGAGAACCACGTAGCATGAGCTCCTTGTCCTCACTGCTTCTTTCTCAGCACAGGTCTCTGGAGATGTATGTGAACTGTAGTTCAGCGCTCCCCAATGCTGATTAGTGTTCGTTGGTATGGATGCACTACAGTTTAACCACACACCATTAAAGGTCCTCTGGGTAGTTTCCCGTTTATGCTGTTATTTATGGATGAAACTAGGATTTTGGGGTAAATAGTCTTTATCAAGTTAAGGAAGTGTCCCTCCTTCATATTTTTCTGAGTTTTAAGTTTTGTATCAAATGTTTTTTCTGCATCAATAAATATGCTCATATGATTTTTCTTCTGTCATTTTCTGATATGGAGTTTTGGAGTTTGGGAATTACAAATACAATTTCCTTAATGGTTCCAGAGCTATTCAAATGATCTGTTTCCTATTGAATAACTTATTGTGGTTTGTGTTTTTTGAGGAAGTAACCTATTTCATGTAAGTTGTCAAATTCATATGTATAGAGTGGTTGGCAGTTTTCCATTTTCCTTTTGATGTTTGTAATGATATACATTGTTCGTCTCAGAAATTTATCATTTGTCTTCTCTTTTTTTCCTTGTCAATCTTGCTAGAAGGTTTTCAATTTTCTTTCTTTCTATAGAGACTCATTCTTTGTTTTGTTTGTTTTTATGCTTTCATTTTTTTATTTTTGTTTTTGATTCCCTTTTTTTGTACTTGATTTCCATTAATTTTCTACTTTCTGAAATGGGAGCACAGATTTCTGATTTGAGACTCTCCCTCCTTTCTATTTTTATGTGTTTAGTACTAATGAATTTCCCTCTCAGCACTGTTTCAGCTATCCCAAAAGTTTACTACGAAGTGTCTCTATGATTTTGGAATTTTTAATTTCTTGAGGTTTGTTTTATGGCCCAAAATATAGTCTGCCTTGCTGTGAGATGCGTGGCCACACACAGAACATCTGCTGCTGCTGTCGGGTGGAGACTTCTGTGTATTTTGATTAAGCCCCGTTCCTTGATGATGCTGTTTTCCATGTCCTTGCTGGTTTTCAAATAGTTGTTCTATCAGTTGTTGAGAAAGGATCGTTGAAGTCTCCACCTAAAATTGTGAAATTGTCCATCCCTCCTTTCAGCTCTGTCTGCTTGCTTCATATATTTGGCCACGCGGTGTTTTGGTTATACACACTTAGAATTTTCATAACTTTTTGGCATAGTGACCCTTGTTTTCATTACACAATGTCTCTAGACTGATCTCCTTTTCATTATGCAAAGCACCTCTCTGTCTGTTATTTTTTTCTATATAGTTTACTTTATCTGATATTATTTTAGCTATTGCAATTTTCTAGGATTAGTATTTGTTTCACATATTGTTTTTTACTTCCTTTTACTTTCATCCTGACCATATCATTAATTTTTTTGTAGATTTGTATATCATTGGGTCATGGTTTTTAACTCACTCCACCAATCTCTGCCTTTTAATTGGTATATTTAAATTTTATAATCAATGCAATTATTGATATGTTAAGGCTTAAATATGCCACATCATATTTGGTTTTCTCTTTGTTTTAGTTTTCATTCTCTATTTCTTTTGCCTGCCCTCTTGTGGGTTAGCTGAATGTATTTAAAATTCTATTTTATGTAGTTTTAGTGTAAAAAGCCATTAGATAGCTTTTTAAAATCATTGGTCTAGGTATTATGATATATGTATATACATAAATGTGTACATAAATACATACATGTACACATACAATATGTACTTGTATGTGCCTACACACATCTACACATATACACATATATGCATGCATGTATACATATGCATCTTTCCCTTACCACACCTACTAGTGTTGTTATTTTACCAGTTCAAATGAAATGGAGAAACCTTACCTCTCTATTATGTGCCATTATTCTCCCTAGTTATAACTGTCTGAAATATTTCTTCCACATATATTTACAATCACATCAGAAACTTTTATAATTTTTGCTTCAACTGAAAAACAATTTAGAAAACTCGAGAATATTTTGTCATATTCTTTCTTCCTTTTTTATTGCTTCCTTTCTGTTGAGAGAATTTTCTTACACATTGTTCTAGGGTAGGTCTGCTAGGGGTAAATTCTCTTAATTTTCCATGATCTGAGAATGATTTAATTTCATCTTCATTCTGGAAACTATATTTAGTTTACAGTATTTGTAGTTTATAGTTCTTTTCTTCTGGCATTTGAAAATCACCGTGACTCTTCCTGTAGCCTCCACAGTATCTGATGAGAAACCCACTGTCATTCAAAGAGTTTTCCCTTCTATATAAATTTTTTCATAGAACTTCAGTGTTCTTTTGTCTTCAGTGCTCAGAACGGTAGTTATGATGTAGCTTGGCATGTGCTTCTTTGGTCTTTAACTGCTCAAATTGTGCTCAATTTGTCAATCTGTAGGTTCATGTCAAATTTGGAAGATGTTCAGCCCTGATTTCTTAGAGTACTTTTCCAGGCCTGACCACATTCTTTTCTTCTGGATTCCAGTGACATTAAACTCTGTATTATTAGTAGTATTATTTTTAAAGCTGTTTTCTGTTCTTCAGATTGGATAATTCCTACTGCTTTACCTTTAAGTTGTGGATTCTGCCTTCTTCACTCTCCATTCTGCTATTAAAATCTAAACATTCTTTTTTTCTTGATATTAGTTAACCTTTTCAGTCCTAAAGTTTGAATTTGATTCTTTGTCTTCTGTTTCTTTGTTGAGATTTTCTATTTTTTTCATTCCTTTGAATGTGTTGATAATTGCCCATTATAGAGTATTTTACGTGATGGCTGCTTTGAAATTCTTTTCTAACACCTCTAACATTTCTGTCACCTTAATGTTGATATCTATTGAATGTATTTTTTTATTCACCTTGAAATCTTCCTGATGATCAGTGTGATTAGGGATTTTATATTGAAACACAGGCATCTGGTATATTATGTTATGAGACTCTGGATCTGAAAGCTTCAATCCAGTTTTAGCTTGGTTTTTCTGACATCTCAGGTAGGGATGTGGGGAAGGGTGCCAGCTCATTATAGTCAAGTTGGGATAGAAACATCAGTTCCCCTCTTGGCCTCCATAAGTCCCAGGGGAGAGAATGCCTCATTAACACTGCGCAAGGTTGGGGATTCTAGCCCCCACTTGGCCTCAGATGAGAGGGGCAAGGGTGGCTCATTACTGCCCCCTAGATGTCTACACTGGCACCACAGAAGGCGTGGCCTTATTCCCACTGGACAGTGGTAAATACTTGACTCTGCACTTGGCTTCCTCTGACACCACACTGAGTGGTCTCTCACCACCAGTAGGTGGGGAGGAAGTGTAAGTTCCCCAGATGAGCTCTGCTGCCACTGCCGGTGTTGGGGATCTCTGAACCATTCCAGTGGAGATGAACATCCCTTGCCTTCCAACAATGCAACCACAACCAATATTTAGACATTTAGTTTGCTCAGCATCTGCTAACCATTCTTTTCAGATTTTTCTAGAAGTCAAGTAATTATTTTTGTTGTAAGCCTCCTACTTGTTCAATTGGCCTAGAATTTACTTGAGATGATCCTTTTCCCCATTGCTTTGTAATTTTATTAAAATTGACTTTTTTCTTTTTGTCTGTTATACTGAATATACTACAGTCTTTCTGATTCTGATCTCAAAATTCTAACTGTTCAAACTTTTGAAGGAAGGAATACATTTTTCTCTAAGAAAGCCCACAAGGCTTTTTATATATTGATAAAGACACTTATACTTCTTTCTTCCCATAAATTTTCATGTGTTCCCTACAGAAATGATTGCATGCCTATGGTTCCATGGGAAGTCTTTATTTATAACAGAATTTTTCAAAACAATCCATGTAAATCCACAGTCACTCAATATTGTGGAATTCTTTTCTCCAGTATCTGTTATCCTCTGTCTTAATTTTTCTGATGTTTACTTATTTTTAAGCACTTTATATTGTTTTGGATTCTGGTACAGGTCCATTCTACATTCCCTCCAGGTATCTCAGAGTGGTAATTTGTAAAGCCAACTGGCCTCTTCTCAGTTACATCTCTTAGTGCACTTGTCACTATGTCCTTGTTCCAAATACTATGTACCCACCTCAGCTTTATAGCAGACATAACTATTTTTATAATCCTCATATCATTCATTCCAGGTAATTCTAAAAATCTGTTCATGAAAAAACAAGCGAGATGCAATTAACTCTGGAAAGGTAATGAAGATGTTATTATGGGAAATGACTCAGATGGCTGTAGCTTGACTAAACAACTTTTTAAATAAGCAAAAATACTACTGAGAATCCTTAGGTAAGTTCTATATTTGTAGAAGAAGACCTACTGTAAATTTTATTTCATGTCGTAAGATTTTTTACCTCGATTTATTATAAATAATATAAAGCAAATAAGGAGCCATAAATCAAACTAGATTTGTGGGAAAATGCAATTAAGATTTGCCTGAATGGTGGGGGCAATCCAGAAACCAATTAGGAAGAATGGATGTTACAGCAGAATGCTTTTAATAAAAGCTAATGCACTTGGGGACCAAGATATTGAATGCAGTTTGAAATGACTACAGATGACAGAGTGCTTTATATGCCTACATTTATTGAATGTGCTGTAATGGATTTAGGACTTAGATCACAGTGTCTGTCATATGGCCACAAAACCAATAACGGTAAGTAGGGAGGAATTTAAGGCTCTCTGAAATTCTTCTTCAGAAAGTTTGAAATTTCCTTTTTGCTATTTTTATTCTCAAGCATAAATTGGTGTTGCAAAAAAAGAGAGAGAGAGACACATTTCAAGTGGGAAATCTCCATTGTGTAATTCTAATTGGTCCATTTACCCAACTCAGTAAAACACTGAAGCAATAAGATGCTAAGATGTTAATTTCAGCTTTTATAAGCTTCAACCTAAACTTCTGGTTTACGAAAGCACTGTTATTGTGCAGTTGCTGGCTAAAGTGTGCATTGTCTGGGAGTTGCTAGGCACTGGACCATCAGCCCAAAGACTGGCACGTTTGTTGCTCATCCCAGACTTCTGGGTAAGAAGTAGGGTAGTTCAGTGTCTGCCTTTTGTCAGCTGTAATTATTTTCACACATCAGGAAATTATGCAATAGCTAAGGTCACCAGATGATCAGGAAAATTAACACATTAAACAAATTTTATTCTAATAGAAGATGGGGCACCTTGATAGTAACCAAAGAAAGTGAGCTCATATTACCAGGTAAAGTGATCATAAAAAGTTTTAATAATATACCAAATTCATAATATACCAGTATATTATGAGAGTAATAGCCAGGAAAAAATATGAGCCTTACTTATTTTACACACACACACACATACTCATTTTAATATAGACAGACACACTATGGAGTCCTTAAAAATCAGGCACTGCAAGTAATAAGGGAAAACTTCAAGTCACCTATTTTAGGAAAATTATTCTGTCATGATCTAAAAATTGAGATCTGAAAATAGGAAATTAGTATTTTTGCATTTTGTCTTTTCTGATTGTTAGAAAAGTTAAAGGATGTTTGGTCTGGCATCTGGAGAAGGTAAAGTACAGGTGGGGAGGCTAGTCCAAGCCCAAGACAGCAAAGGCCTTAAATAAGGGTAGTGTCAAGATTAATAACATAATCCAACTGTGCTTCCATGTTTCTACTAACACTGATATTCATTTTCAGGAAAACCACGTGAAATGATTTTATAGACAATGAATCCAGGAGGTTAAACCATGTGATGGAAGTCACAGTCGTGGTGGTAAATGGTTGAAAAGAGGTTTCAACCCTCTATCTCTCAGAACACGTCATTAGTCACCATGCTTAATGCTAGATCTAGGTACCAATCTGAAAAAGAATTATCTAGGGCACATGACAGGTGAATGCACAGAGTTATTGGCAGAACCTGAGGCTTGGGTTTCAAGACTACATTATTTAAATATAAATAATAAACTGCAGAATATTTGGAGGAAAACCTAATTAAATCACTTATAATTTCATCACCTATTAATAATTTGTGCTTTCCCTTCTAAACTCTCCAAAAACATACATGTAAAATACCATATTTTTATATTTTATGTCCTTTTCATTTACTGTACATTTTACTCAGTAAATTATGTCCTGATGTTTCTATTGATATCAATTTCATTTTCATGGCTACATAATATTCAACCAAATATTTGCAATTATGTTTGGAATTTATATGAGTCCTATTTTTTCCTATTAAAATTATGTTGTTTCAGGCATTTGACATTGTCTACATTTTATGTTATTTGCTTCAGACAAAATCCTCAGTTTGAGATAAGGTAAAAAAAATTATGTGTATTTTATGATTCTTGATGAAATTATTTGCTAATTAAACTGAAGAACAGGTCTTCCTGTTGTTCAATTTTTATTAGTTTGGTTGAGAAACAAGGAAGAACACTTTCACCTTTTAGTATAAATGGTATCTACATGCATCTGTGAGTGCGTTCGTATCTTTCCCTCATTCGTATCAATTTGCATGAGCTCTTTACGTGGAAAGATAATAAGCGCCAGTTATGTTCACTGAAGGTATCTCCTTATCATATCTGTTTTCCATTGTATTTATTTAGCACTTAAAGGTTCTGAATTTTTGTGGAATGTCTAACATTTATTTGCTCTTTTTGCCTTCGCTTTGCCTTCTGTAGATCATTCTTGTGTCTGCAGCTCAATGAATATTCTAACAGACTAATTAATTCATGTATCTCATCTGCTTCAACTCCATCAATGATTTCCTACTGACACTCCACAAACACCAGTGCAAGCTGTCAATCTCTCCAGTCACCACTGCACAGGCATCCCGCACTGTCATGGCAACACCAAGGCCATCAAAAACAAGTCCTGCTCCTCTTTGGTCTCTAGGACTCTGCTGTGCCATCAGCCTGGATTCTCACTCACGCCCCACTCCTTTTTCTCCTCCTCCCTCCTCTCCTGAATAACCACCACTTACTTCAACACTCAGCTCAAATTTCACCTCTTCTAAAAAGGCTTTTCTAACAAATCACACCCCTGCCTTAGAAGGGGATTAGGTACCTCCTCCTGTGAGGCTTGAAATGCCTGAGAGATAAATAACTAGGGCTTTCCAAATGGCCACTAGACAGCTGGGTGATCTGCACAGAGATTTTAGTGGAGTCTAGGTTATTGATAAAGCTTGGCTGCAATAAAGTGATAGTTTCAACCTATGAAAATTAGCAACTTTTCCCAAAAAGAGAAGAGATACTGAGAAAAAACATGGAGAAGCCAGGACATTACCTAAACATTTAACTATTCTGCAGAACAGAAAGAATGGTCAAAATGGTAGCATGAAAACAGGAAAGAGATGGTATCATACATATCAGTGAAAGGGAAAAATAAGTTTTTTAAATGATACAAAAATGTCATTTAAAAAGAGAACTAAAGTATTGAGTGAGAATTAAAAAGTGATAGTGGCATGATGGAGTTGGAGCCCACTGCAGTGCACTGAGGAATGAATGGGGAGTGTGAAAGCAGAAGGTGGAGTATCTATAGGAGCCATCCTACCTACCGTATGGGACGCCAAAATGTGAGTGGCTAGCAAGATGTGGCTTTTGAACTAGGGCACAACTAATAGTAATTGGAAATGGCAAAAGAGATGATCAGGACTGTATCACTGGAATTCATAAATTATTTAGTCACTTATGGAACCAGAATGGATTAAAGAATAGAAGATGCATGCATAACTAATACATTTGGTTTAAATGGCTAGAGGCCATTGTGAAGTACAGTATAGATTTCCCGGGGTTAAAATCTCTTAAATCTGAATGCAGGGACCTATGATCACAAAAATTAAAATATTTCTTAGAAAGAGAGTTAAGAAATTAGTTCTAAAATAGATTTTACTTATATTCACCAATCACTAGGCTTGGTATTGCTGGAGACCAAAAGACAAGTCAAACACATTACCCTCAAGGTAGATATCATTTTGGAGAAGACATAAGCACACACCCAGAATCTGCAACAGAAATATGAATGTGATAAGTGCCACAAAAAAAAAAAAAATAGAATTCTGACACTCAGGAGATAACCCCTGGGGTTTGAAGACAGATTTTCTTTTCATTAGGAAATGTTACTTAACTTTCACAAAGTTCCTGAACTTTTCAGTGGCTCTAGACAGAAATCTATAGTAAACTCCTACAATGAGTTCTGTACAATTTTAATCAGAAATTATTATAAAAGAAGTGCATTTGCTGTTTTCTAGATTTGTTTACAACCTTTGTAGTTAGTTATGATTAAATCTGAAGTAATTTGTCTGAATTTTCTGTATCTCTTACATTGAAGTAATAATCAATTATTACCACAACTTTATAGCCAAAAATAGAGTACTTATTAGGTCAATTTCTCTGTTAAATTTCTCACAAGTCCACATTTCCTATTTTGAATTTATTTGTACTTATGGAATGGGGAAACTTGGCTGAAAGTCTAAGGCTTCTGTGATACTAAATGAAATAATTTTAATTGGTCTAACATGCTTACAGAGACTATTTTAAATATGATTAGCATGCATAAAACTATAATATGCATATTGTAATAAGTTACATTTAAATTAGTATTGTCATGTGATATTACAGAAGACAAATATTTTATAATGCATTTTTCAGATGAATACAATGTGAAAGACATAATTTATCAACAGAAGATAATGATATGTAGTAAAATGACAAATATTTCAATTAAAAACTTTGGAAAGCATTGGTGCTAGGCTCAGCGTCTCTGTTTGGCAATATATTATTCCCCGCCTTGCCTCCAAAGGGATGCAGGGCCAGGGCTGCACCGCACAGCGCCTGAGCAGAGGGACCGGGAGCGGCCTGGGACTCGGACCCGGGGTGGCCACACAGCCTCAGCTTCCTCCTGCATCAGACTAAAACCCTCGTGACCGGCTTCTAAGGATTCCTTGCACCTCTTATAATCTGACATGTATTTGTTAATCAATTAGTGTTGAGTACATGTGCTATTATCAGAGAACGCACACACTTCCAGAGCCAAGGGGAACCTGGGAGCGCACATCGACTCCTTGTTTTACTCCATCAGCTGAAATCCAGGAGGGCGCTGGGAACACATCCCAGTTGAGATTTCAAGGCTTATTTTTCTCAGCTCTGTCACTTAATGACTGCCTCCCTTTCAAAGATACCAGATTTCTTTCAGGCTCGAGGATCCAATAACAAATATATGGTCCACTTGATTGAAAAAGACGTCTGCACCGACTTCCTCTGCACGCATAAGGAAGCACGAAGGATCGCTCAGTAATTGATGCTTCTGTCATTTTAAATGTGCAACTAAACTGGAGCACACTGCGAGCTAAGACTGTATTTCAAAATGTCGCCTCTACAGTCTGAAATTGTTGAGAAAGCAACAATTAGACCACACAATTTCTTTTACATTTTTTTTTGTTGTTGTTTAAAATAATAGGTAGCAGTGTTCTCTTAAAATCTCAATTGTAGAAGAAAAAGATTGATAGACTTTCCTAACAAAATGAGATGATTAAAGAAGAAATCTTGACCTGTCAAGGCTCCAAATTTGACTTAAAAGTTGACTTCTTCTTGCAGTTAAACACAGAAAAAGGCTACATGTTTAAGTGACCAAGTGTGGGTCCTGCTATCACGTTATCTCCAGAGAATCATCCAGGACTTCAGTGTAGACTGTGCTATTTAGCATCTGTCTTGGAGAACTGATAAAATGCCTCAACGACTGAGACAGTTTGGCTAATCCACTGTCACACCTAACACTAAGGCCACAGAAAGGAGAGAGCTAAATGTGGAAGGAGAATATAAATGGGTAAGAGTTTAAAATACATCCTCATCCTCTAACACCTGTAATGCTGAAGGCTTGGTAAAGGCTTTATATCTGAAGAAGGATTTTCTCTGTATTGCAAGAGTTACTTCTTACCGAATAATTAGAGTAAAAATGTTACTTTTGTGTATGGGTAGAGAATTACCATTTGCATCATAAGTATTTTAATAGAAAATTTGAAAACTGATATTCTCCAAAATGAATAGCTTAATAAAAAACAATTTTTGGAACTGTCTACAATAAAGTATATTTATTTTGATTAAAAAGTTCTGCTTTCCCATCAGTGTACTGGCACCCTCTAAAATAAATACTGTGAAGTTTAATACAATTTACAGATATATTAAATAACCCCAATCATGAGTCAGAAACTCTCTAATGATCAGATAAAGGAATAAAAAAGTACACAAAAATATCTACCATCCATACAGAGCACATTTATTACAACTTCACTAGAAAATGTAATAAACACTAGATTAAGTCCTATTATTTTCTAGTGAAGTTGTAATAAATGTGCTTTTTTTCCCCACAATGGTCCATTTAACAATGAAAGAAATGCTAAGAAGGTGAAAGCAGAGAAACAAAGATGTGCCTAAACAGCATGTTGTCTGCCCTTGATCAAGATAGCAATGCATCCTAAAAAGTGAAAATTAAATGAAAATAAAAAGTGCTTTACATCTGAAAGGATGGAGCAGTTTACTCTATCACAAGGGTAACCTCAGAGCATTGGGGAACAGGGACACCTCTCTTGGGCCATCTGGGCAGCCATCTGGGAAAGGAGAAATTGGATCAGTTCCTCCTAATATTGAGAATTCATTCTCAAAAGACCAACGTTAAAAAGTAACTCTATGGAGAGTCCATCCGCTGGCCCACAATACCTTACACCTCCTGCTCTTCCCATTTCTTTTCTGATCTCTGCACCTCTTTCCCCAGAGCTGACTCTGCACCAGCCACAGCCGCCTTCCTCACACACACCAGGCAGATCCTGTATCAGGGAATTCGCTCCCTCTATTGCCTCTGCGTGGAGTGCTGCTCCAGATGTCTGACTAATCTTCTTACCTCTTTAGAGCATCTGCCCAAATCTCCCTTTCTAACGAGATCTACCATAACCATCTCATAAAAGTCTTCCCACTTTGGGCCCCAAATTCCCTTATCTAGTTATACTTTTTCTGTTTTCCCATAGTATTCATTCTCTTTTAACATATTATAGGATGTATCCACGGTGCTTATTATTTTTACCTTCCTACCTAAACTAAATTATAAACTCCATACAGGATCACTGTTGTGTGGTCCATTTAATTAGCAGTGCCTGGTACAGAAAACATGATTAATGAATATTGGTTGAATGAATGTGTTAGGCAATCTGCTCATGTGGTAGAGATGACAGTAATAATTAATGACAAATAAGGATAGACTGTACTATTCAAAATATAGCACTAGGATGATTGTGTATGCATTGCAAGAAGTACAACTGTCTCTACCTCACACCATATATAAAATTTGATTATATGTGATTTAAGGATTTCAATCTTAAAGGCAAAACCCATACAAATATGAACAAAAATGTGGAAAAAATTTTAATTTTGGGCTAGAGAAAATTTTCTTAAGGAAGATAACTAAAAGAGCAAACCATGAGGGAAGGATTAATAAATTTGTCTACATTAAAATTAATAATGACTGCTCATGAAGAGACCCACACTCAGAAGAAATAGACGCAAACATAACTGATAAAAATTGGAATCCAAAACATAAAAGTTGAAAATATATATGTTCCAAAACATACAAGTACTCTGATATAGGAACAAGAAAAATAAAAACAATACAACAGAAAAGCAGGTAATAAATAGTAACTTAAAAGAAGAATAAAACTGAACAGACAATAAAAATTAAAATGGTTGATTTTATTAACAATTACACTGGTTTTTAAATTTAAATTTAAATGCATCAAATTCTATTACAAAATAAAAACATACAGAATGTTAATGAAACATCCTATACCAGACCACAAAAATTTCTGATACTATGAAGCATTACAAGAAGATATGGAGGAAGAAGAAATATCATTCCTGCTGGGCAGAGTATGAATTGCTACAGTCTGTGGAAAACACTGGCATTGTCTGTCAAAGATGCATTTCCCTCTGGCCAAACAACTGCATTCCATGGTACACATCCTAGAGAATCTTTGCACACAATCACCATCTTTCTCAATAAGAAAGTGTACTGGGAGATGTTTATAAGAATTCAAAACAGCAATATTTTCAAAAGAAAAAAGACAACAACACAATAATCATCAATAAGCAGAACAGGTAAATAATCCCAGCATTTCTAGGAGGTGGACTGCAGTGACAGAACTGAACCAACAGCCAGCTTGCCAAGGCACCTGCTTTGACAGGGAGCCTTGTGTCGCTGTGGGATCCAGGGGAGAGCTGAGGCAGCCCCTCAGGACAGCATGCCTTCCTTCTCAGCACCACCAGGGCTAGTCTTTTCATGACATTCGTTCCAAGGAGGCAGAGACACTCACCTCTTATTTTGCACTCTGATTCTTGTGTGATTCTCCACACCCTCATTCCTGAACCTGTCTCTGCTTCCTCGTCAGATGCTCCTGCCTTGCAGAGAGCTCCTATTGGTCAGTGAGCCCTCAGGAAACCCTTTGCTACCTCCTTCCCCATGCCCACCTCAGCATGCTGCCTTCACCTTCTAACAGAAGCCTGGCATTCCCCCAAGGATACGGTCTCTGCTGTAATGTTGATGGTTTTCTCTCCAACACTCACTTTATAACACAGTCCTGAGTGGAGTGTTTTCATCTTCCTTGCCACTTCAGACTACTCTATAAGACCTTTCAACATCTGTGTAGATAGTTGGACCAGTACTTGAGTTGATCTCACTCAATGATCTTGACCTACATCCAGGCCAGTCAGTTACTATGAATATTTTTATAAATAATTGTAGCCCTTCCATAATTTCAACTTCATGTATCCTTTTCCAAAGCTACAATTTCCTATATCTTTTAAGCTCAAACCCATGGAAACTCTAACCCTAAAACCTTCACTATAAAAATCTTAAGACTCCAATCATCTACCTCCCCTTCACTGTGCCTTACTCCCTATTTTCACACTTCCTACCTTGCCCAGTTCAAAGGCATGGTCCATCAGGGTCCATCAGTATCATCTCTCCTTTGTGCTCATCCTGAGCTCCCTTGACTCTCTCTGGGTTTGTTGCTCTCTACAAGAGCCTCATGCTGTCCAAGTCAAGCTCTCAGTCCCATACCAAAGACATGTGAAATGTGACATGACGCCTTCCTGCCCAGGAGCATGGAAATCTGCACCTGCTTCCAGCTGGGACTTACCACCCAGGTGTCATCCAAACTTATCCCTTCTACAGCTTTCCATGACAACACCTTCCTTGCAAAACAGAGCACTGAGTGTTGAAATATAAACCAAACGGATGCTATTCCATCCATATAGAGGTAGAAACCATACACGTCTGAGTGGAAAGGGAAGATGAAGATGGAGAGAAGTGGAATCCATTACTTCATTACTCACATACACACTGACCATTCCCTGTTCTAGGTTCCAGGCATCTACAACAAATAAGATCCCACTCTCCTGGGAGCAGGCTGTCTGTAAGTATGCTGCTTAAAATAAAGAGAAAATAGCAGATACAAAAAGACATTGTTCCAACACATTTGAAAGTTTCTACATGGGGTAAGGCAGGAAAGAAGGAAGAGTGGAAGGTGATCCTAAAAGTTGGAATCTAGGACCCCATCTACAGAAATGGGAACAAAAGGACAAACCAGGATGAGTGGGAGAAAAGAACAAATGTATCCATGGAAAGCACTACTTTCAGCTGGCTTCCAGCCCTCCTAAGCACACACACACATGATCGGTTAAATATTTGGGTAAGTGTTGATTCTCAATAAATTTCACACTTGCTATGAAAAATATATTGAATTACATGAAATTATAAATATCCCATACAAAACTGAAAGCAGCTTGTTAACTCCACCCAACTATGGTTCATTCTAGGGGGAAAGACTGGTTATAAATATTGTATGTTCACTGACACTAATAAAAATTCAACTTCCTCTTTAAATATATAGGTTACTCCTTTGGGAAAATATCCTAGACAATATACAATAATACAGGATAGACATTTTAAAAAGCTATAAATCTTGTCATTTTATTTGAGCTATCTAGTCAAATGTAACTCAATATTTCTGAAAAGCAAAGTAATTTAAAAGACTTATTTAGATCTCTCCTGGCTTTAAGGTATCCTTTGATACATAGCAGGATCAACACAGATCCAGAGAAGACAGCTCTTGGAGAAATTTTAATGTCAAATCACCATTTTTGCAAAAAGCAATTTATATCTTCAGCCTACTTCAGAATGTACAATAAATTTTCTGCGGAGTAAAAAGTCAGGTTTACAAGGTATTGGGGGAAAGGGGCATATATGGGAAGATTGTAAAAAGGGCCATACAGATGACTAATGAGCCAGAAAGGTTGATTTATGAGAAAGGATTAAGAGAATGAACTATGTAGGAATAGCTAAGGAAAAATACATCAGGGAAGAAATGACTTGACTTGCTACAAAACAATAGAATAATCCACTAGGATATTAAAAGTTGAACTAGAGAAGGAAAAACTATGTAAAAACCTCTAGACTATGAGTAACCCATCTGCATCACTGGGGTTTTGAAGACACATATGCTTGACCTCTGCTTCCTTCATGCCAATCCAGTCAGGTTTCCTCATGCCAACACTGTTCAAAGGAAACAGGGAAGACTTTTCCCAGCACCTGTGGAATCTAAAAACACTAACACAATATTCAGACATACTTCAGCACTCTCAGAAAATCATGTGATGCAGAATTTCTCTCTGCCAGAGATGAGTGAAGAATCACCCACAACTTGAGATCCACTTCCAATATCAGCACTGGAAATGGTGAACTCTGATACCAAAGGCTGGCTGCATGGTCAGCTCTTCAGTCTGCAGATCCAGATGTAGGGTTAAAGGTCCTGATTCAGATCATGCTAAATTGCAAGTGACTTCTCCTACAATCTTTCATACTTTTAAGGATGGTCTAAATGAATTTACACTCTTGGGCTAATCATTTTGACACCATTATGTAGCTCTGGTTATTTAGGGGGAAATAATTAATACAAATTCTCAGAAAATTATTTTCTACTGAGGGAGCCCAAGAGACTTAAGAGAACAGTCTAAATTAACATCTGATAATATATTAAAAGATAATTAAAGTAATGTATGTAAATTAATTAATGATATTCATATGGTTTGAAATGAATCTATTTAATTTTCAAATACCTAAATATATAATATGATGTAAGAAACCTCATTCTATAGATAAATCAAAAATTACTTGAGATATTAGGCAATTGTTTTTAATCTCTGTAAGGAAAAATATGTTCCTTGGTGAAATTTATACCTTAATATTGACATGACTGTGAATTTTTATGGTAATAGTTTATTTTTCTCTTCAAAACATTAATTATTAGTTTTCCATAAATAGAAATGTTCAAGTGCTTGAGGCACAAAAATAGTTATGTTATAAACACTAAATTAGGAATATTTATATATTTCAACAAGATTCTAACTTAGTGCTATATGAACAGAAG